>JAZEWU010000005.1:7724672-7735099 GCA_036362915.1 Geotria australis
GCTGCGGCATGGCGGCAGGGAAGCTATCTCATTTACAATCACTCCTGCTGCCTCATGTTTATGTGCTGACAGTGCCAACGCTTAAATCATCGATTGCAGAAAACTCATTCATTTAACATGGCAACGACCTGAATTTCGAAGATTTTTTAAGTGAATAGAATGCTTAAGGTGCTTTTTGGGACGATTTCAGACACCTCTTGCTTTGCTCTGGGTTCATTGAGCAAAGACAATGTTGTAACATAATAATGATCACTGTCACATCTTTTGTATTCGTGCATGTGTTAGG
Organism: Geotria australis; assembly: GCA_036362915.1. Classification (NCBI taxonomy): domain Eukaryota; kingdom Metazoa; phylum Chordata; class Hyperoartia; order Petromyzontiformes; family Geotriidae; genus Geotria; species Geotria australis. The sequence continues at coordinate 7,724,959 of JAZEWU010000005.1, forward strand.
TTGTGTCCAATTTATTTCTATTTTCGTTTCTATGATAGCTCTTTTGTCACCAATATAATTTTCGTGGATTTCAAATGGGCAATGAATCTTTGCAAGGGAGGCGAATGTGTGGGCAGAGAGGAAGTTTATGGGCCTTAACAGCTCTGGGACTCATATCTGCCGTAAATCACTGTGCAATTCTCTCTGCCCAGCATTGACATTTCACACAAACGCTTTCACACACACACACACGTACTCCCCGTTTAGGCTTAGAAACCAGCGAGGCAAGTGCCATCAATGATTAAGGCTGGCACGACACCTGGAGAGGGGCGGTTAGACCAGCATCATGACACTTTTGTCTCCTTTGTAAATGTTTTCGACATGGCGCAGAGCCGAGCTGAGATCAGGTGCGTGCATTGAGTCCCGCGGAGTTGGTTGCACAGCGTGTTGCTGGTGGGCCAGTGGTTAGCATTCGCTCCTCTTACGACCGCAGCCCGGGTGCGTTTCCCGCTCCGGTAACATTGTTTTGTTTGGTTAATTTGTTCTTGTCAATTTGCGTGTTTGTTGTGTCGCAGGAATCCTGTAAAGAGCTTGCAAGCTCACTGGGTATGTTTCTGCTGTAATAATAATAATTTAACATTTATAACGCGCACATATTCATTCACTGTTGAAGGTACTCATTCGACAAGAGAACGACTCAGAGGCGCGAGGGAAGCACAGAGAGGCGGAGGAGGCAGCCAGGCGGTTTTCCGGCGCCATATTGCCATACACTGCTTCCGATAGGCTCAGGCTTCACAGTGACGTGCTACGGGACTAAGCGGGCACTGATGTTGAATGAATAAATGAGGCTTCACAAACACTGTTTTGTCGAGCTGCTTAAAACCATGATTTCATGTTGTGGTTGGTGCTTTCTGGGAGGGAGCCACTTAGAATGGCATTGAGGTGATGAACACAGTTGAAGCATGTGCTCTGCAAGAATTTGTATCGATTAATCGGTACTTTGTAAAATTAAAGATACTGATTGACATTATTTCTTCACCACGTAGTTATTTTTCAGTTTTATGTTGTTCCTAAACATAAGGAAATGTTTTACATTTAAATGGTAATTTTTCACTTGACTGCATGATTGTTATAACCTGACAACGAATACACGGGGAGTTCAATACGCCAACTCACCCCAATCAATGATTTGTAACTCATCCTAGTAAACCAAATCTCATTAATCGATCACTTCATGCAGCTCTGGTTTCAAAACCTACCTTGCAACATATTATGTGTGCATTAGAGCGTGGCGGTTATTATCTCATCTCATTATCAGAAACCGCTTAATCCTGTACAGGGTCGCGGTGAGCCAGAACCTATCCCGGCAGACAAAGGGCGCAAGACAGGGCTATACCCAGGATAGAACGCCAGTCCATCACAGGGCACCGGGGGCAATATGTTCAGGAAGCCAACTAACCTATGCAGCAGCATGTCTTTGGGCTGTGGGATGAAACCGGAGTGGCCGGCAAAAAGCCACGCGGACACGGGGAGAACATGTAAGGCGGCAGCGCTACTCACCGCGCCACCCTGCCGCCCTGAGTCCAGTATTCTGAAATGTAATTAGGGTGGCGCCAGCATAGGTCGGCTCTCCTCCATGATGCAATGATTTCCCTTTGTTTGAAAAAAAATAAGCAGACATTCTGGCAGCAGAATGGACGGTTTCGGTGGGTCCTGCTTGCATGAGTTATTTTGGTCATGTGAATGAATGCACAAAGACACTCGCTAATGGATTGTCTGTTTACAAATCATTTATAATTTATCTCATCCCAAGAGAGATTTATATAAAATGTTATTCCTGCCATAACTTGCTTTGGGTTTTCCCTGTCACCGACATTTTAAACATTGATGGTGGCTCTTCAAAGCTGTTCTTTCCCCTCGCGATGTTTCGCCTCCCACGTTGGAAGCATCCTCAGGCGAGAGGGAGAGCGCTCGACACGGCTATTCCGAAAGAACAGCTTTGAAGAGCAACCATCATGAATCGATCCGTGAAAACCTACATCAGTACACTTTATTCATTCATTATCAGAAACCGCTTACTCCTGTACAGGGTCTCGGTGAGCCAGAGCCTATCCTGGCAGACATAGGGTGCAAGGCATGGGTATACCCAGGACGGGACGCCAGCCCATCACAGGGCACCGGGGGCAATTTAGTCCGCAGGCCAATTAACCTATGCATGTTTTTGGACTGTGGGAGGAAACCGGAGTGCCCGGCGAAAACCCACGCGGACACGGGGAGAACATGCAAACTCCGCACAGAAAGGCCCCCCGAGCCGAGATTCGAACCCGGGACCTTCTTGCTGTGAGGCGGCAGCGCTACCCACTACGCCACCGTGCCGCCCCCAGTACACTTTAAACATTGTCAATTACCACTTGCTGACGTGCAGCTCTCTGCCTTACGAATGTTCACTTTCTGATGCACAATGCTGTATTGCTCCAGTGCCATTTACTGAGGGACGGCTATCATTTTGTTACACTGCCCAATGCGTTGCACCATTCTCTGATATTAAGTGCAGATTATGAGTGCGTGGCAAGGCGCGAGCTGATGTTGTGGGACTCCTGTACACACGCTGCGGCAGATATGTTTCGTCGTTACTGCGTCGGCGAGCATTACGCTGCCAATACTGCCATTCACTCACATCCGCCGACCGAGAGTAGTCCTTAGCACTTTCTGACATTGCGAGTGCGTGTTGTGCTTAACGTTTGTCCCGTGTGTCGCACGGGACGGGCAGCTCCCACTGCGCCCCCACCCTTATACCACCAGTGACACCGCCCCCCCCCATCCCTGCCGTGACGTGTCTGGCTAAGGGCAAGGCTGTTTATCACTGACAGATGCCTTCTTTATGTTTCGCGACATGTCTGGCTAAAAATACCTCCGACTCAATACTTTTCTCAAATTCATATCACTTCCCGTCCCCCAGCACGCACCAGCCGTCGCGTCACTGCGAACAGCGTCCGGCTTCCTCACAGCGATCGAGGGTGAAGCCAAATCTGAAATTTCATGAGCGCTGAACACCAGCGTGCCAGTAGTTTATGGAACTCACGATTCAACAAATCCCGCAGCATCAGCAGCAGATAAAACATGGCTGAGTCCGAGTTCACGGGATCTGTAAACACAAAATGTGATGTTTCTCAAAAATGAAAAAGGAAGCTGAGCTAAGCACCAGGGTCAAGCGTTTGTTAGGAACATTGACCGTGGCATTAGGATCTGTTGAGCTAGTATGACGAGGGTTAGCGGTAGGGTTAAAGTCTGATTGACTCATGCGGTTATAGTTGTCGGGCCATGTTGTGGCTCGCTTGTAAGTAGTCATGCCATGCAGGTGTCTGGTTGGTAAGTGTGCTATGCCTCTTCAAAATGTGAGTGCTTTCTTGACAAAAAACGACAGGGGGAAATACATGGGGACACGAATAGAGACACGGGTTGAGACATGGGGAGAGACACGCAGACGGGGTGAGACGCGGGGACAAGTACAGTGTGTGAAGACAGCAGTAGGTCAGGAGCAGCTCTGGTCAACCTGCAAGCACACGCTCACGGAATATTCTTCGTACGGCCGATGCTGATGGAGACCCAAAGCTAGAAGTTTACGTTGATGTGGTTGACCGGGGTTCTATTCCCAACTCAGGTTTCCTCTCTGTGCGGAGTTTGCGCGTTCTCCCTGTATCCGCGTGGGTTTTGCTGAGTGCTCCGGTTTCCTCCCACAGTCCAAATCCATGCTGCCTATGTTAATTGCCCGGGATGAATTACCATCAGTGCCCTGGGATAAACTGACATCTCATCCAGGGTAGAGCCCTGATATGCACCCTGTGACTGCCGGGATAGCCTCCGCCCCTCTACGGCTCTGTATAGGATTACGCGGGTACCGATAATGAATGAATAAATAAATAAATCGATATCTAATGACATGCAAAAAATTATAGTCTGGGAATTTGGTTTATGTTGCGCCAAGAAATCCATCCATCCATTGTCAGAAACCGCTTAATTCTGTACAGGGTCGCGGTGAGCCTGAGCATATCCCGGCAGACACAGGGTGCAAGGCAGGGTTATACCCAGGATAGAACGCCAGTCCACCGGGGGCTATTTCGCCCGCAGGTTAATTATCCTATGCAACAGCATGTCTTTGGACTGTGGGAGGAAACCGGAGTGCCCGTCGGGAAAGCAACATGATTCTGTAATTAAACGTGGTGAATGGTTAACAATGATGCAAGCCTGACAGCGTTTTCAGAGGATGTAGAAAACCCTAATCAGTGATGGGTGTATCCCACAAAACTGCATTTGATATAATTCAATTACCATTTTTATTTAAATAGTTGATAGTTAAAATGCAACCGCTTTAGTCTCGCATTTTTAAATCACACGACATGCAATGTTCTTCATCAGAATCGTGGTTTGACACGGATTGCAGCTCTGTGGGATACATCCATCACCGATTAGTGTTTCCTACATCGTCTGAAAACTCTGTCACGCTTGCATCACCGTTAACCATTTACCATGTTTAATTACAGAATCCGTGTTTCTCCCCCCAGCGGACACTGCTCTTCAGTTCGGTGTCAAACGATATCGTCCGTCACAATATATTACTGCTGTCACAGGTGTGACGAGCTAAGCTCTGCCTCGTCATCCGGGGCACGGTGCAGTCGCCAGCGTGCTCGCCCCCCGCGGTGCACGGTCGCCCCCCATCGCGGGTCACGCGGCATTCCTATGCAGATGACACCTTACGGCTTACGCATATTAATCACTGGCTCCACTACTTGTCCAACCCGATCAAGTTTCTCGATAGAACTCTCGCCTCCACCTCATCCTTGGACAGCTTCATCCATCCATCAATTTTCTAAACCGCTTGTCCTGTTGCTGGTCGCGGTGGCAGCAGTCCAAGGAGAGTGGACCAGACATCCCTTTCCTCAGCAACAGATTCCAGCTCTCCCTGGAGGGGGGGGGGGTATTCCCAGGCGTTCCCAGGCCAGCCGAAGGATAGAATCCCTCCAGCGTGTCCTGGGTCGGCCTCTAGGTCTCCGCCAAGTGGGCTGTGCCTGGTAGACTGGTAGACTTCGCGGGGGAGCCTTGCAGGGGGGCATCCTTACCAGATGCCCGAACCACCTCAACTGGCTCCTCTCAATCCGAAGAAGCAGCGACTCTACTCTGAGGGTCTCCCGCATTTCTGTGCTTCATCAACCACATAATCAGATCTTGCAACTAGCACATCAGGGCCCTCCGTTGTTCACGTTCACTCATCGCCACTGCAATCACCGTCACCTTTACCTGCACAATAATCCGGTCTCGCCTTAACTTTTGCAACTCCGATTTCCATCAAGGAACCTCGAGAAACTGTGACGGCTTCAAAACCATCTCGTTCTCGTCGTCCTGGATACCTGTCATCCTCAAATAAGTTCCGTCAGCTTCTTCCACTGGCCTCCCACCTCCAGCAGCCTCAGCGACAACATCACCTGCCTCCCCCACCGTGCTTCTCGGTTTTGCACTGTATCTTTCTGTGGTCCTGTCATCCTACACTGCAGCTCAGGGTAGACTTCTCCGCAGCGTGACTCAAAACCTCCTCTCAACACCCAAGGAACAGGACGTCACTGCCTGGGATTGTTTCTGGGATTGTGGCAGCCCCCGCTGTCTGGAACACCATACAGATTCACATTCGCAGCATCAACCTACGGCTACTTTTAAGAGACACTGAAAGGCGCTACCTCTTTCATCTGGCATTTGAGTGACACTGAGCTTGGCTCCGAGTCTCAGAGTCACGGTCATTTATGTGCGTCAAATACTGCCCATTATAAACGTCATCGTCATCAATATTATTACTACAGGGATCTCTGAGAGGGTAGAAAATGCAAGACCCCAGCTCAGTGGTACACAGCAGTAATTATGGCGGACACGTGCGAACAGCGCGGATATAACACAATTGCCCTGCTGGTTCTGGAATTAATTACACCGCTCTCCTGATTTAACGTAACATTGAGAGACTAATTAATCACATAAATTACTGGATATAATTAGTTGTCTAATTTACAGGATACATATCTGGAAGGATAGACGTGCAGAGAGAGATAGAGAAACTTAAGCCAAAAACGCACACCTGCACAAGCCATAGCTCTACAGTTTAAACATTAAATTGAGCTCATTAATAATCCCATAAAATCGCATTCCCTTTCTTTAATCGAGACGTACCGGTTGCAATGCAAGATCTATTTTGCAAAGGGGAACTGAATTAACATCGGTAAGTGGCCGCTGCGGTTGGATTTGTGCAATTTATTGCTGTGATACGAGTTATTCCACCAATGTGCGCGATCACCTCTGCGTCTAATTGGCTTCACAGGGTCTCTATCGCTTCGCAGGGTCTCTATCGCCGCCTTTATATAGAGGCTGCTGTGCGCCGACGAAAACGATCCGCAGAGTTGACTGGATTCTCTGTAGGAATCAAACTGTTGCGGCCACGACAACTGACGTGCATGGCATCGAGCGATGTTGCATTCGGCAACAAAATAAAACGACCTATCAACTTTTAGAGGGCGGCACGGTTGCGCGCTGAGTGGCGCTGCCGCCTCACAGCGAGAAGGCGCCGGGTTCGAATCCAGGCTCGGGTGTCTTTCTGTGTAGAGTTTGCATGTTCTCCCCGTGTCCGCGTGGGTTTTTGCCGGGCACTCCAGTTTCCTCCCACAGTCCAAAGACATGCTGCTGCATAGGGTAATTGGCCTGCCTTGCGCCCTGTGTCTGCCGGGATGGGCTCCGACTCACCGCGACCCTGTACACTGTACAGGATTAAGGGGTTCTAACAATGGATGGAACTTTCATGCAGGCACAGTGGCACCCGTCTGCCGAGTTTAACTCCAGCACGCTGCCCTGCACGCGTGCGTGTGGCTGGGAACGTGAAGTGTTTGTACGGCCAGGAACAGCGTGTGTCCGTGTCTCCCGTTAGAAACGTTACAGCGGGAAACGAACTTAGCTTTTCTCATCACCGCGAGCCTAGGATTAGAGAGCCGCTCGTTTTGTGAATCGTTTTACTGGTAATTAGTGCACACATCCAATTGTTCTTCTACAAATGCCCAATTCGTCCAGTTGTGGTGGTGGGGGAAATATTTCTGTTCCTCGTGGGTTTCACAGAAGCTGGAGACCCTGTGGCAGGTGCCTCTCCTCTGTAGAACACGACGTGCTGCCGAGCCGCAGACAGCTTGTTCTCAAAGAATATAGCGCAATAAACAAACAGGGAATATCCCTGTCATAGGCGAAACGCATGCGAATCTAAAAAGACAGCGCAAGAGGCACCAGAAAGAAAGGTTATGTAGAGCTGCCAATGGGCTTTGTAGTTTGACCCGGATGAGTGCAATACTGGAACGGAATGTGGATTTATATTGCGACTCAATCCAACCGCTTCTTACAATGTTGTACATAAATCCATCCATCCGTCCATTGTCAGAAACCGCTTAATCCTGTAGAGGGTCGCGGTGAGCCGGAGCCCATCCCGGCAGACACAGGGCGCAAGGCAGGGCTATTCCCAGGATTGGACAACAGTCCATCACAGCGCATGTACTTAACGAAAACAGAAAAAAGTTGTGATGATAATAATACATACATATACAAGAAGTACCCCAGTATAACCTAAACGAGTTAACAAAGTGAGAATTAATTTCCACACGCTATTTCAAAGGGTGTGTGGTTAGCTTTGCTTTTACATTTTCAGCAGTCGATAAGTCACAAACGTGTGAAAGGCAACTCGGGCTGTGTGTCTGTTATAGACAGAAAGGGACGACAGGCAGGCGGAGGCACAGAACTACAAGCGGTCTCGAGCCGAGACCTGAACAGGGACACGGTGTCGACTGCATGGATGGCTGGGGGAAGCACGCAGCAGACGATGGGAACACGAGGAGGCGAATGAGCGACCTCCCTCTGGGCGAACGAAGGATCAGAGTGTGAAGAAGCCCTGTCTTGAGGTGTCTGCGCTAGCCTGGTTAAGCGAACGGCAGATGCGAGAGTTGTTATGCAACTGGATGTATGAAATGGAAAGTTCAGATATTTGAAAATATAATGAAGCTCTAGAGTAGTGACAGCTCCAAGATTTCACACTGTCTTTGCCAGTGATATGTCAGAATATAGGTGGAGAGCAGTCAAACAGGCACGGCTCACTGAGCTTAAAAATTCAATGTCAGCAATGCCCTACTTTGAATGTTTGACTAATTCATTTTAGAGTGCTTTTTGGATATGGGAGAAAACCTGCATATAGCACAGGGGTGGAGTTCTACCTCTCTGCACAGATATGTCAATATCCTACGTACCTGCTCTACTTTCAAGTTGAAGACACACTTGTATCCATTAATACCTGTGGTGTCTTGTGCACATGACTTGAATGTAATATATGACGCCCACCGTTCAAGTTGCTGTATTTAGGCACACAGCACCATAGCCAGCAGCCAAGTCGCTCTACACGAGTGTCGCTGATCTCTTCATACGAGAGGCTTTTGTTTTATCACAGTGGGACTCAGAATATAAGGAAGTCACTTTTTATTCAAGGTTGCCCATACATTTTCAGACAATCCATCCACCTATGCCAGTCTTCTGGAACGATCTCTTTCTCTCACGCATCGGTGCTCAGCTGGGCAATCTCTCTGCCACATGCAGGTCATCTTGAGTTTAGGTGCTCAGTGGATATGCCGCATGATGCTGGTGAGCAGCCGTGTTGTATTCTTCTTGCGGCTATTTTGACCTCCAGGTTGGTTGGCGCGTTGCAGTCTATTGAGATGTCAGGGGTGGTCGCGTCAACGGTGGTCATCCGATATTGGAGGCGTGGCACGGCTTAGCAGTTCAGGAAACCGCATCTTTCACCTGTGCAACCCTGTCTGTGTTTGAACGCAGTAGGTGCCCGTGTCCATCATCGATTGGGCCCGGAGCAGACCGCCGGCCTCCGCAGAGCGGTTTAATGTCGCGGAACGCATCCCTCGCACAGTTAATGTTTAGACGCTCGGCGGCCTCGTCTGCCCTCCCTCAGTGCGTGTCGTTGGTCACCGTTGTCACAGCGCCCACGGCGCTCCCTGCTCCAAGCGAGCGGGATGTGGTTGTCCTCGGCCCCGTTTATCCGTGCAACTCACCTTTAACCCACGACGTCGAGCGTCTCATCAGTAACCCCATTCGTGGCGTCGTGGGTTTGGCCGCGGTCACGATTGTGTTTTTCAGCCTTTCCCACTGCTCCGCAGTCGTCAGCGCTCGGTTGTGATGCACGTGGACCTTTGCTTGGAATTAGTCCCGACGGTTGGTGTTTGAGAGCTCGGTCGTGTTAAGCCGGTACGAAGTTGCTGATGGTGGCGTCCTCTTGGTCGACGGCCGGGTGGAGATATTGACGTCTAACGGTGATCGATAGGTCAGCTGGCCTGATTATAGTCCCACCAAGCCACCGTAGCACACTTGGCCGGTGCTAGCCAGTGGCTGGCGGGGTCGCGCGCGTCTTGGTGACCGGCGCGATGGGCGATGCGGTATGGGATTCGACGTTGGATCTGAATTTACGGATTTCCTTGGCTGCGACTTCTCCCGGTCTGGTTTCCATCCATACACGTCCTGCTTAGGTCAGATTCAATATCCCAAACAGCGGTTGCATATAAGATACATCTGTCTCTGCAATAGGATTGTGGATTTTCAACCTCCAGCCATGGAACACCATCAATAGAGGGGTAATGGATTGCTCTGCACTCGGAGGCGTATGGAGACACGCGGAGGATGGTCGTTGTTATATCGTGGTAGAGCAGCGGTGGCAGACGGTGTGAAATGGATGTAAAATGGAGGCTTTATATAGCGTAATGCGTTTGGACGATTACAAAAACTATTTCTACAAAATGCTTACAGAAAGAGCAAAACAGATCCTGCCAACGCTTTGTGATTGTGTGTGGCTACGGCTACTGCCGCGGCTCAGCAGTCGGCTGCGAATCCTCTCCAGAATATTCACGATTTATGTCTATTGCCTGTAAATGCACAAGCTGCATACAACGTCGTGTAATTTTGCCAGAAGAACAAACGTCTGTTGATGCCTTCCTCAGTCGTTGGCTTTTCAGACTTCAGTCTAAAAATTATTGAACGTGTTCAAGGAGCATTGACAATTGTAAAACACATTTCCTTATGCTGGGCGGCACGGTGGCGT
>JAZEWU010000005.1:7735514-7773938 GCA_036362915.1 Geotria australis
ACAGAAGAAAGTCACATAATCAAGGAACGGGGGACCCGCCCATACAGTCACACGCAACCAGAACGCCTGATGATGCTTCCAACGTGGGAGGTGAAACGTCGCGAGGAAGAGAGGGAGATTGCTCGACACGGCTATCCCGAAAGAGCAGCTCTGAAGAGCAACCGTCATGAATCTAATCTCATCTCATTTTCATAAACCGCTGAATCCTGTACACAGTGTACAGGGTTGCGGTGAGCTGGAGTCTTTCCAGGCAGACACAGGGCGCAAGGCAGGGCCATGCCCAGGATGGGACGCCAGTCCATCACAGCAGGCCAATTAACCTATGCAAGAGCATGCCGTCATGAATCAAGCCGTGAAAACCTACATCGGTACAAAAGAAGAAAACTCAATGCTGACGGTATCGGACTTCTGTTTGGGAGGAGTGACCTCAGCCTGAACGGGCTGCAGGAAATCTTGACTTTCAACCCTCGAGGTTGAATGTGAGGTTAGGTAACAGTGTTTCAATAAATCATATTTATTCGATCAGCTCTGGATATTGGTAAGACCCGGTGTCAGGATTTGGGAAGAAATGTCTTCACATTCAATATCGCACGGCCATAAAGTGAGCCATCACTCTGCCATCTCTCACGTTAAGGTGACAATGTCACCACGTTATGGCCTCCATCTACACAGCTGCCGTGGCCCGCGTCTCATATTTAGTGAAGTGGAACAGAAATTAGATTGCAAGAATATATTATCTTCCATGCTTTTGTAAGGGTAGCCTCTATATAGTAAGGTGAAAATAAAAATATACAGGTGCAGCCCTACAATTGCCTGCTCTTGCCATGGCTGATAAAAGGGTATCGACTAGAGGGAGCTCGAGAGAGGCCCTCTAGAGAATCCATCCATCCATTGTCAGAAACCGCTTAATCCTGTACAGGGTCGCGTTGAGCCAGAGCCTATACCGGCAGACACAGAGCGCAAGGCAGGGCTCTGCCCAAGATGCGACGCCAGTCCGTCACGGGGTACTGGGGGCATTTTAGTCCGCAGGCCAATTAACCAATGTAGGAGCATGTCTTTGGACTGTGGGAGGAAACCGGAGTGCCCGGCGAAAACCCAGGAGGACACGGGGAGAACAGGCAAACTCCACACATAAAGGCAGCCGAGCCGGGATTCGAACCTGGGCCCGTCTTGCTGTGAGGCGGCAGCGCTACTCACCTCGCCACCGTGTTGCCCTCCCTCTCGAGAATATTTTGGCCTATTCTTAAACACGTGTCCAGACAGCATGGAAGTGGTGTGAGTAACCATACTTTACTCCACCACAGGTGACCTGTCGATCGACACACTGGCTGCGGAGTAGCCATTATTCTGCTGGGCAGCCAGAGGCGCAGGGGGGCATTTAAGAAACTCCCACGAATTTATCAACTGCCGTGCTGGAAGATCAATTTGAACCCGCCACCTCTCGATTGAAAGTCCAGTGTGGTGCTAACCATCACATCATAATAGCGCACGTTTATAAAGTTGACCCCAAAGAATATGCCTTCTCAAACAAACGCAGCGCGGAACTCATCTCGGTTATTACCGGCTCGTGTTGGAAATAACACATTGCGATAAGTAAGAGCCAGTCTCTTAAAAAAAAATATACCGCTATTGATATCACACGTAGCTGATCAGTGCAATTTGGACTTACTCATATAGTGTCTAAATAACATTGTTTTTGTGCCGTGTGATGTACTATCGTCCTGTCCTGGGTATAGCCCTGCCTAGCGCCCTGTGTCTGCCGGGATAGGCTCCGGCTCACCGCAACCTTGTACAGGATTAAGCGGTTTCTGATAATGAATGAATGAAACCGAAGTTCCCAGAGAAAACACACGCAGAACAGCGGGAGAACACACAAACGGGCGCCTGAGGCGGGAATCGAACCCCCTGGGGCATAGGGTTGCCACCTCTGACTTCTGGGACAGCACAGCCATTTAATAAATACACGAGTCATACAGTACAGTACTATGATTGACCCAATGTGAAACAGATGTTACACTTGGAGCCGCGGTTCTTATATGCAGAGCGGTCCAACCAGGACAGGTGGCAACCCCACGTTTAGCATTGCAGGCGTTACAACCCAAACACACATCGGAGAGGTGTCCCACGCACAGCCGCCAAAACCGAACGTTACGCCTCGGGTCGCAATCACTGTGTGTGTGTTACACGCAAAGTCCCATTTAGCCAGTTACCCAGCTACCAAGCGAGGCAGGTCGTGGCGCATCAGCACAGAACAGGAAACAACGGGATAGAGCGCGATAGAGGTGCAGGTAAAAATAGTTCTTAAAAATAACAATATTCACAAAACAAACAGGCGTATTGCACCGAAAACAAGGACAAGGTCACGAGCGGTTGGATGGGAGAAGTGCCTGGTTGTTGCCGGTTTGCGTCAGCACGCTGGTTTGAGGTGGCGCGCGGTGCTGTGTGTGTGTGGGGCTGAGTGCTCAATGCAATTCCAGTGTGCCGCGTTGTGCCGCGTCGCGCAGTTATTCAACACGTGGCTAATATTAGGCATTTTACCATTCACCTGTTCACTTGCCTCTGATATATAATGTCGGAATCCGAGAGTGTTTTGTCGTCACTAGCACGGTTTCGTCATATGGAATATTTATACAATGAAATCGGCTGAAAAAAAAGGGTTCTATATGTTATGGGTGTAGGTTACCGTAGCGGAATGTATGATAATTCGTATTAAACGCTGATTTTTCGGGTTAGCCCCGTCGAACGTTCCTCCTCTGTCCTTCCAAACGTGGGATCCGGAACGTTACGCGGGCGAGAGGAGGAACGCTCGATACGGCTGTCCGAAAAAGAGCAGCTCCGAAGAATAGTTCTGGTAAGAGTATATTTATCGTGAGAACTCTTTTACCGTAATATTGATTCAGTTACGCAAGCAGTGAGGACTGCTGTTCTATTTAAACTAGTATGCCAATGCTTATCATGCCTTGGTCTAACTAATTAATTTGGACAAATGAAGTACAGTAAATGACTGAGACGGCATGTAATTACATGCTGCAGGATAGATTCAGTGGTTGCTAGGGGCAAGTATGATTGTCATTGACACGGAGGAAGTTGGGAATGTGAAGGTTGATGACGCACACAATTCATTCACCACTGCTTCCCAAATAAATCACAATACAGAGACTCGTAAATGCAATTGCTATCTCCAGGAATTTCCAATGGATTGTTTGCCTTTTTATACAACTAAGGATGACTCACTGCACTTTTCTGCAATGAGGCTTAAGGGCTGTGTGGGTTTAATGGCTATTGAGTCACAGAACAGAGCCTCTCAAACTGCACCGCGCCATGTACCCCTGTAGAACAAGTCGAATTCATTTTTTGCTGAAACGAGCGTAGACGTGTTGATTCAAATTCCATATTAATATGGCGGGGCAGGTCTGTCCGTAAGACAACCAGTGTTGAGTCTCCCCGTACAGTGGAACTCATTACCTCCCTTGCAGAACCAACCCCCCAACCAGGGTTTGAACTCACAAGCTTCCACTTGCGAGCCACTCGCTCTACCACCGCGATCGGAGGGGGTCTTTGGATGAACCAACCAAATACTGAAGCACTGAAGGACTCAAAACCTAAATGTGATTTTCTAACTACACACTTCGGGGGGAAACAAGACTAAGGTCGTGACCTCACAGGAGACGCATGCTGAGGACAGCACGCGGATGGAAAGTTACGGAATACGTGGTTACTCCCTTGTTGCTGCCATCCATCACATTCAACATGACCTCGCCTCCTTCATCAGGCGAGGGAAAAAACCCTCAAATCTACCACCACAAGTGACGGCACATTGACAATAATTGTCAACATCAACCTATCGTCCATCAACCAAGACGTCAGCAATGTCCTGCACCTCGCTGACGACTCAGGTCTGGATCCCCGTTGTGGGTTCTCGCCGTCACCATCCTGGAAGCTCACCCAGATCCAGAAGAAGAGACTGGAACAATGTGGACGTGCAGAATAAGCAAACTTTGAAAGACCCAAACATCATTGCACCTCATGGCATTAATATTCCTCGAAGACACTGGTGGAGCCAACAAGCACATTAGGACATCAATAGGTCGCTGCGCACATCTCCTCCACGATTGGAAGCTTTGCGACACGCCACAGTGCGATCCAAACTGTGCACCATGCGGAAAACCACTGCAGCGGAGGAGGAGGAACAGCAAAAGTCCAGGAACTCCCTCCCAGGATCGCTCTCGTTCGTGGCTATCAGACCTCGTTCATTGGCATTTCGCTGCTGAACAGATTGCCATGTTACGCAAGAATAGGACATGATTTGCCAGAGCGATCAACAGACAGTGGAAAAAGCAATAAAGTACATTAATCGAGCAAATATACATCAAAGCAAAGACAGCTGTCAACATCTGTGATCGTTGCCATCGCCACTCCTGGACAGAGCCAGTTCCACCGGAGCCCGGCGTGTGCCTCTCCAGCCGGTTCGATCCTGTCTCGTGAGCCTGTTTATAGGGGCGTGGGGCCACACTAGAACCCAAGGGCGGTGGAGGCAACGTGTGTTTTGTTTATCGTGCATTCTGCTTCAGTTCTCGAGTCGCGTGCGTGCACGAGGACAGGCTGCGACAGGCATCACTTAACTTAGTTATTTTTAACCACCAATGCTTATACTGACAGGGCTGCGGTGAGTCGGAGCCTATCCCGACAGACACAGGGCGTAAGGCAGGGCTGTACCCAGGATGGGACGCCAGTCCATGACAGGACACCGTGGGCAATTTCGTCCGCAGGCCAAGTAACCGATGCAGCAGCATGTCTTTGGACTGTGGGAGGAAACCGGAGTGCCCGGCGAAAAACCCACGCGGCAACGCTGTACAGGATGAAGCTGTTTTTGACAATGGACGGATGATGGATGTTTGTATTGACATTTTGCACTCAGGCTTTGCTCAGTAGAAAAACAAATGTCACGACATGGGTTCGTGATTTAATTCACGGTTGCAATTTTTTGTCTTGTCCTTATCATCTTGTCTATAAACACACAACAATGGTCTAATTTGTACAATTTCTCCACCTCATTAACCAAAGTGTAACAACGTTACCATAACGTTTGCATAAAATGTGCATACGTTGTAAATAATTGATTCTCACACGCGTGTCGCTGATTTGTAATGTTCATTTACAATCCACGATTGGATGCGTGTGGATGTGCGCATACCCCGGCAGGCAGCGTGAGGGCGCGCCGCCTGAGTGGACGCGGCGACAAAGCAGGTGGACAGATGCTCACGCCTGGCACCACTTCAGGATTTTGGGGAACACGAGCAATCTAGGCTGGTCAGAGACGATCTCCACCAACGTGATAGCAGCGCTCACATCCTGATATCTGTGCTCACACCGTGATACCCGTATTCGCACCATGCGGCTCGGGGGCCTTTCTGTGTGGAGTTTGCATGTTCTCCCCGTGTCCGAGTGAGTTTTCGCCGGGCACTCCGGTTTCCTCCCACAGTCCAAATTCATGCTCCTGCATAGGTTAATTGGCCTGCGGACTAAATTTCCCCCAGTACCCCGTGACAGACTGGCGTCCAATCCTGGGCATAGCCCTGCTTTGCGCCCTGTGTCTGCAGGGATAGGCTCTGTACTCGCATCGTGATATAATTGCGTATTCTGTAACGTTGTCTCCTCTCGTGCCGAGTGTCGCCACGATCCTGAAGCAGCTCGCGTGTACCTACGCTGCAGCCTTGAGTGGTTTGGCAAAGCCTGCATTGATTACTCTGTAATTGACTTTGGTCACAGATAATGAGCTGTGAGCAGCAGCGTGGCGGGTGGGGATGCGCGGCTCGCCCGCTGCTGAAACAGAAGAGTGGCGTGAGTGTCTCGTGCGAAGGGAATCACGTGAGCGGGCAGAGTGTGGCTCAAACACAGCTACGGCGTGTACATTTCCCCCGTAGCGGCCGTCCGTCCAGAGTGAGAGTGGTCACTTAGACCCCGCAGACCTCTTCGCGCTTGTCTCGACATCTTCTCGGCGCTCCCAGCGGTGACCCAGTTTTTGGACTTTTGGATCACACTGTGTCTTGTGCCAGTTCCCCGGAGTGATTCTGCGAGCATCTCAGCCTCCTACAGGCACTCCACGTGGGCCACTCTACCTTGACGGGCATCCAAGCTCACCCTCCCCTCCCCCCGCCCCCCCCGCTAGCCTGTGCCGTGGGACTTCGTGTTTAAAACGCGCTGAACGTCTCTCGCTGAACTCATGAGATGTTCATGGAGCGAGAGATGAGACGGGCGCCGTTAGTACTTTCGTGAAGCGTTCTCTAAGAAATTCAAATGGGTGTAAGGATTGTTCAGGAGTTTCCCGGTCGATATCTTTTCAGCTCAATTAATTTCTTAGATAAATGAATGAGTGGAACGCTCGTGCGTCTGCAGAGCAACGCGTTAGACGTTTTGCTCGCGCTGCAAAGGCGGTGGCGCCGTGTTTGCGCGCGCACTCGCTATGGTGAGAGAGCCTTCTCTGAGTTCGAGAGGCTTCTTCACTTGGCGATGCGAGGCAGTTGTGGTACGTCTGCTTCAGGGGATGACGCGTTCTTCTGCCTTTATCCTCACGTCAGAAGAACGTGTTACACGCTTAGGACAAGATCGGCCGTAGGGCGGGTACTTTGCTCGTACTGCACATATACAAATATGTATTTATTCATTAATTCCGATTCAATAATCCAGTAATTGCACTCTGGATGGGAAGACAACACGCTTTTAAATTCTACACTTCATACCACTCGAACCCCAGCACTTCAGGAGATTCCACAAGGGTGTCGGAATCAGAATGCTCAGGCACTCATTTCCATCTATCGTCAGCTCACCACCGCGACCCTGTACAGGATTAAGCGGTTTCTGACAATGGATGGATGGATGGAGTCAGCCCAGCCTAAGAATCTTGTTCGGCAGCCGTCGAATTACATCATGTTTCTCTAACATGATTAAACATGGATTACCTTTCACATGAACACTTATTATTTCAGGGTTTATTTTTTATTTTTTAAACAGAACAAACCACAAAAATAAATCATGGTCCATCTGGAACGCAGTGAAATTGCTGTGGCACGTTTCCACAGTCTACTCTCACGTTTTTTTGGAAACGGCAGTGGAAATTAAAAAAAAAATCTGCAGCATCTGTCATCACATTTTCTGCATCTCCTGACATGCGGCTATAGGAATGGTACAGTTGGGTATGCACAGTGATGCGAACATGCAGTTTGCATCTTGGCCTCCACTTAGTCCGCTACGGTTGTGACCCAGATACAGAGTCCTCGTGCGTCTTTCATTTAAACAGACACACCACTTTCAACGTGAGTCTGCTCAAATACTAACAGCGCGATCTTATAATGGGTCTCATTGGTTGTACAGATGAACAGAATGTAGCTAAATAATGACATTGCCGGATGGTAATTTCAGTTTATTTAAAGAAAAGAACAGGCATTCGGCTGCTTTTGGAGATGTAACCAAAAGCTCAGAATAGTGTGTGCAGTACTCTTAAAAACGTCACCGTATAATCATGGTTTGTAACGTGCATCTTCATCAGTGATTGTCTATCCACTACTGGATGAAGGTCTCCCCATTCCATCACCATCCCGTTCGTGCGATATCACCAGTCATCTCGTTTCTGCACGTGACCTAATCGCATCACGCCATCGCTGTTTGTCATCCGCTTGGGTGCATTCTTTGCTTTGGCTGATCGCTATCTCTCTACTATAAACATAGCTTCTGAGTTATTTAATTCTGTTATTCTGCACATTGCCAAAATCTCTCCGAGAACAAACTATGGGGTGACGCTCAC
Organism: Geotria australis; assembly: GCA_036362915.1. NCBI lineage: Eukaryota > Metazoa > Chordata > Hyperoartia > Petromyzontiformes > Geotriidae > Geotria > Geotria australis. Next base: position 7,743,316 of record JAZEWU010000005.1, read on the forward strand.
CGTCACTGCCTGGCACGTACCGGAAATTCCACATTCTCATGGTTAGAGCCTGTCTCGCCTTCGGCAAGGACGACTAGTGGCTGCCCTCAAAGTGATACTCATTTGTCGACTCTAAAGTAGATTATAGGCCGAGTAAATTGTGTACTTAATTACGCTAATGCCTTGTAGCAGATAACGGTAGGATTCGACCGTGGTGAGAGCCTGAGCGTGTTTAATCAGTCGCGGTAGGGCGACACAGTGGCGCGGTGAGTAGCGCTGCCGCCTCACACCAAGAACCACCCGGGTTCGTATCCCGGCTCGGGGGCCTTTCTGTTTGGCGTTTGCATGTTCTCCCCGTGTCCGCGTGGGATTTTTGCCGGGCTCTCCGGTTTCCTCCCACAGTCCAAAGACATGCTGCTGCATAGGTTAATTGGCCTGCTGACTAAATTGCCACCGGTGCCCTGTGATTGACTGACATCCCATCATGGTTATAGCCCTGCCTTGCGCCCTGTGTCTGCCGGGATAGGCTCCGGCTCACCGCGACCCTGTTTTCTGACAATGGATGGACGCGCGCCTCTCAGCAAGCCGTGTGCACGCGCGTGTGTTCAGGTGCGTGTGGTTCAGTGGGGAGCGGTAGCCCAGTGGTTAGCGCGCTGGGCTACAAATCTGGGGACCCGAGTTCGAATCCCACTCACGGCCAACACCAGTGACGAATTTCTGAACCCGTCCTGGGCCTCCCCTAGGTTGACTCAGCCTCAAAATGAGTACCTGGTGCGGTGTGTAAACATCACCACTAGGGAGACAAAGGCGGCCGGGCGTGGTGCTGGTCACCCACCCCCTCGTGTGCCGCGTCGACCTTCATAGGTGCTCGCTAACGGCACTTGCCCCAACAGGCTGTTAAGGCTATACGGGGGATCTGTGTCTTTGTCATTATGCTGATGTTAGTCGGTTTTGGTGTCACAGATAATTCGGTTCCAGTCACGCGATAAAGTTCAGATGTCGTTCTATCTTATCTGGGGAATAGATGAGCTGACGGCGTGCCATTTACCAAACATGACACTGATCTCGACTAAAGCGGCGCTCGGCGTCCGTGTGGGTCTGTATGGGCTTGCTGTTACACACAGTGTTACCGAGTCACGTGAGTAGCTTCGGGGAGTCTTCTATCGGTGTGCGCTCGCTGTCTCGTAGAGCGCGTTGTGCAGTGGCTCCGTTGTGTGGAGCTTCTCTGTTACGTTTGCTCTCTTTAGTAGGGTTACCACCGGTCCCGGTTTTGCCGGGATTGTTCCTTCTTGAAGGTTATTTTGGGACACCTGGACCACCGTGTCGATAATCACTGCTGCAAGCGTAACATTAGACCGCATCACATTCAGTTAATTATAGTACTGTAGGAGATTTATTTACGAAATGGGCGTGGTGTCCTGGTGTTTTGTAAGTCAGAGGTGGCGACCCTCCTCGTGGGCTCTCGCGACGATCCTCCAGGATGGGCTTCCACGTCCAGGTGGTTTGTAGGAGCCGGCACAGAGCAACCATCCCCGACTGGAACGTTGAGCAGCTGAAAATTGACCGACAACAACAACCGCCATTCGCCACTAAGTGGCGGAGACGTTACCACGACGCTTCTGCCAGACCATTTGCACTTTGAGGCCGTCACCTGAAGTGTTGAAGGCCCGCTAACAGGAGGTCAGGGGACAGACCCAAGTGTTATGGGCTACCTGACTGAGATGACGGACAGACGCACCACCTGTGCTCCCTATTGTGCCAAATGACTGTGTTTTAGTCACCTGGCGCTCTGTTCGTTGTTATGAGTGTCCCTCCTCTGCCCTTCGCGACTCATGCCGCCCTTCGTGCAGCAGATGTTAAGGTTATGAAGCCACTGCCAGCAAATTCCAATTATTCACTCACACGCCTCCATGTGTGATCTCAAATTGGAAAACCACACGGGAGATTGTGTCTTTCAAAAGTAAAGTCACGAACAATTACTCAGCCAGACTTTTAAAATACATTAATTTGACACGTAAAACCACCGGCTATAATGAAATACTCAAAAAGCGTATTTTCATTCTGCACGAAGATACTGACTTCAGTCACATTAGCCCCGGCCAGACAGAGTGATCTGCCGTATCTTGAGAGACACCCAGTACTGTAATTTGTTTTCAATGACCGATTACCGGACTAGTATTACGTTGAGAATTAATGCTCTGCATTAAAATGTGTTTTTCTGAAAGCTGCTGACTTTACGGGAACGGCGATGAGTGCCGGGTGAGGGTGAGCTGGCCGGGGGCATCCGCGCCAGGGTCTCGGCTCCCGCTGGATAGCGAGCGCGGTGCCATTCTCTCCTGGTGTGGAGCGCCCGGCCATTGAGCCGTGAGACACACAGGAGACAGTGAGTCGGCGTGTCCCACAGATGAACCGCTTCCCTTGTCGCCACTGGCGTCGCAGGGTGGTGTGGTATCATGACGCGAGATGTGGCGCGCAATGCCCCCTCCGTAGTTCAGTTCCATCATCTGTGCTCTGCTTTAGGCCGCATTGACAGCAGCGCACGGGTGTGATTTCGGCTTGGGTAGGGCTACTCTTGCGTTAACGGTTGTGTTACACTACAACCGCTAAGTCTTCAGAATCGTTTAATAAATTCAAAAGGGACCGGTAATCGACTTCAAATTGGGTTTTAGTAACCAATGCACCGATTGACGCACGCGAACGAACAAACCGCATTATGGCCCCTCACACGGCACTGGGGCAATTTAGACATCAAGCCAATAATCCTGTGCAGTAGCATGTCTTTGGACTGTGGGAGGAAACTGGAGTGCCCGGCGAAAGCCCACGCGGACACAGGGAAAACATGAAAACTCCAGACAGAAAAGGCACCTCAGCCGGGATTCGAACCCAGGTCCTCCTTTTTGTGAGGAGGCGGTGGCGCTACTCACGCTGATGCTGCTGACAAACCAAATCAATTGGCACATTTGCCAACGTGAGAACTTTATTTGATTGGCCCTGACGGGTGGTGGAGGGTTAGCATTAAAAATGGATTTCGTGCCTACATAGTCGACTCCAAAATAAACTAAGAATTCGTCGAGTTTTATGGAGCTTGGCTGTTTGTGATGAGCGGATCCCATAACGAAGGCAGGGCACCCCCGTGTATAACATCTAATGACCCAGCAGCAGTTTGTTTAACAGGCCCTGCTCTCCTCTTGAGGTGGAAAAGACACACATTTTACGTGCGTAAACAAATGCTGCCAGAAAACACCGGACTGGAAAGCCCATACGGAAATTGACACAAGGAAATTTTATTTGATTAATCATGCAGACAGATGGACTTCTTGTGTGTTCATTATTTATTCATTACTGCTGATTCTACACCACACCGTGCAATGTGTGGCATAAAGTAGGTTGTAAACCAAAGGATTGGTAACAACAGGGACCGTAATACATTATTAACAATCTCATTAATTTCAATGCGACCATTTATTCTTTGGCACTGAAACCATTCCTGAAATAGTACCCTTCTTTAAAATCTGTTGTAATCAGCAAACCGAAATGCCAGTCAGCTAGACCTGGCAACAATACCCCAAATCCTCTCCCTCAACGTCGCTGCTGCCGAGGCCCTTACCCAGGCCTTCAACACATTCTGCCTTTACTTTTGCAACTTTCTTCTCTACAACATTCCGAAATCCCCTCACTTCTAAACACCAGGTCGCCAAACATTTTTCTGCCAACTGTATCACCTGCACCCATACATTAGACCACATCACACTCCCAATAGTCCAGTCCTTACATTGGCTTCCAGTCCAATCCCAAATGAACGTCGAGATTGAACTCGCATCTTCAAGATCCTCCATAGACTCGCCCGCATCTCCCTTGTCCCCGTAATCTCCCTCGACTCGCCTCCACACACTCTCCACTCCAGCAACCAAGGATGTCTTCTCGAAACCCCCAGTCGACCTTTGCTCAGTGTGAGCTCGCACAATCCCGTCAGCTTCTCCCTAAGTCGGGATCTGCCTTCTCTCAGCAATCCGTGCTGCCGATTTCCCTCCGTTCAAGTACAAGATTAAAAACCTTCAATTTTTTCTCTTTCTATAACTGATTGCCTCTACGTAGTAAACATGCCCACTCACTTGGTACAGCGTCTTGAGGCGCGGTGGTATTTAGACCCTGTATAAATCTAGATCGAGCCGTATAATTTGTGTTGTGGTGCACAGGGCAACGAGGCAATTCTCTGCCAAGGAGGCCACAATGAAGTCGTGCGAAGCTTAATTCGATTGCGACGCCCTTTACTGCCTGACTTCGTTACTATACGGTAATTTGGAAATAAATTGACCAATCCCAATGAGTCGAGCTCATTGTTGTAGAATGCCCTACAAGGGCAATTAATAGAACCGCAGCCTCCCTCGGTTGCTGCCGACTCGCGAGCAGCACTCGAGCAATTCCCTGGCGCCAACCCGAGAGCGCCACGACACGGCGTGATAATTCAACCCTCAAGCAAAACCACAATGTAACCTTCTCAAATACATGCTCAAAATGTAAATTTTCCTTGCTTGCTTAACACTGCCCTCCGTCATGGAATTGTATAATTTCAATCGCTGGCCACGGGACGCCAAGGGAGATGAACATCACTAAATGCTTGTTCCAGCATGGAGACGCCTTGTCATTTTTTTGTTAATGCATATCGATGTATGCTTGATGAGTTTGATCTCGTCCCTAGGTGTTGTTGCGATCTGCTTGCTGATGATGGGTGTCAATGCTCCTCCGCGCGTCGCTGAGCCTGGCTGCTCCCGCGTGGGGTCACGCTGCCACCGCATCCTACACTGTCCTACCTCCACATCCTTCCAGCCGCAAAGGTTAAAAGTCAAAGCCATATCGATTGAAGACACTCTATAGGAGCGTTTCAGTTTAAACTGATATTAACTTTATCCATTTGACAAAATGGTCAATTTCCCCAGATATTGGCGACTGTTGCGTAGTTTTATATGACAGCTCAAAGGACACACGACACTGTGCCCCCAATAACTGACACACACGGCGTGCTGTGGCACTTGTTGTTTTAAGTCCATGTCAGGTGAGGCCACGTCATGACGAGAGGGCAATGCACGCGCACATTGCCATTCGTGCCGCTCAGGTTGTACAGTGCATTATCCTGACTGTGGTTTGGTGAAACGGAATTTCATAGTTGGATTGTTCTACCCGGAACGAAATCTTAATGCAATCTTCTTGTTCACGTTAAGAAGGTTCACCAATCACCGTGGAGCAGACTGCTTCTTCTTCTTCTTTGCGATTCTTCGAAGCGTGATGTTAAATTACAGTTTCCCATTTTCTTACACAGCCCCTTGCATTTTCATTGAACTCCGCAAGGTCTTTTGAGCTGCAGAGGTTGGGTAGTAGAGCACAGACAAGGCAGTGTTCCATAGTATGGTCTGCTTCTCCACATTCAAAGGTGGTTGGGCCGGTCTTGTAGCCCCATCTGACCAAAGCATCTTTTGATCGTCCCGTTCTAGTTCTCAGGCGGTTGAGTGTCTTCCACTGAATCCATGGTGCATCTGAGCCAGGAGGGAAGTCTTCAGCAGGTGGGATTCCCATGCCAGTTGCAGGAGGGTCACTCTCAAGCTTTTCCGTCCAGAGACTGCTTCCACAGACAGTCGCTCTCCGGACCCACGTGACTAGTGTCCTCAGCGGCTCGGGGCCGGTGTCCGGCGCCGCCTGGGCCGTGGTGACCCCGTGGTGACCCTGGCCCGAGACGGAGATCCCGCGGCACCCTCTCCCCCCGTCGCACCGGCCGCTGCTCGCCTTGCATTAATCATTTTAAACGTAGCGCTGCTTAAAATTCAGTTTTAAAATTGAATTTTTAAATGCTGTATAAAACGTGTCGGGGGGTCAAGTTAGTCGATAAATAAGGCACAATCCAGTTGGGTCGGTGCGTCTAATTCGATGGTAACTCAACGGCGCAAGTTGTCGCCGCGAACGTCACGGCCGGCACAGGTGAACAGGCGCGCGTAAGAGTGCATTCTCCGGACATTTCGAAGCAAAACCAAGGGTCGACGTGACGTCCCGTCTGGCAGCCCTGCGCCACCGCACACAGTCTGTGAAGCGCGCGCTGTCCTTTTAATTTGGCTCAACCTACGTTTGTTGGCTGCATTGCATTGCCCTGCGTGAAAAAGAGATTTCCAAAGCGTGTAATGGACAGCGGCGCCGACACTCTTGGTGAGTGTGAGTATTGCTGTGATGGATTAGATGAGAGATTTCAGGGGAAATGCTTACACAGAGTAATGCTTGTCTCTGTTTTCCACGTCCTTTAGTGTTCTCACTGTCTTCTGACAGGTAAGGTCAGGCATTTGAAATCTCAGACAAATGTGCTGCACGGCTGCGGGTGGGGCCACGTCAATAGTGGGTCTGACCCTGGGGGCCGCGAGTGCTGCCGAGAGGCTGCGCTGTGTGGTCGTAAGTCGGAGCATGTCCCTCCGGCCGACAAGAGCAAAGCGCCTTCGTTCGTTCTATCGCCTCCCCACTGGGAAGTTCGCTTGTCCGTTCCCTTTAATTAAATATAGATTGGAATACAAATCGCTTTAAGAGCTCAGGCGGCCGATCATTTAGAACCATTGATGCATACGTAAAGGCAGGGGCAGGTGTCGTGGATGAGTGATGGATGAGTGACACTAGAGAGGGAAGATATGAGTGACACCGGGCAGGGATGAGCCGCAGTGATGAGAGACGTGACACTGGGGGGACGAGTGACGCGAGGGAGGGATGTCTCCGTGACACAAGGGGGGCCTGAGTTGAGCGACACCGCGGGATGATGAGTAAGACAAACGAGGGATGAGTGACACAAGTTTACAGTATATGCGTGGGTACATAGTATATACTGTACCTAACACGAGTGAATGTAAACACAGGCACCAAGCGTTCCTATACAGCAGTAGATTGAGAGTGCCTCATATATTTACGTAATAATACTATTTGCATAATGTTTTCATTTGCTTGGTGATGTAACTGCTCTGGATAATTTAGCCTTAGGCTCAGCTGTATGGTAATTTGGAAAATAATGATCCAGCGATTAGATGTATTTTAGAAATTCAGGTCGTTAATGATTAGATTTAGGAAACTATTATTCACTCTCCCGTATAAATACAATGTTTATCATGTTCATGTATTCACACCGTTCGCATATCAGACTCATGCAAAACTCTTACAAGACCTTTGTCAATTCGCAGCCAGATGAAGGCCTTCCCACGCTGTGTTAGTCATGAGGGTTCTTCAACCACGCTTCGTCACGCTGATCTGTACAGACATCACTCACCACCGACAGTATCTGTGGTTGGGAATTAAACTCGGGCCGCCAGGTTCATAGTGCCATGTGCTAACTCGCATTCGTTATTTAAATATGAATGCCTACATTGTGGAAATTGTAAACAAGCAATTCTCACACGCACGACTTGACGCGTGGTATTGTTATCAGAAACATTGCTCTATCGATGCATCGTTACGTACTGGATGGTTGTATCCATGAGTTCGTGTGTTGGGTTGGCTCCGAGCTAGGCTCCTGAGCACACGACGACGTTCCAGAATGGTATGTTCATGGAGCCTGAGCCGTTTACTCGCATTTCACATATGCTGTAGCACCGTGTTGCACATCGTCAGTGCTTCATTGATGTTTGCGCTTCATAGGGAACGTTTCCTGAGCGATCAGCAGCACTCAATGTACACGTGACTGATCACAAGAGGGCTGCTTGCTCACCGCTCAAAACAGGCTTATCTATTTATACACACACGTAAAAAAACCGACCGTATTTATTAGAAATCTATAAACAGAGTTTGTTTATACCAAAATACCACGTGTGTTTGTATTTGTTCATGATAAACATGCCGTTATCGGTAATTGCTAAAACATTAGTATTATTTCCCAGAATGAGTTATTGATGGCTGTAGATGTTAACATCCAAGAAAAACAAATCTCACTCTGTAATTAGAGCGTACTGTTGTGTCGTATTTGTTGTTTTCGTCTGTTTGCGCATACAGTGTGACATTGTTTTTGCCTCATTCTTTTGGCCTTAGGATATATACAATGCAAATGGATTCATTCGGAAGTCTGATTCATTTGCTCACTGTGACTTTGTGCTCACATTAATCTACGGCAGGGGTGTCCAAACCACGGCCCGCGGGCCAACTGCGGCCCGCCATCCATTTTTAATTGGCACGTATCAAAGTCTAAAAATATAATGGTCTATGGCCCACACATAATATTTGCGCTTAACTGTATTGTGAGTGGCCCAGTCCTTCGTATATTGTTCTGTATGTGGCCCTCAGGAAAAAAGTTTGGGCACCCCTGATCTACAGTCTCCTCGGTCTGTCTTGTGGAAGCGATGTGTGTGGGTGACGGCAGACTCATCCATTCAACTAATTGATTCGGTCTCTCCGCCCACACAGTGTAAGTTCGAACAAAATCAAAAGAAAACAATGCGTTGTGTCACCTGCACGCGGTTTGCACGAAACTTCACCGAGGCACAAGTTGAGGCTTGTGTGCCAAGGCACAGGTAGTCTGCTCCCATCACATTGATAATGGATGCCCCTGGAGGCATCACCTTAACCGTGGTATTTCAGGGCTCAGGACCTTGAGATTTCAACAGATGGACATTGAGATGGCGCTGCAGGTTGAATACATCAGTTAATGCCGCGACATTTGTGTGCCGGACATTATTGTGGAGTAACTCCCTTTGTTCAAATATGTTTTGCTTTATAAAAAAATCAGCTGCACGATTGCTTAAATATTTATTTTGTATTTTTGAGGGTTTTCCCCCCACAATTACTTTATGTTTCAATGTTGCCGTCAGCGTCATGTCAAGAGAGAAAGTCGTTCCTATTTTGAGCCCATGGAGCTGAAGTCCCTTCAAATTGCCCTTTCACAATCTAGGGGCATACGTATGTCAGCAGCCTACTTACTCTACTGGCATTTAATCGCGCCGGCCTTTATTCCTGTAGGTTGAGAGTCCAACAGCACAGGGATTTCTGTATGGTTTCTCAACCCTCCCTCGTTCGAGACGTGGGCCACCATGCCCAGTACGTGAGGAGATAGGACTGTCTGCCCTATCGGTTGCTGCTCATGCCCATTGGACAGCCGGAGCATTGAAAGTTACTGTGAAACTCGACGCGGCCGGATGGCTCAGGGGTCAGAGCACTGAGCCGCCTGCTGAGATCCTTGATTCAAACCCGGTCACACACGGGTGATTATACCGAGAGCTCAGGGATACTGCGCGAAACCCCACATCATATTAGATAGTGTTTTACTATTTAATCTGGAGGATTCCAACTGCGAAAAGTGAAGCTTTTTGTTTCACACCCAGCGAGCACTGTGTACAGCGTGCGTGCAAGGTGTCCCGTACTAGTGTGGATACGGGGTTCTATTGAAGTGGATGTTAGAAGGGGGTATGACACAATGTCCCGGGGCCAACCTCGGACACAGAATCACGCTATAGCAGTTGCAGAATTAAATTTAAACATCGTCATCTGATTAAAAATGCATTCCAAACTCACAATGGGAATAAAATTGGGATGACGGGGAGAGGAATCTAAATAAAAAAAGATAGCAGAAGGGAAATTCATGATTTCATAAGTAGGGTTTCACAAAATTGGTGATGCTATCTCTCCGCAGCGTGGCTGTGGACGGGACTGCAGTGTGCCGCTCCGGCCATCGTCGTGTCCCCTTCCGGCGCGGCTGACGATGCGCTGCCGTCACGAGACGCCTCCACCGATCATAGCGTCACGGCCGGGAGATGGTCGCCTTCTCGCGGTGGCCCCACCTGTTACGTGTGTTCGTTGTCCCTTTATTTACAACTCATACGGCATCTGGGCGAACTGGACAAGGTCTTCGAGTGGACCAACTAAGCACCGAAGGACTCTCATGAACTCTGTTTTGCCACAAGCCTTTTTGCTAACTTTATACCTTGTCAAAGGTGTCTATTTGGTGTTTTAAGACCTTCACACTTGACGTCACTCATTCAAATCCATTTACACTCAGCAGAGATGTTTTTTTTTAAGTGCCCTTTTGTGGGCCAGCTACTGGTCGAACAAGCTCGTCGAGTGGACCAACTAAGTGCTGAAGGACTCTCAAGAACCTACGTGCGGCAATGCCCTCTCGTCATGGTTAGAAAACCACGACATTGGCATTTCGCTATCTGATCATATTTCCGTGCGCAAGAATAGAATGCCAGAATGTGGAGACTGACGCGGTATATTTTTAGGGCTTCCGCCTGTGTTTGAAGTAAAGTGTGACCGGCTGTTCGAATATAACATTCCATTAAGAAATGGCAAGCGTAAGCGGATTTATACTTGTTGAGTTTGGGCAGAACAAACACGCTAAGCGACAATATATTATTAATCACACCTTTGGAAATATGTAAAGCCATTTCAATGCATTTTTTAATGAAATGTGTTGATTTGAATGCATGAGAAGTTCTAATGATAACAGCTCATTACGCGCGTCCCCACACATCTGGCTGTGTGTTAAATCACAGAATGTCCGCAGTGCTGTGATTGATATGCGGCCATTAGCCTACGCCCCCAGGGGTTATTTACAGTGGAGATAACGTGAAACCTCCTGTGCTCAGTGTGAAAGTGTCTGAGTAAAAGTTCCAAAGGGCCAAAGTAGATTGCAGGGCTTGACTAAAAAAAATGCACAGAAATAGAAAAGCAAAGGAGAAAGATGTTACATCATTGTATAGGAATATCATACATCACAGGTAAGGGATGGCACACTGCTAGCGAATGCATGAAATGCTCATGGGGCGAGAACAAGCATAGAAGAGATAGACAGAATATATTGAACATTAATTTCACGACACTCGAGAAGGAAAGCCATCCATTGAAAATCCTTAAGTCAGACGTAAGAACAGTTATTGGTATAATGAAAAACAGTAAAGTCACAGGAGCGGATGAAATAGCAGTGGAACAAATGGAATGTTTGGAAGATTTTGGCTTAGAATGTATGACAGTGGAGTAACACGGAGGATGTCAAAATGTATCATTGTTGCACCGCAATTGGAGCAACAATGCACGATTCCCATTTTTAGTCAGTGCGACCTTTTCGACATTTTACGGATATAACTGAGTGCTGATGACGAGTTCACAAGAGCGGATGGTTCCCAGATAATTACAGTGGGCGTCGTGGTGGGCGTCATGCTGGACATCAGAATGCTCATGGCGGTCACGCACGCATAACCCCTGACAAGGGAAGAAGGTCTAATGCGGTGAGCTTATAAAGCCGAACGACCATTAAACAATGCAGTCGATGGCGTGGATTCAGAGCCTTTGTTAAGAAGGATCTGAGCGAATTACATTTGTGGTGAGCCTCCTCGGGGAGTGCCATCAAGCACAAACTGCAAAGTTTATCGGGCCGCTGCGTTGACGCCGCAGTGGCCGCTTGTACTGCCCGTTGCTGCTTGCTGACACCGCTGGCCACGGTCGCGTCCCTACACGCGGAGGTGGCTGCTGCGTGCCACGTGCTGCGTGCCACGTGCTGCGTGCCACGTGCTGCGTGCCACGTGCTGCGTGCCACGTGCTGCGTGCCACGTGCTGCGTGCCACGTGCTGCGTGCAAGGAGCCCGGCTGCCCTCCTCCTCGACGGAATGGATCAACCCTGGGGCAGCTCAATTGTCCACCCACAAGGAGGCTGCGTCAAACACGGTGTGCTTGGTTACCCAAGCAGAACCCCAGGGTCTGGGCCACAAATGGGAATAAAGGAGGCCCAGCCTCCTGGCTAAATGGCTTTTCGTAAGCAGCAAGTTTGATGATCTTGGGATGCGAATGGGGCCATCGATATTCTCCCTGGATGGCTCAGTTGGCCCCACAATCTATCATTTCAGTTTGCACCTGAAATGTCGGCAAATCGGTCGGAGTGATGTTTTCCGGGCTTGAAAAATAGGTTTATCAAGCAGTGATACTTCACTGAAGCAGTGGAATCAGCTGAGCTGGCATCTGAGAAATCGGTGACGCTGTGTCTGTGACCTTCATGTGACGATGCGTCAGCCCTGAGCTTGTGATGGAATGACGGGGCGTGTTCCCCGAATTACTTTACATTTTATTACAATATACTATTGGCTCCACGATTAAGCAAATCGTAATTTCATGATTAGAATTCGGCTTCTGTTCTGCGAACGCAGTGGCTTAAATCCACAGAGCGTCCGTCGGCAGTGCAGAGGGGTAGCAGCGACAGGCACCTATATCGTGGTGAGTGCACTGCGGCTATGGGCAGCTGAGGGTGGCGTCATCCATAATCCGTGTGGCCGCCCCATCCCTTCCCACGGCTCGCGGAGGCGATTTTTCCCGCACGGGGTTTGTGCCCCAAAGCAGCAAGCAGCAAGCTCTCCTTCTTCAGCTGCTGCCTCAGCCCCACGTGGCCAGGGCGGTTCTACCCCACGCGAGCCTTCCCGCCGGTTATTAATCATTACGAGCAGCGACTCGATATCCTTCTCTCTCCATGATTTACTATTTCCTGCCGGGCTTTCCAATAACTCCCGTGAATTGAGAGGGCCAGTAAATAACACCACGGTATCTCCGAGGCCCGATTACAGATAATCCTACACCGTGACAAGTGCCCTCTGAAGCGATATTCGTAATGCAGCCTGCACGGTGATGCACTCGGCTTCACAATGCGGCACCGCTCGTGTCACAACGCCACTGTGGTGCCGTTTGCACCGGCCTCATGGCTGAGACGTGGGTCTCCATCCACGTGGTTATTGTGCATTCCCGCCGCCCAGGACCTCCAGCGGCCCCTGGGCGCCCGGGGCCCGAGGTGTGGCGGTAATTCGCTCGTTTCACCCCTAGTCTCTCTTTGTCGGCAGGCCTGATCGTGTGCTGCCTTCGTTTTATCTGTGACCCCTCCAAAGCACCCCCAGCGCGCGATGCCGGAGCTCTTTATAGAAATTCTTGAGCGATTCGGCGCCGTCACCCTGCTGTGTAGATCCGTCTCGGAGAGGAAGAAATTGTGAATTTAATGGGAAATGTGGTGCGTTATCCGCAAGAATTCAAGACAAATGTTTACTAAGAGATCTTAGAAGACATGTACCCAGGTTGGTGGATCAGCGGTGACGTTGTGTCCTGATGGGTCGCGATCACGGGCCGAATGGGAGGGACCGACGCCACTAATTTGGCTCCTGAGGAGCATGCAGGGGAGAAAGCATCATCCGCCTCAAGGTCACCGGGTCACAGCCCTTTCTTCCTGCCTGCTTGCTCGTGCTTAGCAGCAACATCAAATCGTTGCACAAATCCCTTCTTCGTGCATCTCTCCATTTACAGTTGTGTAAACATAGCGTGCAAGCAGACTGCAGGCGTTGCAGTTGACGCCTTAAGGGCAGCACGCATCAACGACCTATTTTTTGTTTTAGGAATTATGCGCATCATTATTCTTTCCTAATAGAGTGCCGGTCCTTTGACAAGTCTCTTTACGTACTAACACAAATCAACGCCGCGTTGTGTATTCTGCGCTGCTCAGTTTCACACGACCCGTAATGCATTCCCTACACCTGACGGCGGCAATGGCAAGTCAGGGTCTTTCAAGTTTGCACTCATTTTCTGTCACTATTAAACGGTTGAGAAAGTGCCACGCACGGGGGGTACAGCTGTGTAACATGGAGTGCCTCTGGAGCAGTCACGTCCCCATGGATTGACGTCCCTCCAAAAGCCACTCACAACTGTGCAACTTCACCGCCTGCGCCATACGCGTCACATACTCCCAGCAGCAACAACAAAGATCCCCCATACAGCCTTAACACACTACAGGGTCAAGTGTCGTTAGCGAGCACCTATGAAGGTCGACACGGCACACGAAGAGATGGGTGACCAGCACCAAGCCCGGCCGCCTTTGTCTCCCTTACATACCGCACTAGGTACTCATTTGAAGGTGAGTCGACCTAGGGGAGGCCCAGGACCGGTTCTGAAAATCGTCACTGGTATTGGCCTTGAGCGGGATTCGAACTCGGGGTCACCAGGTTTGTAGCCCAGCGCGCTAAGCACTGAGCCACTGCTCCCCACACACGCGTGAGTACAAGCAACAATGAGCAGAGGGAGCCAGTCAAAGTGATACACTAGGCGATGTCAACAACAATGGGCCCTCTCAGCAAGACTTACAAATGAGGCGAGCAATGTCACCACTTTCATATAAATGTTGTTATAAGGCCACGGTGTTGATGACGAATGTGATTTCGATTTGTGCTTGCGTACCACGGCCAACGCAGCATCAGCAAACAATTGATTTTAAAAATGACACCGAACAAAAATGGTGCTAGTGTCATAGAAGCAACAAGGCTGGCGACGCACAGCCCAGGCGGGGGACACTGTCGCCGTCGTTGTCACGCACGGGAGGGAAACGGACCAAGAACAGGGCAGTGGAAGTGACGGTCAGGTTCAAAGCATCGACATCATCACGTGTGTGGCGACAGGGAGACCGCTGAGAGAAGGCCAGTAGTTTCTTGAGTTTTTGAAAATAGCCTCCTGTTAACAAAGTTATAATAATAATAATAGCATTTATAGAGCGCCTTTCACCCGAGGGTCACAAAGCGCTGCACAAGGCTGTGGAGAGAACAGCATGTCAATAACATCAAGACAGATAAACTGAGAGTCAAGCAATCGCGATAAATTATAGGAAATAGATCATAAAGACAGCACAAAAAAATTATTAATAATAATAATAATAGCAACTGCAGAGCGCCTTCTACCCGAGGGTCACAAAGCGCTGCACAGGGCCGCGGAGAGAACGACAAACCAACAACGACAGAGAACGGTAATCAGACAGCGTTGAGCCGCATTATGCATTGCTACACGTTGTTCTGTCACGAGAGCAGCCTTTGCCTTTTCTTCAACCGATCATTGGACTTCCCAAGAGCGATGCAGTGGATTTTAATTAGAGGGACACAATTAACACGAACAAACAGCGCCCTGTTGTAGGTGACGCGTCTAATTACTACCATAGACTAATGTCCGATAATGAGCGGCAAATCTCATTACACAAGCGTACGTGTTACCATAATGAGTGGCGAGTCTTAAAGGAGAATGCGAACACAGATACATTTTGTTTCGGAACACATTAACATACAGTAAAGAGAACGACAAGGGTATATTTTTTCGATGAACATGAGTTGCACCGGCAGCCCATGTCACAAATTGAAGGTCGACGTTAGAACATAATGTATTATCTCTTTACTCCATCACTTCCAGTGACTGTAACAAACGACATCAAATAAATGAACTGAGGTGTGTGGAATGCCGTTAACCAACATGAGACGAGCACCGACATGAATGGCATTGTGATATTGTCACGTGCTGTTTTTTTGTCATCCCTACCGTAATCACCGCCGATTGGGAAAGCATTTAAAATTAAAGTGGCAGTGATGGACCCTCACACTCTTGTGCTCCACGTTCTCAGTCTCCCCGCTTTCTGTTACGTCTGTCCACTTCGCTGCCCTTATTCACAGTCTTCGTCCGTGCCTCTCTTCCTCTCCTCCTCATCACTATCTCCCTGCCCAATCGCTCTCTCCTCTCCATCGTTATCTTCACCTGCCCCTAATCCTGCTCAATTTCCCCACCAAGCCTGTGCATACACAGTGAGAGGCGAACCCCAGTTTGCCGCAGGGAGCTATACAGCAATATAAGAGAGAAGCAGACTCGTAAATTTTACTTGTGTTCTAAATCCCCGCAGGGCTCTGGGATACAAAAATCTACAATTTTTAGTTTTTTGAATGGTTCTCAAAGCCAATCACAAATCAGAATTATTAATACGTGTCGTGGATTCTTTCCTGTGGCGATTACCGGGCGCTCTGTGGACCTGGCGTTCGGTGCCCCACTGCATAATTACGCATCAAATGGCAGCAAGCAGCTCATGTGGGATTTCACAGCGGAAAGCCCTCCTACGCACTCAGCGAGGATACGTTGATTTGTTTTGTTCTAGTGCTCTGAATAATGATTTCGTAAAAAAATAAAAACGAGGATGATCTCGGGGCATGGTCTTTGATGCAGAAACATAATCCGGGATGATGCAAAGGTTTTCTCGCGTGAATGAAACCGCGCTCACGTTGATTCTCAAATGTGCAGAAGAAGAAGGTAAATTCCACACGGCCATCTATCTCCTCCGTCTGAATGTTTTAAGGCATCAAAGGTCATTGTTTGAAACCGGCAAACAGGTTGATGGAAATCGTGCCGTTGCGCTCTCTCCATAATACTGGACTGAAGCCACCGCGTGTAAGCCATCTTATCTTACAGACCCTTCTACGACTTCCTGTTTGCTTGTTCTTTACTTTGGGTGCAAAGTCAGGGAGGTGACCCGGCTCACTACATGCAAGACGGATGTGCTTATATGTAATTGCATTCTTAAGCTGCTCACACAGAAAGTAATTTCGGTAAGACAAATGTTGTGTTTTAGCCGATTCTACTAGTTTTCCTGTGACCCTGTGGTTGCGTGTCTTTTGAAATCAACATATATCTCTAAATACTTGTTGCCCAGTTATAGTTAGAGCTGAATACAAGCTGACGTGTTAATAAGAGCTGAAACTAACTTTAATTTTGGCATTGATTACCGTGGCCATTCTGGCACGCTGTCAAACATTTTTAGCTATTTAAAAGCTTAACTTTTACTCGACATTACCTTCCATACATTCATTCGTTAATTCATGGTCAGAAATCGCTTAATTCTGTACAGGGTTGCGGTGAGCTGGAGCCTATTCCGGCAGACACAGGACGCAAGGCAGGGCTATATCCTGGATGGGACAACAGTCCATCACAGGGCACCGGGGGCAACCAGAGTTCCCGGCGAAAACCCACGCAGACACGGGGAGAACATGCAAACTCCACAGAGAAAGGCACCCGAGCCGAAATACCTTCAATTTATATATTATAATACTTTGACCTACAACTAGTCTGCTTTATGCGTAAATTTTACGTAAACACGACAAATACATTTGGTTGATGAGGACATATACTGAATATACATTTCCGCGTGCAGGAGACAGGCACACACACAAGCAATACAATCATACAAAGCAGACAGGCTTTCATAAAGCCTCTGATTCTCAGAAATGTATCAGTATGGTCCTCCGTGAGATGTTTTGGCCGTATTGTGCTTTAATAAGCTGTGCTTTCATGTGGCAGGAATCCAGAAAAAAACACGAGTGAATAATGCAGCACGCAATCGTCTGTAACATAACTCACCAACTCGTGTGCTGCACATCTATACACGGTACTGGTCACCAGACAGCCCACAGATTGAAAGCCTGAAGCACAATACGAAACCCATCGGCCAGAGCACTGGATCACAGGTGTGGCACCAGGCCTGGCTGCAGGTGAACAAGCGCGTGTGAGTTGAACGGCGGAGGAGCAGTGTTGTCGCTTGTCACCCAGCGGATGATTCATCGCATCACATCCCGAGCCTCCACAATCCAACCCGGGCGGGGCAAGCGTGTGGGATGTCTTGGGGGATACGCTGCCTGTGAGCAGCACGATAAATGGTTTTTGGGAGCTTCAGACGATCGCACAAAAATCTGTCGGAGACAGCTTCTCTACTCGATTACGTTCCTCGCGTCTGTTGCAGCGGTGGACAGGAGGTGTGCGAGTGCCTGGCATGCACATTCAGCCCCTCGCTCGGGGTTAGCCAAGGGTCACTCCGGAGCCCTGCTGTGTCTCCCCGTGATGCGCATGGGCGACGGCCACGTTCTGTCACCTGGCAATTTGTGCTCTGAGTCTCCTGGGATCCTGTCGCTCTCCATGCGCCGCGGATCAATTTAGTTTCCATGCCGTCCTCTTCGACGTCCCAGCGATGCACAGCTGCCCGTTCGCGGTGTTCCAACATCAGCCACCGCACATGAGTTCAATATTGTGATGGTCTCGCGTCAGAAATCCGTTGAGAGGTTGAAGCGGGATTGCTTGCGTGACAGGATTAATTCCACTCGTACAGAAGCTACGCGCTTCGTTATTGTAGAATACAAAACCACCGTTGCACGCGTTGTGAATAAAAATAGGCCCCTAAAAACTCATGCAAGTGGCGATAGTATGTTTTTATTTATTTATTAAACATACCACCACTGTTGTGTTACTTTCATCTGAATGCAAAATGGTGCTGGTGTTCACAGATCCTTGAAGATCTGGACACATTCCCATCGGTGAGCTCCTCTGGCAGGCAAGTGTTGTCTGTGTCATGTACCCCGCATGCCTAGCCACCACATGCCCAAGCAGCTTGTGTTTGGTCGGACAGAGGGAGCTAAACAGGCGCGCTCCGGGCGAGAGCGGAGATGGGCTGAGCAGGCTCGGGAAAGACGCTGCATTGCAGTTGGAAGCAGTCGCTCTCCAACAACGATGGAGGATAGAGGAGCAACGCTCACAACAACGTGCGGAAGCGCCAGGCAGGATAAAACGCAGCAAGTTGCTACAGTAGATAGATCACATGGTGCATCTGTCAGTCATCTGAATCAGTTAACCCATAACACCAGAAGCTGACCATCGTGCTTCGAAGAAACGCAAAGAAGAAGAAGACCGGGGTCTGTCCTGTGACCTATTGGCAGGCGTTCCATAGTTTCACCTTAGCTCAAATGCTACGGTAACGTCACCACTGCTTAGTACCATATGGCAGCTCTTGTTGTTGTTGTTAGGTGTGTGAGTGTTATGGGCCTCGGGGTGCATGTGGCCTGGCACAGGCGACGTGGTGACGTCACTGCCACTTAGTGGCGAAAGACGGTTGTTTGTTGTTATGTGGTTGGTCGCTGCAAAATCAGATGTTGCGATTCTGCAGACAGAGCCTCACTCTTTTAGAATCGGTCAGAGACATTTCCTTTTCTGAACATGGACTAAGAGCGATACGATCTTTGTCAAGGACTGGCAGTGGAATGTTTCCACGCTATTAGCCTCGCTCTGAGCATGTTGTTTACCCTTGCAAGGTTTTGATGCAATTAAATGTGCAGAGAAGAAAAAACGCACGAAAATAAAGTTTACGGTTTGGAACAACCTGACATAGTAGCGAATGGTGTCCAGAACGTGTCCTCAAGGAATCACGTAATTTTCCCCAACAGATGCTGCTGGAAGTAACTTCGTTTTTGTAAATTGACAGCATGTCTAGTCTTGGCAGTGTGCTGTAGATTTTTACATTTCATTATTCCATATCAGGGCGGCACGGTGGCGCGGTGAGTAGCACTGCCACCTCACAGCAAGAAGGCCCAGGGTTCGAATCCCGGCTCGGGTGCCTTTCTGTGTGGAGTTTGCATGTTCTCCCCAGGTCCGCGTGGGTTTTCGCTGGGCACTTCAGTTTCCTCCCACAATCTGAAGACAAGCTGCTGCACAGGTTAATTGGCCTGCGGTCTAAATTAGCCCCCCGGTGCCCTGTGATGGATTGGCACCCCATCATTGGTATAGCCCTGCCTGCTTGCGCCATGTGTTTTCCGGGATAGGCTCCGGCTCACCACGATCTTGCACAGGATAAAGCGGTTTCTGACAATAGATAGATGGATGGATTAATCCAAGATTGCTGAGTGTATAACGTTATTAGATCACTCTTTTGGAATGCCGTACAGAATTAAACGTCAATGTGACAACTGCAATGAAAATGTTATACGTAACGTCAAACTGAATAACCCCTTAATGAAGCAGTGTGAGGGTTTAATGAAGGTTCGTGGGGCCTGGTTCCGGGCACCAAAGCCTTGGCATTCAGCCCCGTTGCGGCTGCATGCTTAAAAATACATTTTTATTCATTTAAAAGTAGAGTATCCAATGGAAAATGATTATGTGTCTGCAGAAAATGCATCGTCATTAACACTTGGACCTGCAACCGGCTCCCAAAAGGAATTACTTTTATGAAATGATGGTTGTCGCAGAACCCGTTCAGGAAATGTTTTCCGAAACGGCACGACCTGCTTTTTGAAATGCTGTCCTGAGCCTTGTATAGATTTTAAATTAACGCGTTGTTCACGAAGTTCAGCGAGGCGATTCTGCCGAGCCGCCCTCTCTTGTGAAGCTCCCGTCTCGTCTCGCTGCCGGAACGTGCGCCTCAAATGACGAAGAGGAATAGCGCTTGGCTTGTTTTTTTTGGACCTGTGCAGTATTTTCGGAGCTGTGTGTTGGGAGATTGCTGTTGAGCTGTGTCCTTGGGAGATGCCAGAGTTTCGTTGCCACACCTGTTAGCTAGGCACGTGACGACGCATCGATTGGCCAATTAACATCGATTCGTACACTGATGGTAAACGTATCACATTGTGAGAATGTATCATCGCATGCAAACGCTTATGCGAATGGTGCATGCAGGCTAATAGAGCTGACACAATTCTACAACCCAAGATAGAAACGAATGAGAAGCCATACAAATTACACGGTTAAAAGGAGACAAGAAATAGGATTGATTATTTAATGTGTTGCAACTCCTCATTGTGACATCCATCACTGAGTTTGGGATCGTGGGAGAGCGGTGAAACATCGCATGCCAACTGATAACTTTTCACCTGTCGTCTCTGTGCAGACGTAAGCTCCAGTGTTTGGCTCCGGTTCATGCTAACGCAAGGCTGCACTGTCCGTGTGATCAATTGGCTTCGTAGAGCTGCCCGTGGAATGAGTACGATTTGCATTTTTATTCTCTTACATTTAAAAATGGGAGTCCTCCAAATATTAAGCCATGAGTCCTTTAGTTCACATCGTATCCCTAATGACACAAACCCAAGCGTCACATCCAACAATGACTAGGTCCTTTTTTTTTTTTACAAATCCTTACTGGATTGAATGGCGGTTGCAATATGCCCAGTGTTCCGGGGATTGGATAGTGAGCCACCTGCTCACGTTTCCTTGACTCAAGGTATTTATGTTGCGAGCCCTCAGAAATATCCGTGGCTTTCCAAGACAGATCTCCAGGGGTCAAACCGCCAGGTTAATGCAAGGTGGTTTCTGCGCAGACCCTTGACACTGTTCTTGCGGGAGGGGAGGGTTTTGTGCGGGGGTAGGCTGCCGTCACCGCTGCCGCTGCTGCATAACGCTGGGGCACAAAGTCCCGTGCTGCGTAACACTGGGACACAAACTCCGGTTCCCCTAATTACTGCGTCTGCACCGTGACTGCCGCCGGGCTCAACATCCCTCGTTGTCGCTCTCCGCAATGTGAGAGCGACAACAAAAACATATCTAATAGCGCGAGCTGCTTCATGGGGGTTTTCTTCTGTCTCCGAAGTCTACCGATTCGTGCTGAAGCCAGAGCGACGCCAGTCATCGGTGCAGCAACGGTGGTCGCCGGGGGCCCCGCGCCACGCACCGCACCACGCCGCCTCCTCGGCTTTGCCGTCAGAGCTATCGCTGGCAGATGAGCAGCATCGCGTGCTACGAATTGCACGATCAAATGCAAGACGCCGCGACTACAAAATAATTATAGATCCGCGAAGGGATAATGGGTTCCCTGGGTGTCAAGGGGGGCCTGTGATGGCAAGGAGGGTCAGATCTAACGGGATTGTTAAAGGCTCCTCGTTCTAAAAGGTATCGACACGGCTGCCCTAACAGAGCGTGCAAGAGAGAGCGTGCTGCAAGCCGCCCTGGCCTCTCAAAAGATGCCTTTCTGCTGTTGCTGCCTCATAAACAGATCCCCTTGAGAAATGAATGTCGCAGTGGTTGGCATTGTTTCACAGTTTCATTTCCTGCTCGCAAAGGACCGAACTGCATGACTTAAGCGCCCGCCTGCACTGTGTGCACCTGCGTGGGTTGTATACTTAAATATTGCCAACAAATGACTTTGTGTGTCGTAAGTTAGGTAGAGCAATCGAGAATTGTTGTATTTTGATTAGTCGGCGATTGTGTAGCGGCATCACATCGTAAATCTCGATAGCGCCGGGGAACCCACATCGTTAACTGCGAAATACAAATGGGAATTACGGGCAGTATTTAAAGTGGCCTTGCACAAGCGTGCTGCGGTATGAAATGGAATTGGCCTCAACATTGTTACGCTGCTATTGCATAACCGGGGCTCGATTTGCTGGGAGAAGATGCAGCCCTAGGAGTCTAAGCAAACCGCATGGGCTGGCAGCTCAGGCTGGCACAGGGAGAGACGGAGCGAGTCGCGTGGCAGGGGAAAGGGCACCCCGCTCTCGCCCACACGGAGAGCGCCAGACACTAACTCGCTGTGACAGGCCCTGCGCAACAACACAAACGAGATTATGAAAGAATCGATAAAAGACTGATTGGGCTGATGGCAATAGTTTATGCGGATGAGATTGTTCCCGGGTCTCTTGCTACTGTTGACGATAGTAATGAGATGGGGGTTGTTTAATGATGAGTGGAGAAACACGTTGCTCTGCAAAAGGAAAATAAGAGACAATTGTCAGACGCCTTGTCACAATCCTCCTTTTCTCAGAGCACTAAAAGTAATGTCTTTTTACGTAATAAAATGGCAAGAAAATACGTATAGTGATGAGGTTTTTTTTATACTCTCGAGGGTTTCAAGAATATTATGGGTAAAGAATGGCATTTATAGGATCACGCATTGATCATTTAGTGCAATGTTAAATGAACCGCGTCAGTCGTCTGTATTCTTCCCGCCCACGTCTGTGGTGTCGCGATCTGTTGTTACGTCTTCTCAACGTCTTCCCCCGCTTCAACTCAATGTAACGCTTTATTTGTTACACGGAAAATCCCATGTAGCCGGTTAGTTCAGTGGCAACGGCCTATAGCAGCCACGAACGGTTACTATTGGGCTGGAGAGGAGTCAAAGAGGAGTTCAGCCAGCAGTCAAACCAGAAAACTCGAGGCACCGATAATTATTTTAACGATACCGGTGATTATAATGGGTGCTGCTATTGCTACTGCTCCTGTTGTTACTGTTGTTGCCTATGCGTAGAATTAGATGCTGACGATGCCAATGATGACACTGCAGTGGTTATAGGCTGGGCAAGGCTACACTACCAAGGCTGTGCATGGATGGTCCTGAGCGATGTCTGTTCTATCTGCATGTGTTTTGTTTGAATGGGCTCTAGCCTCGTTAAAAACGAAAGTGCATTGACTGCGTACATAATTACTTCGGGAAGCAGGAGTTGGGCAGCATTGACCTCCCGCGGTCGTCCCGCTGTTTTGGGAAGAGAGCCCCGTGTTTGTCAATGGACACTGGCGGGGTGGCCCGAGCGGAGACACACGAATGATTCCGCTGGCTCGGCAGCTCGCTCGCACCATCCCCGCGGTGCGAGCGTGTGAATGCGGTGTGCGGGCGCCACGGTGCACTGCGCTGTCTGTGTGTGCCGCTTCACGTGCAAGTGGAAAGTTGCGAGCTCATATCGCCAGTGGGGGGGGGGATTGATTTAACCCATAATCCTTCAAGGGTAGATGGTTCTATTACACGTGTTTACCCTTGAAAAGTCTCACAACTCTTTGAGAGCAGGATTCTGCGAAGTTTTTTGCAAGATGGAGCGATGAATTGTGTTTCCCAAATATGATATTTGCATGCAATGTTTCACCTTTGAACTATTAACGACACCGACACCCAGTGGCCTACGCTTTCTCCGATGGCATTGCTTGAGTTTAACATCCACGGCGTGTAGGGTTTCATAGTTAATGCGTCGGCAGTGATCAACTAGGGCGGACGGTCGCGGTTCCAACCGTTGCATAGACCGCGGCTGAGCGATGAGCCCGAGCTGCGGATCCGGTTGTGATGACGTCCACACATTTATTAATGAAGCAAATAGTCCACGAACCACACACGCAGAAACAGCAACATTGGGTGATTTTCCACCGTCCGTTCCAGAGAATATCACGTGGACCCTGCATTATAATTAACCCCGTTGGTGTAGAGACGCGTCCACTGCTGTTTATTAATTACATTAATTTCATAAACGGCGGAAGGGAAGCCAGTAATGTATTCCTTAAAATGAAAACGAGGCGGGAGACCTCCGAACCGTAGCTTATCCATATTTAATCGTTGGGTTGTTGTAAACACGTGAATAACTGCCGGGGCAATAACGCTGCGGGATTAGAGTGTAATGGAAGTCGAGACACCTGCAAGGAGAGGGGGCGCGCGCGCTTCTCGCGGCGACACCACCCAGCCGGGGTGGCCGAAGCGCCCAGCACGCGGCACCGGTTCGCATCCTAAACCCAGTAATCCAGAATCACAGATTTCATCTCAGCTTGCAACCTGCCCTCTTTTCACAGGGTCGTCCACCTGTGGGTGACAACTGTCCTGGGAAATGTGTAAGTTTTCACGGACCAAGTCACTCAAAGTCTGGGTTTTTGCCACTTACACAGGGTACAGTCCTCTCTTGCTCTCTTAATCTGTTTACCTCCACGATATGTCCCGGTTTTTTGTGCCTCCGACGCGGCAATTCTAGTTTCATCCCATCGGCCCTTGTTCGAGTCAAGACTTAAGACCCAATATGCTTTCACGCGCATATATATAAATAGGTGTATTTTATTAATTTCAGCAGAAGGGGCCCAACACGCTCTTACGCTGCATTTTAGTGGCGTCCTGCAACGGTACAGATGTTACACAGTACAATATTAGCATATGGCAAAACAATTGTTATTTCCCATAAAGTGTCTTGAGATTTGGTTGCATTTAGACAATGTTTTATTATAACTTTTGTATTGTTGACATGCCGTTCTCTTCGTGGCTCTTGTGCAGCGCTTTGTGACCCTCGGGTGAAAGGCGCTATATAAAATGCTATTATTATTATAATTATTATTGTATCCTTGCAGATGATGGAGTCTAGTTGTTAAATATCCAGCCAGGTGGTGCTGTAGGCTCTTCTCACAATTGGAAGGATATGAATCACAATCCCAGTCAGCAGTTTGACATAATCATTATCGTCTCATAATCATGCTATCATGTTGGGTCAATAACAAATATAACACTTTGCGGAATACCAACAGTGGATGTCCTGCAAATTGACTGATCACTGCAATAGGAATGTAACATTTTCACCACTCAACACTGACATTGGAGATGAGCAATAACCACGATTCCATTGAGCATTATATACATACAATACACATGTATAAGAGAAGGCGCGTTAATAAAGACAATTGCATGAAGTCTGGTGGGGAGTCAAGCGTTGGTGCCGCAGGGCCTTGCGTGGACCCCGTGTCACCCAGACTCGCGCCCCAAACGGACATGGGAGACAGCAACCTTGACATTAACTGGAATGATGGTTGCACTTCAGAGCTGTTGTTTTGGGATAGCCGTGTCGAGCGATCAGCCTCTCTCCCTCGCGACGTTTCGCCTCCCACATTGGAAGCTTCCAACGAAAGAACAGTTCTGAAGAGCGACCATCATGAATTGAACCGTGAAAACCTACATCAGTACGATAACTGGAATTTAACCCCTTATCCGGTCACTGCGTCCATGAAGCTTCTTACACGTATGCAAACTCGCTCTCCATTGATTTACATCCTGGCGCATCTGGTCTTCTTCTTTGCGATTCTTCGAAGCACGATGGCTAGCTTCTGGACATCTGGTGATTGTATTCTAAGGGAGGGGGAAACCTCTCTCCTCAAAATCTTTTTTTGTCTTGTATTCTCAAACTTAAAATCGTGAAATTCACAATGTTCAACTGAAGAATCTATAATCAGCCCGAAATTGCATCTGATGATTTAGTTATAGTGTGGCGGTGCTGAGGGAGAACGTGGGGAGTACTATGAAATATCACACAGCCGGTATGTTCATATTTTATTTGTGACACAGCCCCCACTGGGAACACAATCAGATTTAGACACGATCCAGGGCATCCCTGCCCATCTGAATTGGGAATTAAAGGAAGATGCGATGCAGATTTGCATATGAAAAGGAGCATATGCAACCACCATTACGTATACACGTACACTGTACGCCTTATACCACGTGCACTTTTTACACGAGTGCAATTTTGACAAGTTCGAAAATTACCCGTCAGATTACTCAGTTGGGTTTATATTGTACATAGCAATCATCATACCTTGCTGGCACCGTAATTGCCCAGACCAATCTTGAAAATTAAACGATCCAGGTCTCTTGAGTTCTCAACTGCTTAAACAATATGAACTTCAACTTGAACACGCATGGCGGCCTCACAAATTACACGAATTAATTCAACAACGAAGATCGCG
Source organism: Geotria australis (assembly GCA_036362915.1). Lineage (NCBI taxonomy): Eukaryota > Metazoa > Chordata > Hyperoartia > Petromyzontiformes > Geotriidae > Geotria > Geotria australis. Next base: position 7,769,338 of record JAZEWU010000005.1, read on the forward strand.
CACTCCGTGCGGACTCCATGGCACGTCGTGTCGACACCTGTACCTCTTCTCCGCTCGACAGCCGAGTTGCCCCAGGGCCGTGCTGAGCCAGGGTCAGGAGTTCGCCGGGTTGTTTTTCCGCTGCAGTCGCCGAGCCACGATTACAGAACCGCTTACTGTACTGACTGACGTGAGATGCGTCGTGAGGCCAGTGTGTCTGGGTTTGGTTCTGACTTGGCACAACAAGTAGCCAGTGGAAACCCACCCGGACCGTGAGGGCCCTGCGTGTCCCGGCCACTGGATGCGTCAGTGGGAATCAGTGGGTACTGTGGTCGCGCTTTCCCATGCGTCACATAAACTCGTGCGTGAACCCTTGGCAGTACTGCAGCAGACATTCCATTTTTTCTGCAGTCACTGAGTGCTGCCCATTGAAGAGTAGGCGAGCATCCCTCCCAGGCTGCATATCGATGCCATTGCAAGGCGCTCACACAATGAGCATTAATCAAGCAATGAGGGGCGAAGTGTCAGAGATTACATTGTGTCAAACCGGAGCTGCGCATTCGTAATCGTTTTATTTTTAAAAGTGCATGCTTCATATAATCCCAAAACAAATTATGCGTTTAACTGTGTTGTGACACTGGCTTGTGCACCCACGAATACGACCTGGCAGTGCGCGGCCGTGTGTGTGCCTGTGCATTGTCGCTCTTTCAGCCGTAGTTGTCCACGCACTGTCACCGCTCATGTTAAATGCACATTCTCCACGAAGCGAAAAACCTTCCAAAAGACGTCGATGCGCACCTAATAAGTGTACAGCAGTAAAAGACAACAACAATCGAAGGCTTCGAATGAGCTCTGTCGCGAATTGTGTGGGAAGCCATGGTCCCACTGGCAGGCGGCAAGCAACAATGTCTCGCCGCGAATCGCCGGCACTGAATGAATTATGCGTTCAGATATTTATTCAGACATAATCTCGGCTACACAAATTTACATGCATTATGCAATAATGCAGATATTACCCGTGAACATGATTTGCGCCAACACTGAAAAGGAAATCGGTAAACACTCTCGTGTCAGATGCGCAAGCGTATTTCCGAGTTGGGTCACTTTGTTTCCCTGATTAGAACGGTGATCCTGCACGAGGTTAATTGGAGAGGAGCGCCGGAGGTCGTCGCTGCTGGCTGTATGCGGCAGCCAGGTGCCGACGGCGAACGTTTATGGTTGCCTCATTGGCCACGGAGCCCTGTGTTGCGTGCGTTAATGGAAAAAAAAAATCTGTCCCACAGGAAGGATGTTTGTCTTGATGTTTGCCCGTCCGTGCGTGGATATTAATTCCCACACGGTTCCACTGTTACATTGGACCACGACCAAATGACCCACACAGACAGTTACAAATGTCACCCTAAAACAATAGGAGAATGTTGCAAGCAACGTGTTGTTAGTTTTTACTTTATTTATGAAAAAAACCAATTCTGATGGATAAGTTAAATTGCAAAGGCCAACAGGATCATTCCGTCTCGTTAGGACATGTTCACAACGAGACAGCCTCCACCAGGAAGGCGTCGTTTGAGAGCTGCGCCGTGTTGAGGAGGACAGATGCTTTTCACTTCACTGGTGTGGACTGACGTGCTGACGATTATGAGAGCTGGCAGGGTAAATGCAGCCATGGAACGTGTTTGTGCCGACTGTGTGGCCACGTACCGCTATACGAACAAGTCATAACTCATTATTAACAAGCACATTTTCTAGCTGCTATCTATTGGAGTGTGCATTTTTTCGCTTGACTCCCAGGTGTATGAGCACGGAGACAACTGCATTTTTTGGCAGGGATATTGTGCTCGTTGTGTGTTGTCTAGCGATCACATTTTGTTCACAACAACGGATTTACCTGTGCCGAGGGACGCGCAATTAAAATGTCCACGTTGTATAGCTCTCGTGACACGGGTTGTGTTTTATGAGATTAAAGATGTGAGAGTGGTGCTTGGATGGAGTTGCGCTGGGGGACGGAGGCTCAGAAACTTTTGGCAGGTAGCCTGACTGGCGGTGTCAGGAATAATGGAAATTAATGCTCATATGAAACACAGAACATTTGCTCAGCAGCCCATCGTGCTGTGTGCATGAATTGTGGAAAGCATGGCTATCACTGATCAAGGGATTATCCCCGGTAACGCAGGGTGCAAATGAAACCCCAACTATAGAGGTAGGAATTTACAGCCATTTGTCAATACACTACTGTATGTAGGCCTGCCTTATATAATATCAGGTATAGGATTGTTTACCCACGATTCGTGTTGATATAGGTTTTCGTGGTCCCATGCATGAGAATTGCTCTGCATGAGAGGAGGAACTCTCGCCTTCTCCAAGGAGAGACGAGGAATACCTTGACGCGGCTATCCCGAAAGCAATTCTAAGCATAATTCACAACGTTGCATTAGTGCAGATTCGTGTAAGAGGGCACCCAATAACGATCCTCTTAGATTGTTCGAGACTGAAAATTGTTAAGACAGGTTAGCGGGTTCGTGGCGCAGTGTGGTAACCACTGCGCCACCACCCCACGGGGTCTGGTATTTTTCCACAACACCCTTGCCATTTGTATTACAGCAGCTGCAGGGGTGCAGCAATCCCTGTCCCCGTAACATTTAGCCGTGAGAAAGCAATGCGCCCAGCCGGGGTGTTTACGCAGTGGTAACATCTCCGCCTCACAGAAAGAAAGTCTTGCCCGAGGCGGTTCGATTGCCATCTGGGGCGTCTTTGTGTGTGGAGTGTGTGTGTTCTCCCCCTGTTCTGCCTGGGTTTCCTCCTGGTTCTCCGGTTTCCTCCCAAAGGTAAAAAATAATAATAATTGGCCGATAGGAAAGCAGTGTCTAGCGGGTTGGCGCCGGTTTCCTTGAGCCACCGTATCCGAGTCCCGGTCATCACCAGGCGTGACATTTGCGCGCGTTACAAATTGTACTGTTATTATTTTTACTCAGTGAAAAGCCTCCATGTGCCTCCATGGCCACCTCCCTCCACAAAGTGTAAACAATGTTTCGTGTTCCTGTCACATCCGGTGGTAGAAAGCGATAGCGTGAGGGCAAGAGGCCAGCGATGTCATCCTGCAGGAGCCACCGCCGTAGAACCTCGAACACGATATTTATTTGTAAGTCTCTGTGAACAGCTTAAGCAAACATCGGGTCGTCAATATTTAACGTCAATGTCCATCTCTTTTTTTATTTGAATTCAATTAACGGGGAAAAAACCGCTCACAGCCGAAGAAGCACGCACGTTTCGCTTCCACACTTTTGGGCCATGCGCTCTCGCGGTCGGTCGTAATTAAGGGGCTGTGGTTTGGGTGAGCGCTCCCTGCAGTACGTGTGTGTGCGCTCGTCTGGCTGCCTGGTATGCAGGGAGCGGTGGCTCAGTGGGTTAGCGCGCTGCGCCACAAACCTGGCGACCCAAGTTCCAATCTCGTTTCGCGGCCAACACCAGTGACGATTTTATGAACCGGTCCTGGGCCTCCCCTAGGTCGACTCAGCCTCAAATGAGTACCTAGTGCGATATGTAAACATTGCCACTAGGGAGACAAAGGCGGCCGTGCCGTAACAGCACTTGGCCCTACAGTATGTTAAGGCTATATGGGAGAGCTTTGTCTGGCCACGCGATGCTACTCGGTGGGGATTGTGAGACCTTCAATTGCGCCGTCGTGTCGCCCACCCCCGCAGTCACCAGTGTCGGCCACTCGTGCGCACGTGTCTGTGCGCGCACGCACACACACGATAAAGACAAAGATCCCCCGTATAGCCTTAACAGATTGTAGGGTCAAGTGCTGATTTTCCGTGCTCTGTCGTTGTCGACATGTCGTTCTCTCTGCAGCTTTGTGCAGCGCTTTGTGACCCTCGGGTGAAAGGCGCTGTATAAATGCTATTATTATTATTATGGAGGCCAGCACAGCGCACGAGGGGGTGGGTGGCCGGCACCACGCCCGGCCGCCTTTATCTCCCTACTGGCAATGTTTACACACCGGACTAGGTACTCAGTTGCGGCGACATAGGGGAGGCCCAGGACCGGTTCATAAAATCGACACTGGTGTTGGCCGTGAGTGTGCCGCCGCGACACTACGGGGCAAGCACACACACACACACGCGAGGGCGGCCAGGGCACCAGCCTCTCCGTCATGCTGACTCACATCGCGCAAGGTCACTCTACCGCGAGAGGCGCTTCCAGCGAGACCAACGGACGCGCACGCACGCACGCGTCCGGGAGCAGGTAGCGCTGCTGAATCTGCTGCTGTTAGCGCCCTCATCTCCTCGCTCATCAGCGGCTGACCCTGCTGCGTCCAATGGCTTAAATGCCACGGCTGCACGGCTCGGCCCTGCCCTTTTGTACTGGAAAAAAAAAGTCAGTGTCTCTCTCTCTCTGTGCTCACCGAGTTTCGCGCTCATCATCGCTGGTGGCCCTGAGCCAATGCAGATGAGGGAGTGTGTCTTTAGAAATAATATTTTTTTTGGCAGGGAGGGAGAGGGTAGTGGAGAGGGAGGGGGGGTGAATAGATGGAAGCGGAGGAAGAGTGGGAACGAGATAATAGAGGGAAGACGAGGTGGAAGGTGGGGGATGGTTTGGGGGATCGAGGGGGCGGGGCGAGGAGG
>JAZEWU010000005.1:7773955-7804481 GCA_036362915.1 Geotria australis
CCCTCCCCTCCCGGCCGTCATGAGCAGGGGAGCCGCCGCTCGTGCGTCTCTCCCGCGAGGCGCACGAGGTTGCGACAAGAGGAGCCGCGACCCGAGCGGGAGCCGACAGTCGCTCCGATCAGCGAGCGAATACGGGTCGGACGAGGAACCGGAACCCAACTCTGATCGGAACCGCGTAGAACCGCGCCTTCTTAGGAACCGCGTCCGGACAAGTGGTCAGAGGACCAACTGGGGAGTCTGGCTCAACAACAGGATTACTACCTGAGACCAGACCCACCGCAAGACAAGGATTCACCGCGGGGGGGGGGCGGTCACGGAGAGCCGAGTCGAGCATCCCGTGTGCGAGCGTCCAGGGACCCAACGCCGCCTCACTCCGCCTACTTGACCCGACTTTTAGCTGCACCGAGAGGACCCTCCACCTGGCAGGACCAGCGTGTAGTGGCATTCGGCAGTCGAGTGGAGCAAGAGGAGCAGGAGAGCGCGGGACGAGGGGCCGCTAGGAGTCAGGTGGCGCCAGAAGGAACCTCGAGGAGCCCCGTAGAGCCGGAAGAAGCGGTGAGGACCAGGTGGGGTCATGGCACCGGGACCGTCGCCACTGCCAGACCCTCGGGGACGCCTCCTCCTCGTCGTCGTCGTCGTTCACGCGCAGGTGAGCTGCGGCACCCCCTGCCTCCCTCCCGCCGCAAGCGACGTGTCGTTGGCAGCGTTGTCATATAGAACACTCGTTTATATACACGGTGATTATAGTCCTTTATTTTCTAGAGCGCCTTTCATCGAAACAATATCTCAAAGGATGAACACAACATAAACGCCACGCACACTCACAGATACATCCGGTCGAAATACTGTTATCGGTGATGATAAACGTGACAACTACAAACTGGCATGTAGAAATGTATGCATGGATAAACCGTAGAACCATTCACGGCTTACTGTCACACAGCAATTCGCCATGCACGATACAACACCGTATTTAGCATACACGTCATCAACAACAACCGGCGTTCGCCACTAAGTGGCGGCGACGTCACCACGGCGCCTGTGCCAGGCCAGGTGCACCTTGAGGCCACGCAGAGTGTCGAACGCTCGCCGATAGGAGGTCACGGGACAGACCCAGGTGCCATGAGCTGACTGACTGAGATACATATAAATCACTTTCCCACATACAACGCAGCCACATGCCACATTGCTAGATGCAGCATGCGGTTATATACAAATCACCAGTAGACAATATATTTACCTCCTGCAGCAGTATCCGGGGCTGAGTTTTATCGGCCCGGCGCTCCGCTCGTTGTCGTGTGTTCGCGCACTGCGCTACGAGCCGGCCGTGCACACCAGTTCGATTCCTGGCCAGGGCCCAACATCAGTCGCACAGTGATATCTCAACGTCCACCGGCGCCGCGCGGAGCATCCATCCATCGTCAGGAACCGCTTAATCCTGTAACAGGGTCGCGGTGAGCCGGAGCCTATCCCGGCAGAGACAGGGCGTGAGGGAGGGCTATACCAAGGATGGGACGCCAAGTCCATCACAGGGCACAGCGTGATGGAATAACGGCACAACGGAACCAACAAGTCTGCATTTTTCACAAATTCGTCTCTTCACAAGTCTCTTTAACACATTCCATCAGCGGCCATGCAAGCCTTCCTGGGAGCGCAGTTTTGCTGCAGCGTCGGTATTAGACGAATCACAACTCTCCACCCGTTTCTACATACAAAGTGTGATTGTTTTTCTATCTGGAGAAACAAATAAGATGAGGCATATTGTAGGTTATTGTATTTAGTTACTGTTGGAGCACAGTGTTGGAGTCCTGCCGCTGTAAATTATGTTCTATAAATGCCAGAAGAGCTGAACTTTTGCTGGTCCAGATTCGAAGTTTGTGCTTAATAAAACATCCCCAAAACCAGCGTTTTAAAAATTCTCTCCCATTTCCCCAAAAAATAGGGCCAAGCGGTGGGTTTGATGGGTTTCACTCGTGGAGCAAGGCCAGCCGAAAGTTCTACATTGAGTTAAGGCCCCCGCTCAACACTGTCTTTACAAATATACCAGAAAGAGCCCTCATCAAGGAACCAAGTCCCTCGCCTCCCCTGCAGTGTTGATGCTGAAGTTAATGGGCATCGTCCAAAGCCTGAGTCCCCGTACGTTGTGAACATATACTGGACTGTGCAACAACGCACTCGCATCCCAGTGGTAGGAACCACAGTACACGGGTTCCATGTTTACAGGGATACCAAAAAACAACTATTTGGCGGTGACGTCACCACCGCGCTTGTGCCAGGCTAGGTACACCTTGAGGCCACGTGAAGTGTTGAAGACTCACTGACAGGTCACGGAACAGACTCAGGTGCAATGGGCTGGCTGCCCGAGATGAATGTCAGCTTCACCACCTGTGCTCCTCACTGCCAACTCGCTGATTTGTATTTGCCCGGCGCTCCGCTCGTTGTTGTGGGTGTCGCTCCTCTGCCCCCTGTTGTTGCTGGAGGACGACTGCCTCCAACTGCCCAGTAGCGTCCTTCACGAACTTCCTCTACTGAGGACGGTCTTGACACCACTGGTACCGGTCATCGGTAACTCCGGTCTGCTCCACATCCTTCTATATCACATCAGCCCTTCTCTTCTCCCGTGCCGCGCCTGTTTATCCCCCTATTTCTGGACAAATAGAAGCTGTTTGGGCGTGTGGTGGCTGGCCATGCCTGCTTCATGGCCCAGCCATCGCAACCTCGACTGGAAGAGGAGCTCACTGCTAGGCATGTATCCAGATGGTTTAAGATTCTGTGAGGACCTCACATAATCCAGCTACATAAAATGTACATACAACATACTCTCATTCATGTAACATATACCTTTCTACTAAAGAATCCAAAAGTAAATAGTTTTGGAGAGTTCTTGTCAGGTTTGTGAGAGCAGAGTGTTTCACGGCGGAGTTATCAATCGTGCTGCAAACCACCTGTCTCTGCACGTGGTGTCTCCCACACGCTGCTGTCACTGCCAACACATTTTGTAAATCAGGAAAAAAAATCCCATAATCATTACCAAAGAAATAGGATAGGCTGGACAACCACCGAGTTTAAAAAACACAAACCGATACGTATTGGTGTAGAATGTCACGGCTCGATGTTTGAGAATTGCTCTCAAGAGCTGCTCGTTGCGGATAGTTGTATCGAGTGTTCCTTCTCTCTCTGCGACGTTTCGCCACGCACGATGTCTATCCCGAAAGAGCAACTCTTCAGAGCAATTCTCACACTGAAGTATGAACAAAAACCGCCACTCAGCCTTTCTGCATTTTGTGCAAAAAGGACCAACAATTTCTGAAGAACTGAATTGTGGTCCTCTTGGTTCTGGCGGCAGTGTGACTGCAGTCTGCATGTTTCGTTGCTCTATCTACTGGTGGATACCACGTGCCCCTCTCGTCCACATGCTGGTATCACTGCAGGCTGTACGGTCCGTGCTTCAGACAGGACAGCACTGCTTGGTGATTTAACAATTGCACGGTGTTATGGACATATCGGCTAACCCCAATTTTTACTATTGTGAGAAAATCAATTGTTGTTAAACAAACTATTAATTGCAATTCAACAAAAGTGCTAACAGCAATTAATAACAGTTATTCATTTTCCACTATTTTATGTATTGCAATTCATAGTTTTGTTGAACAACAAACGAGTGATTTTCTCAGAATAGTAAAAAATTGGGGTTAGCACATGGCCATAAGAGTATCCAGTTGTGGCTGTGTATGTTATTCATTAGCGCTGGTGTTTAGGGCGGCAGCGTCCAGGTTAATCACATTTAGGGAGGGCATATGCTGGTGACATAGTGCAAGGCGCTCCGGCCTGTGCTGTATCCATAGCTCGCACAGCACACCCCAACCAATCAACCCAACAGACACAGCCGGCTCCAGTGCAGCGGGTTGTCATGTGGATGGAGTGCATGCCCCAAGGAGAGTCTTGTCCCTGCCGTAGGAATGTGACATTTGCAACACTGGCTCAGTCACCCCAATGTAGGTGTAAAGGACACACTAATAATACGGGGGGAGGGGAGTTGCTGCAGAACCGCGGCAAGAAGGCTGGGAGACAGCCTGCCAAGGAGACCCCCAGCTATGAGATAAGGAGGTTGGGAGACGGTAATGGGAATTCTACTTTTCCGTGTCTCTAGGATTACCTCTATCAGCTTCCCAGAAAATGGTACTTCTTTTACTGGGCTTAGTAAGATGATGAAGGTGGGTTGACCCGGATTTGAATTTGTCGTCGCAAGTCCTCTTGCATGTCAAGCTGTCTATTTGCAGTGCAACTATAATAATAATAATAATAGCGTTTTATAGAGCGCCTTTCACCCGAGGGTCACAAAGCGCTGCACAAGTCTGTGGAGAGAACGGCATGTCAATAACATCAAGACAGATTAACTGAGAGTCAAGCAATAGCGATAAATTATAGGACAGAGGACATAAAGACAACAGGAAAATAATAATAAGGAGCAGCCTTTGCACAATATTACAGAGTGGAAATTGTTTCTCGGCCAAAATAAACATTAGTGATTTCCTGCTCAAATGAGAACTGAGACGATGCTTGTCTCTTGCTCACAGCCCCGAGTCAGTGGTGGACATTCCACATTTCAATGGCGAGGGCGAGTCTTTTCATATTTCAAGCACTGTTGACTTCCCCATAAAGTTGTACTCATTATTGACCCTCGATGGATGGATGGGTTGAAGTGGTTGTTCACTGGAGCCAATGCATAGACTCGTAGATTAAGCGGAAAGTGAGGTTGTTGCACTGTCCTCGAGGACTTCCGGAGACCCCGTCCAGGCGGCTGCAGGAGCCGATTTGCATCCCTTGCGCATGCTCTCTGCCCGCTCGATTCTAACGCGCAGCAGGGTACCGGTGAATTGGATGCAAAGACTAACTTACGCTGGATTTATTTTGTGAAACCGTTTTACTAACAAATGCATGTACGCACGACTTAGAACGCGTTGTCATTTTGTTTCTATTTGACGGTGGTTAGATCGATTGACAGATCGCTGAATGAACCCCTCCGAATTCTTGCTATGTGTGGTTGGGCTAAGCGCCTTCACGCTGTGCTGCACGTGGTTGTTTTTCAAATCTCAGGACACTTATTCTTAAACACAATTCAGTTCATTTTTTATATTCCAGCCCAAGTACAAAGGCAGCTGCGAATGCTGTATTCTCATAGCAGCCAGGGAAATTAACATGAAATAAACAGTAAGTGTTGATGGGATTTCGCTGAATAACGCTTCACTCCCCATTCCCCCAGTCTTGATTTCATAAAATATAATAAATTGACGTATGAATGTGAATGAAGAATCAATTCTCGCTTTGTTTCATTTCACCGTCTAGTATGTATTTTTCATTTTGTCTCGGTCCCGGATTTTTATCTGTGCCGTAAGCCTAAACGTAACATTAGTGTGTAACTTGTGTGAAATGAGATAATCAATTCTCCCCCGTACAATTGGAAACTTTCATTGCGAGGATAAAAACCAAAGATTTTGAATCAATTAATCGATGCGTTATTATTCGCCTAATGGAAATACAGTACAAGCGTTGTCCTACACAGGGCAACTGACATTAAAATGTAAGATTGTGAGTAAACAAAATTCTGCGTGTAGATGCTGCGGAAATACAGGGGCGATAAAGCCGGAACGAATGACGTTATCGAGCGGGATGAAATGTGTCTTCGGCCTTGAGCACGTGAGAGTGACTCACAACTAAAGACTGTTAAGGGATTGCTGATTCTTAATTGGGGTTTTCGGTTAGATCGCGTAAAAAATGTGGCATCCACCCTAATCCTCCGGATACAGCTAATTAATTAATGTCACGTGAATGTAGCGTGCATGATGTGTTGCTGCTTAAGCATAATTCTGCGTTGGATCGTAATCTTACAACATCCCAATGGGTACAGCGTTTCGCTGGAGATTAGACCCAACCTCTTTAGGTTAACACTCATCCTCCGGTTAACAATAACAGTATTGAGAGCTCAGATCCCCAGATCTGCTGTTGATATTTTTACGTGACCTAATTCAAAAGCCCAATCGTAATATTGGTCGTGAAGGCCTACGTATGAAGGCAATCTTATTTTAGCATGTGTTTACGTTGTGGATTCAGCGTGATGAATGGCGTTACTGCACTTGTATTGCACATTTTTCCCATCTAGAAAATCACTTGGTTCTACCGCTGATGTAAATCGTAGTCTTGTTCAATATTGGAAGAGAGTCCTAGACAATATGAGAATCATTGATGAGGTTTTTAGGACATTGTCAAAATTGTAATTATTTTAATTTGTTTATTCGTTATATTGTTTTAAACTTGTGCGTTCTTAAATATAAGTAAGCATCGTTATAGGAGTGATAAGTCAAGATGTATCTAAGTCTGTGATCTCAGTTTGCTTGGGTGGAAAGTGGCATTGCTATATGGCTGCCCAATCCTGGCCGGCTGGCTCAACAACTCAAGACATAAATACATTACTTCAGACAGAGCAGCAGAGACAAAGCAGTGTGGTCCCTCACTCCGACTCATCGTATGAGCAGTAGACAGGGGAGGCACTTATCTCTCCTGGGGGAACAGGAAAGACATTCAGACAATATAGCACGGTCCTTTCCCAGAAAATAGTGGGATGCCCTCTTCAGGTGAGGGGAGAGCAGTTGCCCTTAGTGGAGGAGTTTAAGTATCTTGGGGTATTGTTCACGAGTGATGGTAAGCGGGAACGTGAGGTTGGCCAGCGGATTGCAGCAGCGTCGGCAGTGATGCGGGCACTGTACCGGTCCGTGGTAGTGAAGCGGGAGCTTGGTCCTAGGACAAAGCTCTCGGTTTACAGGCCAATCTACGTCCCTATTCTCACCTATGGTCATGAACTTTGGGTAATGACCGAAAGAACGAGATCGCGGATACAAGCGGCAGAAATGAGGTTTCTCCGCAGGGTTGCTGGGCTCACTCTCTGTAACAAGGTAAAGAGCACAGAAATCCGGGAGAACTTCGAAGTAGAGTCACTGCTCGTTCGGATTGAGAGGAGCCAGTTGAGGTGGTTCAAGCATCTGTTAAGAATGCCGCCTGGGAGGCTCCCCCGGGAAGTCTACCAGGCCGACCCAGGACACGCTGGAGGGATTTTATCTCTCTGGCTGGCATGGGAACGCCTGGGAATCCCTCAGGAAGCGCTGGAATCTGTTGCTGAGGAAAGGGATGTCTGGTCCACCCTCCTTGTACTGCTGCCGCCGCGACCCTCACCAGGACCAAGCGGTTTAGAAGTGCATGGATGGATGTACGTGTATATGGTATTGCAAAATAACGTATCATATATTGCAGTATTCACGTTTCAGGAGCACATCACAAGCGCGTTGGTACAGTTAAAATACGTTTTTAGCTTTTGAAGCAATACCATGGCTTTTAGTGACACATTTCAAGGTTATTCATTAAGGGTAATTAGGTGGAATTACAAGTCATCACTTTTCCAATTTGTAACAGTAATGTCCTATTGAAAACCACCTGCTATATTTACCTTGCACCCTGAGCACAATCGTTTCTTTGTTATCGTAGTCCAATGGCTCCTGCGACGACGCTCAAATCGGCTGTCACCTTAATTCTCCACACACCCTCCTCTATGGCAAACTCGTTTATGCCTGGAATTGATCTTTAATGTACAGATATTCAGGGAAGGCCATCACACTGCACCACGGTAATGCATTCTATAACGGGGCGGAGTGGTGGAGCAGCTATCTGTGCACCGCACCATGCTCCCGACTAAACAGGGTTCAAGCGCAGGCCACGGCTAATATCAGCGGTGAGCGATACCTGAACCTGTCCTGAATTCCACCCCCGTCTTCACTAACCCGCACGTGACCAGCGTCGTGAAGTTTGATCAAAACAACCCCCATGATCGACAAGGCGCACGGTGCGGACAGGTTCAGAAATAAGTCAGTGAAATCATTATACAGCATCGTATTGCTGATGAGCGAATCACCCAGAATGCACCTGATCATCAGATCTCAGAAGCTAAGCAGGCTTGCTGCTGGATGATGCTTGTGTGGGTGATCGCAACGCAAGGTTTGTTATAGTCTGTGCTGACTTGTGGCGAGCAGCGAAGAGCAGTGCAGCAAAGACCACTGTTGTACTGATGTAGGTTTTCACGGCTCGATGCGTGATCGTCGCTTTTCAAAGCTGTCCTTTCGGGATAGCCGTGTCCAGCTATACCGGCAATCCCACATGCCGTTGATATAACTGTCCTTAATATGCTGCCACATGTCTGCTGTCGCCTTCACCAACTCGCACTGACCGCTGTGGTCAAGTACGCTCATACCAATCCCACAAACCTACACGTCGTGGGGAGGCCCTCATCCAGCAGTGGATTGACAAAGGGATGTTCCTGTACATGTTCTATACGCTGTATCACGAGAGCTGGGTGGGAACTGAGACCGCTTAAAATCCAATGACTGATGTCTAATTTGTCTACACAAATCCCTCACATGCACAATGTGCTGCTGTGAGGATGCGGGACTTCACTTGGGAAGCGTTTGGCATGAAGCCAAGTAGAATCATGTCATTTTAAATGCCCACGTGGTTTCCTTCATGTAGTTTGCTAGCTACAGTTCTTCACAGAGTATATATGCGTGAATACCCGGTGCACTGATCGAAGGCAAACCCCTATGTAAAGGTTAACTTACAGACGAGGACAAGAGCGGGTTAGGGTGTTTTTGGACACGGGAACTTAATATAATGACAAGCTGTGTACCAATGTGCGCAAACAAGAAAGTGGCAATGATGTGTGACAGCTGCAAGGACATATGGTTCCCTAATCTTGTATTCCTCTTCCTGCCTCCTCAAAGTCGAGTGTGTGCCTCTCATGCCTCCAAGTCTCCATTTGTATTTCTTCTGTCAACATCCGTGTCAACTCAAGTAAATGATAATAATAATAAGAATTTTACATTTATAACGCGCACATATTCATGCAATGTCGAAGGCATTCACTCGACGAGGGAACGACTGAGAGGCGCGAGGAAAGCGCAGAGGCGGAGGAGGCAGCCAGGCGGTTTTGCCGGCGCCATATTGCCACACACTGCTTCCTATATATTATGATGTTATCGGCCAAATAATTAATGAGTGTTTTTTTAACTGTTTAGACATCACATTTAATAATAATAATAATAATAGCATTTATATAGCGCCTTTCACCCGAGGGTCACAAAGCGCTGCACAAAGCTGCGGAGAGAACGACATGTCAACAACGACAGAGCACGGACTTTCATTGCACATTTACTGTTTAGAAAAGCAAGTGGGCTTGTGCAGGATGCCTCAATAGAAGGAATGATTAGCAGGGGTCAAGACTAGCGATAAAGTTGCAGCAGTAGGCGGCAGGGCGTGTGTGCAACGGTAACATCTGCACCTCACAGAAAGAACGGTCTTGCCCGAGGCGCTTCGATTCCCGCCGTGGGAGCCTTTTTGTGTGGAGGTTGTTTGTTCTCTCACCCTGTTCTGCGTGGGTTTCCTCCGGGTTCTCCGATTTCCTCCCACAACAAAAAAAATCTCATGAATCAATTGGTCAAAAACATAATAAATAACACGCAGTGTCTGCAAAATATTGGCGCCGGCAAACCGCCTAGCTGCCCTCTCCACCTCTCTGCGGTTTCCTCGCTACGCCTCTGAGTCGTTCTATTTTTAAATTAATATCCTAAAAATTGAATGAATATGTGCGCGTTATGAATATAGTTTATTATTATTTTAACACATCCATAGAGTGATGAAATCAGCTGACGTGTGGCTGCAAGACCGCGCGAGATGGCCTTGGTCCTGGAGGTCACGGCCGACGAGTCGCATTCCACGTCAAATGTCGTTGTAAGAAAAGAGGAAAGAAACAAGTAAAGTGCTGGGCAAATTGCACCGTAACAGTAACCACAGGAAATGAGTCATGCCACCATTGTGTCGCTCCATTGGAAGTTCCAGCACCCCTGCTTTGGACGTGTGGCGCTATTTTCAATCGCCTGTACGCAGGTCGTTATTCAGTTCGCAGTCACCCACAAAGGCAGCAGCCCAAACAATGTCTGACTGCCTGATGGCAAATATCCATTCAATGTTTGTGTGCATGGAGGTTTCGGAAGAGTCGCACTCCGTCGCGTGAGCGTAAGCGAGCACTTGCCCGTGCGGCCGTCTCACCGGGACCATTCCACGTCCGTGCCACGTGTGCGTAATCGGCGGTGAAGATAAGAGTCACACTGCCTTTCTGTTGTTTCTGATTTGTAACTGCGCTCCCTCCCTCCCTCTCTCGCTCCTGGTCTGGCAGCTGCTGTGGACCTGCGCCTCCTCTGTCTCGTCACTCACTGGCGATGAGTACTGCGACTATCTGAGCAGAGGGATCAATATCACGGGTATGTGCTCGCTCATCCGCACGGCCTCCTGTTGACACCGAGCAACTCCCCTCCCAGCCGTACACCAAGACCGTGTTCCGGCAAGACCTTGTATTTGTTGAATATAAATTGAGCTTTAACTGTGGTGAGCAAATAGGGATTTTTGACACACCGTCTTTGTCTACAGCCTGCATGGGAAATGTTTATCATATTCTCATTTGAAATGGGGAAAAAAAACCCGAGTGCGCACGTGTTTATTAGCGGTCGATCCGTCTTGCCGCCGCTGCGGCTGTGCGCTTAATGGCAGAGGTAATTCATCTGCGGGGTCTATCAACGCCCAGCATTTTTTCTAAGTAAAGCAAGCCGTTTGGCTGCAATGCTGCACCGTGATTGATATGCTAAAGGGGCAGCAGCGGGAGAGGTGGCGGCCCGTGTCGCGGTCGCCTGCGGACACGAACACAGAAGGCGGGCGCTCGAGAGACGCACCGCCAGAACGCGGTGCGAGGCGGGGGAGCGTTCGTTTGAAACGCGGCCCCCGCGTCGAGCGACACGATCGAAGCGGATCAGTGGCGCCTGCAGGCCAGGCCGCCTAACGGGACGGACGCGTCGTCAAATAAATTCATTCCGCAAAGTCCACGGCAGGTGCCGCCCCGGCCTGAATCGCGCGCTCCGGCGCTGCGCGCTCCCGCAGGGCCCGCCTGCAACGGCACCTTGGACGAGATCAAGACGTGCTGGCCGAGCACGCCCGTTGGCCAGGTCATCGCCCGGCCCTGCCCGGAGTTCCTGAACGACGTGCAGTACGAGAGCCACAGTGAGCCCGCGACGCACGCGTTCACCCCTCGGCCCCGCGCCCGAGCGCCGAACGAGGCCCCCCCACCCCCCGTGAGCGAGATGGCGGGGCACGATGCGCTCCGCTTGCGCGCAAACATTTCCAGGAGCAATGAGGCCTCTCCTCCTCCGCCGACTCCGACTTCACCTGTGCGCGCTCGCACAAACCCCCAAGTGTGCAATCTTTTACGGTGCATTTTTTATCTCGCGCCAAACGCAGCTTGACTGCAACAATTCGCGAGTATTACCTGGGCGCCGTGCCAACGGTACGCTGCGGAAATACGACTTCGCATTGTGCGTACGCACACAGGTGTTCACAATTCATAATGACTTAATTAGAGCGCTGCTTTGCACCGTGTTCCTACCTCTTGCGTGGCGGGCATCTGTTTTCACGAGGAATTGTTTTGCGTTGAGATAACAGGCAACTTTGAAGACTACGGGCTTACGCGATTTAAAATGGATGACAAAAACTAATTTGAAAAGACGATCTTCTTTTGTTGCAAACTACAAACACGATTTTGTCCTACCCAGTTATTGAGAAAAGCCATCAATGGGAAACATGTCGCTCAGCCAAGACAAAACACAAATAACACAAACCAACATGTAAATATTTAGGTATTATTTGTTTGTCACGAGCGCGTGTATCATTATAAATAAGTTGGTATCAATGCAGACATGGGATGTGCAACCAGCGATAGTCGTGCCTCTGCCCCGTCAGAGCCTGGCCCCTTGATGGGGTGCAACCAACATATGGTCAAGCGCGGCACATTTCATCAAATCACTCACTCTTTTTGTTCAGTGCGGTTTTAATGTGGGGAGCTACAAACAGCTGCATTTTGAATGCGCTCAACAGAGGCAACATGCTTGCAACATCGTGCCACGTTTTCTTACCCTCATAAAACCGACAAAAACAGTGTTACAACGTCATTCGGCGCTGGGTTGCACAGCACACAGCCTGCCCACCGAGCCGACTCAGCACACAGCCTCCTCACCAAGCCCACTCCGGACAGCCACTTGCACCCAATGTCCCCTGGCACGGACACCTGAGGGGGGGCGAGTGTGGAGGTGAAAGGCAACACATTAAGTGAACGGCCACTCCTCAACAATGATGATGGTGTGGCAATAACATGTAGCGAAGGCTGGATGTAGCGCAAGGCTGCAATTGCCGAGGATTTTGTCGACAGCGCCGCTCGACGGCGATGCGACCGCTCAGCCCGGCATCACAGGAGCACTACGGCCGTGCAGATACACACCCAGGATCTGCGCGGCGGGATGAGAACTATAGCGCTGCGACACAAATAGTCGCACGGGCAGAACGCGTCTATTTTTAGGGTTTTTTTGCAGAATGAGGCCGCACCCATCACGAAAGGAA
This sequence comes from Geotria australis, assembly GCA_036362915.1. Taxonomy (NCBI): domain Eukaryota; kingdom Metazoa; phylum Chordata; class Hyperoartia; order Petromyzontiformes; family Geotriidae; genus Geotria; species Geotria australis. The sequence continues at coordinate 7,786,493 of JAZEWU010000005.1, forward strand.
GAGCTTTCCCAAAAAAACATGCTGCATGCACGAAGCGTGACCATTTTTGTGGAATTACGGCCAACGCCATCAATCAGCTGCCTGGTCCCATTGGCATTTCCGAGGTACAAGAGCTCAGTGTGACATTTGTACCGCTTCGTCTTTCCACATGGGTTGCAGCACCGAGCATCGCACGTAAGATAGTCAATGCGTTAAATCTGATCCTCATTGGCAAGTGTGTAGGAACTCTCATTTTCCAGTCTTTATTTATTCCTCTGTCGTGATCGGGTATTGGCATCATTAACATATTTAAATTCCTAGAGCTTCCATTAAAGGGAAATCGAGTCAATGAGTTAAGTAATGAGGACATGGGATCCTTTATTCACCGCAGGGCACTGTTCCGCTTGGAGCAACTATTTTCACAACAGTGGAGCAGATAGAAATTCGGTATTTTTTTTTATCAGAGTACAAGCTTAGATAATATATCAAGGACAAACACGAAAAGTACAGCTTCTGCATCTGAGGCTCCTTGCTGTGCAACTCTTTCCCGCCACAGTTAGCTTTTCCCACTCGCCCGCCTTGCTGCCACCCAGCTTCTTCACAAAGAGACAGACGTTCTGTTTGGCTACATAGACTGCATAGGCGAGTATTGCTCACGAGCGCCTAATAAGGCTGGCTACAGCACACTCGGGGGTCATTCGACTGCCCTCTCAACCAACACAGATGCATTACTCTACTTAAATAGTATAATAATTGTAAGTGCCTGCAATGTTTCATCAATGTGTTGGCTCAAGCAAGATATGTTCCTCCCATTTCAAATCTAGGGTAAAACGTTTTGATAAAAAATTGAAGAATTATTTTTGTTCATTAATTATTTCTACACGTGATGGCAGTGCAAATGGATTATTGTTTCAAAAGTGTTTTTGGAATTAGATGTTAAAATAACAATGAAAGTAAAATTCAACATACTGTACTGCACTTGAGAAGGTAGGCATACGTGAAATGTCTGTGTGTTAGAAATATATGGAGTCAATTTTGATTTGTTGATTCAGTTCCAGTTTCTTTTTCCTTGCGTTTCGACTCGCATTTTTTCACGGTTCTGTTAATTTCCTTTTAACAATTTAAATAAATGCTTGTTTACGGTCTAAAGAGTCATCCATTTTGGCTTGCTGCAAACTCAATGTTAATTTTCCTCTTTGGAGGGTTTTCTGCATTAGGGCTTTTTCTGGAATACAAAATACAGAGCCACTGCGATAGTCTTATGACATTTATGACAATTAATTACAATGCACGCATTTTCTTGCAGGAAACGTGTACCGAGAGTGTCTGGAGAATGGGTCATGGGCAGAAATGTCCAACTACTCGGAGTGCCAGGCCATAGTGGAAAACAAGGTAACCTACTGCGGACCAACATGGCATCATCATTATGTCACAGGGACACGCAAACTTCACACGGAAAGGAACCCGAGCCGGGAATCGCACTTGGGACATTCTTGTTGTGAGGCGGCAGTGCTACCAACTGCGCCACCGTGCCGCCCGTATGCCTGTGTTACAGAACACACAGGTTTAGATTTATGATCTGACAGGCACTGTCCCCTGAAACGATCGAGTGATAAATGGACAGTTTAAGTGTATCACAGTCATTAACATCTAACATTAACCATATCCTCCGGACTGTAAGATGCTCTGAAAGGTAAGATAGAACCTCAAATAAATGGCCAGTTCATTATTGTATACCACATCTGGTGTAACACACACACACTGCAATCATTATAAGATGTAAGCTTTGCTTTAAAATACAGGGACAAGCATGCGTCTTATAATATAAATAGAGAATTCTGTAGCATTGGGCGCATATAGCTGCCGCAGCACACCAGTCAAGAAGCACTGCTCTCGCAGTTCTGTGGCCCACTCTGTCACATCGGCCAAACAACTTGGAAGAGGTGGGAGTACCCATTTATATTGATGGGTGGAGAGTGGCATGGGTTTTTAGAAACGTGAGCCATTGCTTCAGCAGGCGTGTCAGAGAGATCGAATCGAACCTCTGGCTTGCAGGTCCAGTGTGCTGACCATCAACACCATGGCAACGACCCCCCATGACGATGATTGTGTCAGCTCCTTTATTGAGACTCTTCCCCGTGTGTCGGAAGTACAGACGGAGAGCTTCCACTACGAGGTGGCACTCATCATTAACTACCTGGGCCACTGCATCTCCCTCGCTGCCCTTGTCATCGCCTTCCTGCTCTTCATGGGGCTCAGGTGCAGGCTTCCCCGCTCCCCGTGCCCCCACTCGGCCCCCCGCCCGCCGCCACACGCAGGGCACGTCCGTCATGAAGCCGATGAGGCGTGGGGAGACGACTAATTTATTTCGGAATACATTAATGCTAAATGTTCTTCACTCCAGAAACAAAGAGAGAGAGAGAGAGAAAGAGATGCTTGGACCATAAGATGTACAGTGCAGTAGCGGCGGCGTTGTCGCTGTGTTTGCACGCTGGCCATGATCGTGCGTTAATGATGCTTGATGTTTTATCGTACGTAAAACTTTACAAGACTGGGTAGTAAAATACAAATGGAAACAATCTGTGTATGTGACTGGGGAAAAAAATTAGGTTACTTTCACAGGTAATGAAAAACAGCACATGCAGTAAGGGACGTGTAATAGATCTCATGCGGGTGTGCCCATTCAACCAGCAACACCGAGCAGACTTACTGGGATCAGACATGCCTCGGATAAAATACCTGGCATCACGTGCAAACAAATGCATTTTTTTTAGCAGATCTCCGTAGTAAATGAAAATTATAAATCCCATGTCATGAAATACATTTTTATGCAATCCAATATTTACAGTTTTCTAAACGGAGTAAAATTATTATTGGAAAACACAGCAGAATATAAATAACTTGGATATTTGTTGAAGGTGAATTGGGATGAAACTAATGAAATAGGCAAATGAAAACAGGATGGAGTGGTTTTAAAAAGCTGAAACGTGCAATGAAAAACAGCATACCAATATGCTTAAATGAGAAAGCTTGCAATCATATTATCAGCGATGACATCAATCAAACCACTGACAAGTAAAATGGAACAAAAGCTGCGATGTATACAATTAAGAATGGAGACGCTTGGAGGACAGAGGGACACATGGATCAGGGGACACATTTGGAATGTTTTTATATCTCGTTAAATGTTGCTGATAAAGCATGCTTCTCAGCCATATTTTAGACATAAGTTTATTGACCCTGCTTTAGTGATAGACTTTGTGAGCTTTTTACTGTTTGAGAATTGCTTTCCAAAGCTGTTCTTTCGGAATAGCCGTGTCGAGCGTTCCCTCCATCTCATTCGCTTTTTTTAGAAACACTCAACTTGGCGTATGCGTGTGTTTATCTTTCAAGGAGTATCCGATGCTTAAGAAACATCATCCACTGGAATCTGATCAGCACCTTCATCCTGCGCAACTCCATGTTCTACACGCTCAAGCTGATTGATTTCCGGACGCAAGAGGGCAACGAGGTGCAGTGACCCCACTTGAGTCCAAATGCTTTGTCCCCTTCCAATAAAACAACATCCAGTCCATGGGTACTGTGATTCGCCTGCAGTGTATCCCAGAGCAGCCCAAGCAGCAGCAATGTGTGAGCCGCTTCTATCATGTATAGGTCCATTTCGCACGACTATAGTGACTCATTCACCTAATCCTGTATAGACACAGAACGCAAGTCAGGGCGATACCCCGGATGGGACACCAGTACATCGTAGGGCACCAGAAGCAAATTAGTCAGGCTAATTAACCTAGGTAGAATTTTTTTGGACTGTGGGAGGAAATTGGAATACACGGGGAGAACACGTAAACGCCACACAGAAAGGCACCCGAGCTGGGAATCGAACTTTGGAAATTATTGCTGCGAGGCGGCAGCGTTACTCATTGCGTCCCCTTCGCTGCACCCATGACTACACGAAGCCTTTCTTTACGTGGCTTGTTGTGTGACAGCCTTGGTGCCGAGTGGTCATCACCATCTACAACTATTTCCACGTGACCAACTTCTTCTGGATGTTCGGTGAAGGGTGCTACCTGCACACGGCCATCGTGATGACCTACTCCACAGACAAGTTGCGCAAGTGGGTGTTCCTGTGCTTGGGCTGGGGTGAGTCGCTCGGAAGCCCCACGCACCGGCTTCAAAGTCACGGTCAAAACGATGCTCCTTCTCTTTGCTCCCGTCCACTGTTCGACTTTGGAATTCCTTCTCATGGTTTTTTTTTCCAGAGCTCTTATAGTAATAATAACCTGGATCTTTGGGCCTGTGCGTAGCAAGTGTGGAAAAAAATGCGAGTGTGCAGCATGACCCAAGAGTGATTCATTTTGATAATTGATGGAGTTATGGTTATGTGCGGATTATGTTAATTTATCGAATGTGTGTGGCCTTGGAACATCAATGGAATTGTGTAAAATTATAATTACAGTGCTGCCATTGTTAAGGCATTAACAATTACTCGGGTGACATTAGTTGCACCGCCATATTGGTGCTTGGGTTAGAGTTCTTGACTTGCAATCAGAAGCCTGTAAATTAACATCCCAGTCAGTCATTGACAGCCTGTTATTTCTGCAAGACCGGTAAATTGAGCACAGCTCTGTTGCAAGTTAACAAAGGACCGCTGAGCTTGATGTAAATAATCGGACCGCCTAATCTCGCGATGTCACCGTGTCAACGAGATGCACGTGCCCCCCACTCTCTTTTACCGCGTTTAATTTCCTGGCAATGTTAAATATCCATTGTAAATGGTTTTTTCATGAAATAATTACATTTCAAATTAAAACAGTGGAGCCTGACCTACGGTTGCAATAAACTTTAGTAAAAGATAGTTATAAAGATAGTTACAATATTGTTCTCTGAACCCCTTCGTCTGGCCTCGCCACAGAAGGCTGTCTTTCTGGGCCAGTAATAGGCCATTGCTGGGCCAGTCGGACCCCATTTCCATCGATGCACAGTGCTACTTTTGCAGTTGTCCAGAGGCACAGCTGTATAGGAACCCCAGTAGCATTGAGGCTTCTCAATGGCACGGTGCAGCAAACATCTGGCACGAGATTGTAAACACCTTGTGGGTAACTGGGTGGAGAGGGGATTATTTGTGTGTTTGCTTGACCTTCTGCTTTACACTGCTGTTCTTTCAGGTGTCCCCTGTCCCATCACAGTTGCCTGGGCCCTGGGCAAGCTGTACTATGAAAACGAAAAGTGAGTGAGGTCGCGTACAAGGATGTCTCACTTGCGCTCGCAGTTGCCTCGACAAAGATTGATTAAGGCGACTCACGACTTTTTAATTGACATTTTAAATCTGCTGGGCTCAGCTCAAGTGTACGATGAGGGTGACTTACTTAGCGCGCAGTGTGCAGCGACAATCTAGAGCCTACCTGGTAAAGTTCTGCAAACCTAGTGACATTTTAAGGTTATGATGTAAGACAACAAATGAAAATGCTGGGGAATCCGTGGATTGCACGTGTCTGATATGACGCGCACTTCCACGACAGTATATTCAGTATTGCGTGACTCATCGCGGCTGCACCTCGTCACATGAACACGCTCGCCCCGAATCGTGCGGCACGGACACACACATGAATACACAGATCGCGAACGAGGCGACGCTGGCACCGTGACCCGGTCTAACGTGGCACCTGCTATCGTCTCACATCCATATTGCATGGTGCTGATGTTGATCTAAATACAGGGCAATGATCAGGGGTGATGTTAATATTGTACTTGGCCACCACCTTTGACTGTAAGCTCACCCCAATATGCCTGTGTGTATCTTTGTGCCATTAATCCATTAATATTTAAGTGTGATAGGCAAGTGAAGATTTGAAGAACACATCCTTTGAATGCCTATGGGTATATTATGGGTATATTATTAGTATATAGTATTAAAATACGTATGAATATGTATGGGTGTTTGTAGACACCTGAGTAATGCATCTAATGATGTATACAAGCATGTCTGGTTGATGTGCAGTGGTTGCCACTGTGGATTTTCACACATTATATCGTCAGCAAGTGATGGCTGCATCAAACTCATTGGAGTCTTAAAGATGTATTTTTTATTCTTGAAAATACATACAGTACCGCGATAATTCGACATTTTCAACACACACAATTTGAGCTTACCAAGTAGACGTCTGATCTTGTGTTTTATTAAGAGGTCGTTTGCAGCGAATGTTCATTAGACTGTTTTAAATAGATTTGTGTTTGCCCTTTAATGAAATGTCCCTTCTGCCACAATGTTCCTTGACTGTGGTGATGTGATGGCCTCCGGTGCTTCACAGCCGCGTAGATTGGAAGTAATCCACGGGAAACCCTGGCGGTGGGGGGACGGAAGGGGGGGGCACCCTCTCATTGTAGATGTCAGGCGTAGGCCTGTTCCACACTCATCATTATAAATCTGGAATGTTCTTCTCAACAGGTGCTGGCTTGGAAAAACAGCGGGAAAACACATCGATTACATTTACCAGGGCCCGGTTATCCTCGTCCTACTGGTGAGTTATCATTTCGGAATCTCCTGTACAATCCATTTGTTTTATAGCAGGTACGTTCAATGACGCTTGTGTGTGTTTTTTTCACAGATAAACTTTGTGTTTCTTTTCAACATTGTGAGAATACTCATGACAAAGTTGCGCGCTTCAACCACTTCAGAGACAATACAGTACAGGTATGCCACCCTGCCATTTTCCCAACGCCTCTTCCAAATGTTTTGCCGACAGCCCCTCATTCATCCATCCATTGTCAGAAACCGCTTAATCCTGTACAGGGTCGCGGTGAGCCGGAGCCTATCCCGGCAGACACAGGGCGAAAGACAGGGCTATACCCAGGTTTGGACGCCAGTTCATCACAGCATGTCTTTGGACTGTGGGAGGAAACCAGAGTGCCTGGCGAAAACCCACGCGGACACGGGGAGAACATGCAAACTCCACACAGAAAGGCACCCGACCCGGGATTCGAACCGGGGGCATTGTTGCTGTGAGGCGGCAGCGCTACAGCCTTCGTGTGTTTCAATAAAGTAGACAGGTTGCGCCTGACATTTCCAGTGAGTGATTTGCTCTCTTGGGCGGCAGGAAAGCCGTAAAGGCCACACTGGTGCTGCTGCCTCTGCTCGGCATCACCTACATGCTGTTCTTCGTTAACCCCGGGGAGGACGACACCTCCCAGATCGTCTTCATTTACTTCAACTCCATCCTGCAGTCTCTGCAGGTGAGCGCGACGCTTCACCGCACCGCCCGTTCGCGCATCGCGTCAAGTGGACAGCTGTGTGTAAGTGGCATACATATGTATGTAGCCTCAATGACAAATATGTCTGGAGCTTTTAAGACAAATGTGTATGTAGCGCTTAGAACCTGCAGATAACAGTTTCTAAGTACCTACTGGCTACGTATTAACTTAATCACCATCTTACTTAGTTAATTACCATGCTGTTTACGTATTCACTCAGCTATGCATATACACACGTACTTACTCACTCTTTTCAGCCACCCATCTATTCACTCACTTGTCCACTTACCCACCCCATTCACCTATTCATCTTGTCATCAGCTCGACTCAGACTGATCCGTTGTTGAACTAGAGCTACATGGCTCCTCACATTGCCCACGCAACAATAATCCGAAGGCCACTCTTCACACACTTTAATCTGCCTCTTTGGAGGCAAGGCATGATTCATCATCTAGATTTGGGAAACTCCAAAAATCCAATAGCTGAGATATAGTTTTACAGCAAGCAGGTTCATGACCTCCCATGCATAGACCTTTAAGTGGTATCCTCTTCTCCCATACAGAACATCCATCCATTTTCAGAAACCGCTTAATCCTATACAGGGTCGCGGTGAGCCGGAGCCTATCCCGGCAGACACAGGGCGCAAGGCAGGGGAACACCAAGGATGGGACGCCAGTCCATCGCAGGGCGACTGGGGAAATTTAGTCAGTACGCCAATTAACCTGGCAGCATGTCTTTGGACGATGGGAGGAAACCGGAGTGCCCGGCGAAAACCCACGCGGACACGGGGAGAACATGCCAACTCCACACAGAAAGGCACCCCGAGCCGAGATTCGAACCCGGGACCTTCTTGCTGTGAGGCGGAAGCGCTACCCACTACGCCACCTTGCCGCCCTCCATACGAACACATAATTTAAAATGGAATTGGTGATATATCTTTCCTTCTTCTTCTTCTTTGCGATTCTTCGAAGCGTGATGGTTAAATTACATATATCTTTAAAAATAGCCTATGGTCTCAATGAGGCTTGTCTGGATGAATATTTGTCATTATAATTAATGGTAAATAGAGTGTTATGATGTTTTAGTTGTTGTGTACTTAACTATTTCCTTCCACAATTTTCTATGGCTTAGGTTAATAATATAAACACTAAAATGAAGCCCCATGCCATCATATTGTACATGCGCATCAAGCGTGACAATTAAATATACGGAAGGTAAATAAATATAGGATTTCAATGTAAAAGTTTGGTCATACAGTATATGTTCGTCACCTCTAAGCGATCGTCACGGTTTCAACTATTTTTGCATCATTACTGGGTTTGAATACATAGTCTGGGAGCACGGGGTGCATTCATTAACTCCTCAGATACCAGGTATTGGTACAGTTTCCATTATGACATAAAATTGGCTTTTCGAGAAGGCGTGCTGGCACTTTAGTTGAAAAAACAGTGCCTTAAAGTGGTGTTGGCAGCTTCTAGAAAATAGGTGAATTAAGTATTTATATTTGGCAGTGACGCAGTGGCAATCCGGTTAGCGCACCGTGCTATCAACCTTGCGACACGAGTTTTAGTCACGGTCCCGGCCAACGTCAGTGGCAAGCGACATGTAAAGCCATTCGGGGCTTCCACCCTCACTGAAAAAACCCCACAACTGACACGGCATGGAAAGGCCTTCAAACAGCAGTGGATTAACAAAAGCACTGTGAATGATTATAATTTATATGTTTTCATCCATTTATAGTGAGATTGCAGTTCTCTCTCAAAAAACATTTCGGCACCAAAGTCAGGACCTTATTTGGTGCTGGTAACAGCTGAAGCATACTCATTCAACAGATTTGCATTTTCGATTGAGAAACGGTTGGTAAATAAAGCCACGTATCAGCAATTGCGTTGCTTACTTTCCACATTTACACAAAACGTGTAAATTAAGTGATTTGGTTATATCTCGGAAACATATGGGACTTGATGCATTAACAGACTGCTACAGTATGGACAGCTAGTGCAGTTCACACCGTTCTATGCTGATGATTTTGGGTAAGCAATGCACCGTCTACTGTGGACGCTGGGCCAGTTAAGAAACCATCTGTAATAAAAAAAATGTATAAATCAATAACAACTCTACCTTTTCGTGGAACTCTCAAGTAGCGAAAATAAATTAGCTGTAAGCACATAGTGTTCTGGTCACTTTCCCAGATTGGTAATTGTGCAGACGTACTTTCTCAGCTAGCAATGGATAAATAATGGCTCTAATATTGATATAACCTATTTAGTGAACGGTTGGCTATTTATAAAGGCCTCAAAGTGGGCTGAATGGGTTTGGGTCCTTGGGTCAGCTGGTAATGGCCAGAGCACACCAACTCTCGTGGGATTGGCAAAAGCACCCATGCCAGCAGCATTTTTTCAGTAACAGATTGATTAAAGATTGTTTTGGGGTTGCGTCTGCCTGTTCTGTTTATGCATGTGCACTATTTATAAATCGTTAATAAATTATGTCTCTAGACCGCATTCACTCTTTGTTGCCCAAGGGGTTTTTCATCCGGGTCTATAGAGATGGTCACAGAAGTGGACGGGGTCACCTGCTGCTCGAGTGCATGCTTGAGCGGCGGTGTTTGTGAAACACAGATACTTTGAGAATGTCTTTCCATTTCTTTCCACAGCTATGGAAATCGATTCTCATACATCGAGCCATGAAAACCTACATCAGTACACATAGATACATTGTGTTCCGTTTCTAACGTTGACATTTTGGGCCCTTTGGGCCTGTGCTCAACAACTGTTTTTTTTATATAAAGTATCTGTGGAGGTATCAGGTGGCCAGTGCAAGACAGTACAGCAAGTATATTGCCGACATGTCTTTCGATTTCGAACGTTATCCGGGTGATAATATGTCTTTAAAGATATACTGCAATTTCCTTCCACATTCAAATCGCTCATGGAGGAATTATCAAAGGTCTCATATCGGACCATTGTGAAAAGAGTCTAACCATGTAGAGTGTTTTTTGAAAAATTAAGGCTATTATCATGATTGTATGCTATTGGGCTGCTGAAAGGGTAAGGCCAATGTTTATGCAGCCTTGAGAAACGGCCCTTCTACAGCCGCTCAAGCTGAATGAATGTATTGAGCTCCTGCCCTTGGCACGAGTTTTGGCCTCAAGGGGCCCTCGGAAGTGGCACTGATTGAAGATGAAAGCAAAACGAGTCGATGAATATTGACCTGAAAATTGTCATTGTGATTTGACATTTGATGCCTTAATTAGCACTTGTGCTTCCTTTGTTGCAGGGTTTCTTTGTTTCTGTCTTTTATTGTTTTCTCAATGGAGAGGTAAGCATTTGAAAACACAATTTATACACTGATAATACGCGCATTTCAAGAGGGACTTTTCATCTCAATTTGCTTGACATGCATTAACAACAGATCTTAAATGCATATACTGTTATTGAACGTAACTCAGGACTATGCACTGCGACAACGTTTTTCAATTCTTACGATTACAAGTTATTACTTTTTTCCGTGCAATGCTTTCAAGCCATCCAAATGCCAGCGTGTGGAGTTACCGTTTACCCACTGGACCCAGAGTGTGCGGAACAATGCCACTTATGGAATACATTTAAACTATTACGTAATTGGAAACCAGAAACCTCAAGGAACACATGGAAAGACAACACAGTGGTTGTAAAATTTCCAAATATCACGACTGTGCCTGAATAATCAATCCCCCAGTATCTACACGTTAAAAATGCGTAAGAAATAACGTAGATATATGTAATGATAACCCATACCAACTGGAAAAAGGAATCCACTTCATAGCCAGTACGATGTGGTAGATATTTAGCGCTTGTGCATTCATGTACACAATATACATTACATCGACCATGCACAAGGGAGCTGCAACCCAAGAGACAAGTACCTCTTGTCTTGTAGATACACGACGGTGTCCCGAGCTGTCTGAAAGCTTTGTTGCGAAGAAAAACAAGAATGCAATAACAGCTAGGCTGCGGGCATTCAGTCATTGCACTCTGGGGATATTGCTACATTTACGTTGCATTAAATCACACGCGAGTGGGGCTGTGAAGTTACGAGTGTCACTGTGATGTGTTTCGCTGTAACTTTATTGTCTTATATTCTCGACGAGAAAGTTTAAAATTTACGTCGGACAGTTCAGGACACAGCACTAACCCGCAGTGACCGTCGCGTTGAAGTTATAGTCAGCCTTCACGACTGACATGGCAAAGGAAGGCCTTCATCGCACAGCGGATATACAGAGGGTTGTACATTATTATCAAGAGTGATTCATATTTTAGTTGGTTTCTTTCTTTAGATAATTTTACTGCTCCATCTCCAGTAATAGTGCAGCAACACTAGCCTTGATTCCTTATTGACAACTACTCTTGTTATGGGATGTGAACACGCACTCAGTTTATATTTAGTGGGCGACATTAAAAGAAGGGAAACCTCACAAATCGGCATGATAACACCCACTCCATTGCTGGCCGGGTAGGACAAAGGTCTACAAATGTCACTATAGATTATGTTTTTACTTTGAAAAGTTCACCAAAATACAAAAAAACAACACCACTATCTCACGGGAATCACGGGCGCAAAAAGGTTACAAACTCCATTTGCGAGGATTGCATTGTGCTGGAGCTGAGATGTGGCCTGGTTCTCTGTGTAGGTGCGGTGAGATAAATTGATGTTTATTATTACAGCAGAAAATAGCCAGTAAGCGTATAAGCTGTGCATGCGGGATTCCTGCGATACAACAAATGTTCCAAATAAACAATATTTAAAATCACAAGGCAACAAAACGAATTGATAGCATTAAATTGTGCATGGATGAAACCATAACCATAAGGTAAACAGTAACACACAGTAAGTATTGCACGGGACAAAGATGACCAATAATTCCAATAAATGTATAAGAGAAAAGGATTGAAAAAAACTACGAGTGCGATGAGAATAGACAAATTGTACTGATGTAGGGTTTCACGGCTCGATTCATGATGGTTGCTCTTCAGAGCTATTCTTTCGGGATAGCCATGTCGAGCGATCTGCCTCTCTCCCTCGCGACGTTTCACCTCCCACGTTGGAAGCATCATTAACGTGGGAGGCGAAACGTGAGAGAGAGTGAGATCGCTCGACACGGAAATCCCGAAAGAACAGCTCCGAAGAGCAACCATAATAAACAAATTGAAGAAGCTTATTGGGCGGCACAGTGGCGCGGTGAGTAGCGCTGCCGCCTCACAGCAAGAAGGTCCCGGGTTCGAATGACGGCTCGGGTGCCTTTCTGTGTGGAGTTTGCATGTCAGCGTGGATTTTCGCCGGGCACTCCGGTTTCCTCCCACAGTCCAAAGACATGCTGCTGCATAGGTTAATTGGCCTGCGGAATAGTTTTCCCCCCGTGCCCTGTGATGGACTGGCGTCCCATCATTGGTATAGCTCTGCCTTGCGCCCTATGTCTGCCAGGAGTATGGATAGGCTCCGGCTCACCGCGACCCTGTACAGGATTAAGCGGTTTCTGACAATGGATTGGATGGGTGGATGGAAGGAGCGTGTGCATAATATGGGGACCCTCTGCTGCTGCTGCTGCTGTTGTGTGTGTGTAGGTGCGCTCCGCGGTGCGGAAGAGATGGCATCGCTGGGAGGACAAGCACAGCCTGCGCGCGCGGGTCACGCGGGCAATGTCCATCCCCACGTCGCCGAGCCGCATAAGCTTTCACAGCGTGAAACAGACCACGGCTCTCTGATTGCGTTACAGCCCCCGCCTGAGGCGAGTGGAACAACCCCCTCCAGCAAATACCGCTTATTGGCGCATAAACAGGCAAGGATTATGTAATATATTATACGCTCTGTAATGTACATTATTAGAAAGAGATTTGTCAAAATGAGATTATATTTCTGGTTTCGGTAAAAAAAATTGTTATTCAGTTTTTTTTTCAGATGCCAATTTTGTAAGTACACTTATGTAATTCATTAAAAGCTTGGAAAAGGGATTTTTTTTCTATGCTGTTGGAGACAGCTGCAAGACTAAACCTGTGCTGCGTTCGAACCGCAAATTGGACAATATTATTTCCACAAAGCACCAAAATGAAGCCACAACCCTGACCTCCGACAGTAAGACGGAGGCAAACCCAGGTTCCGCGCAGCTCCGAGGCTGTGAGCATCACCGGCAGATGCGTGGCCAGCGTACACAGCAGCAGTTAGCATTAACATTCAAGACAGGTACACCGGGCGGATTAGCGGCATTAACGGACTGATGTTACGCAGTGGGAAATATTGTAGGGTGAAATATGATAATTGGCAGTGCAGGAGAGCTCGATACTCTTGCGCAAAATGGTATTTTACATTTCAAGGCGGCGCTATTGCACTTAAGCTTCCGGTCAATATCAAGGCGTAAGAGCACTGACAAATGCGATAACCGGGAGTTCTGTCCACAGTCAATGTTCTTTTGTGCTGGATGATGGGTGTGAAGAGGCGTGCGTGCGTCAGTGAGGCGATGCCTCACGCCGTGTCCGTGGGCCGGAGAGGGGGAGGCTGCCGCTGCTTTGTCTTGTTGCTTCCGAGTAGTTGTGCACACGCACGGTGTCTGTCCCATTAGCCGAACCTGCATCACAATACGCTGGTGCGTGGCCCCCTGGGGGCCTGCAGGGCCTAGGACAAGATTAGTTGCTCTTGTGGCCAATTTCGGCTCGTGTGCAGGTTTCTGAAAAGAAAAAGCTTAAATATGCGTATTTCCTGTGATGGACTGGCGTCCCTGGGTATAGCCCTACCTTGCGCCCTGTGTCTGCCAAGATGGGCTCCGGCTCACCGCGACCCTGTACATGATGAAGCGGTTTCAGACAATGAGATGAGATGCGTATCTCGTCGGCAGTGACAACATTCCTCTTGTGTTCCCAGACTGGGAGAAACCTACGTGAATTAATTTTATATTTCATTAAATATATATATACTGTATGTATACGTGGCAGTATAACAAGTGAAAAGGTGTCTGGGGCCTGTATGGGGTTTTTTTTTTTAGAAACTTAGGTCACTTAGCCCCTAAGACCCTATTAGCTGTGCAGCCTTCCAAAGTCGCCATATTGACTAGAGGACAATAATGTTTCGAAAAAACTTTAGCCAATTGGTGTCGACCAATTACACCGTTGTAAACGCGTATTTTCCCCTCAACTAGAAGTTGCTGTCTAGGCTAGACATAGTGGTGAGGATTTACAACGGTGTGCTGGCCGGTGGTGAGGCTTGTTGTGTGCGAGGTTACCTGTGCAGGGTGCTGTCTTTAAAGCTTTCGCGTACGGCTGCCGCCTAATGACCATTATCGTCGTGATTGTGTCATGATGGTTATGTTGAAGTGCACTCGGGAAGATAAAGGTTGAAGCGCGCTAACTAGTACGGCACAGCCTTGAGTGTAAGTTTGTTTCAGATTGTAGCAAGAAGGTCAGTGCGTAGAGCATAACGTGCAGCCTGTATCACTTAACCCATCATTTAGTGCATTTATTGTATTGCTTGATCAAGTGGGTTATGTCTTAAAGTTGTCCTCAACTACCAGTCACTTTTACTGGAGGAAACTGTTTTATACTTTTAAATCGTTTTTTTACTGTTGCTTAAACAAGTCAAAGCAGCAATATTAATAAGATAAGAAATTCAGCATGTAGGTTAAATTGTGTAGTGTGTGTTTTCTTTGCTCTTGGAACAGCTGCTCACAGCTGTGAAATGACGAAAACAGGGACTTTAACTGGACCACTGTGGAAGGCACTACCCAACCTGGCGTCCAGCCCAGTGGTTTTCCAACCTGTGGTTTGTGGTCTGCAAGACCTTGGGGAGCAGTCTGCAAAACTCGCCTATACATGGGCCCTCCATTTACGCTGTGGTTATAATCCTGGAAAATATGGTGTAAATGGAAATTGCATATACAGACGCTAAGGGCCGATGGGATTTCCTGATCAGGTATCGGTAATGGAATCAACTGTCACCAAAACAACTAATTGGCTCGATTAAGCCCACGTGGCTGCCATGCTGCTCTGTGAAAGCGTTAATTGATACCGTGTTAAAATAAAAATGGGTCACAATTCGTTGACCGTGCTGAAGTGAAGTCGTGTACACAGAAACCGCTTTAATGGAGGGCCCAAATAATTTTGAGGGTAGACAGTGGTCTGCAGGTACAGAAATATTGGGAACCGTTGCGGTCTGGACAGAGTAGAGTATGTCCTGTTCACACTGCATAGGTGCTAATCCAATAGTCATTGCTTTGTGTTCGGATTTTTAAAAATATATATAAAACTTATGGTGGTGCCTGCTTATATGGTGTGAGTCAGTGGTCAGCACAGATTTGTGTATAGCTGTGTGGGATGGGACCTCTCTTTTTACACTACTGCCAATAATGGCAAGTGTGTAACAATATTTATAAATTCGATATGGCAGCTAAAAATCTACTACTGCAGAGGTTTTTTTTGTGGTTGCGCTATATGGCTTTCGAATGTGTTTTTGGGTTGTACCGCGTGTTGCTCGGCGTGATGCCCGCCGTTTTTTACTAAATTGTGTTCTAAATTAAGTTTCTGAAGAAGCTCCCAGTACGTGGAGTGGGATGGCGCTCTATGCCAAAAAAACACTGGACAGCTAAATAATACCTACGCTGGAAAGCTTTCACATTGAGTAAAATGTATCATCAGCTCACAGTGGCTTTTCAGCCAGAGGCCACTGTAACATCAAATAAACATTGGTTCAAGATTACACCACAATAATCCGTACAGTAGTTCAGATATGCTGGGTTTTGATAACATATCACAGTAGAATACAAGCTGGTCTCCTCAAAGTCGCTAAATAAGTACTACAAACTTTTCTATGAATTGCAAATAATCATGTGACCATGCTTCAGAATGGACAAGTATGTTGCTGCTGCTGAGAGCGGTGTGGCAGTGGATTCTGATTGTCAAGGAAGGTTGTGTATGTTATGCTTTGCTTGGTTCAAACATTAAATTGGTTTTCTGTTGAAAGGGGATCTAATTAAGGATCACAGTAGCGTGACCGTGAAAGCTTTGGTTTAATTGCTCCGGGCTGTTTACACGGCCTTGTTATTTAACACAAAGTAATGAACTCTTGCGCAGAAGCGACACTGGCCAGGAGCTGCACTTAAGGGCTGGTGGTGAGGAATGTGTGTGCACGGTGACTGAGCCATCGCTGACCATGAGTGACCACGTTCACTAATTTCACCAGGATCGACAGCTGTTGCACTGTGGAAGAGAGTGCTGTGTAGTTTGGTAAAAGGAGCAGACTGTAAATAGTTGTTTTTATTACAGCAGGAGCGTGCCATCAGCACCTTGCTGAAGCAGTATTGGGCCTTCACGGAAGCGACTGCCAAACTCATTATTCTGTGGCTTGAGTTCCTTTGTACAATATTAAGAAAGTGGAGAGAAGCCGGAGGCGGCACTATTTTTATACCACTCATCGCATCCTCATGAGTGATTCACTCGTGCGTTATTACTATTGCAGTATATACTGTGTTATAAAAAAACATTCTATATGTAGGCGGATTTGGTAAATTGCATTATCTCTAGATATGTATGTCGCACATTTGATTTTTATTGAGAAACACATTTTGGAAGAGCATATATCGAATGAGCACACGTTATATTTATGTGACTTCATTTAAACGTATGCATTGTTTACGTTGTATATGAATGTGTGAATTATTTATTTGTGTAAAGTAACAGTCGCGCTGTGTAATGTATTGCCTCGTGTACGTGGTATACGTGGTATACCTCCTGTGTACGTGGTTTACCTCCTAAATAAAAGTTCTGTTTTGCACCAGCGCAAGTGAACTTATACAGGGGTCCATATGCCCCCTGCTGGAAGTATGTGTGATATTACAAGCACCAACGACACCAATAGCTCACCACCGTTTCATAAACTCTGTTTTATACTGTGTATGATTTAAGACATACATGTAAATTAAGTAACGAGTAACGTTTCCGACAATGTCCATTTTACTGACGCTTGGAGATGACAGCCAATTAACTGAATCTGAGTTTTTGTTTGAATTATAACACCAGGGGTCATTGTACCTTGTCTTCTACTTTATGATTGAAAAAAATCAACACATCTATGGGTTCACCGTGGTGTGTACACACCTATTTAGATTAATTCGCAAAGTATTCTGCAGCATTTAGCGTCTGTTTTTGTCTTGACAACTTTTTACATTTCTATCCATCGCCTCTGGCAATTATGTATTTCCCCAAAACATCCCAAGAAAATAACGTTTGAAACTCGCTTAACTTTTTCAGGTAAAATAACATTATTATATATAGTCCTACACGGATAGTTAATTATTGGCCCTAATTGTGTGTAGTGTTTCTGCATGATTTATTTGGCGCAGCCAAGAAGGTAGTGGCACTTAAAAATTCTTGAAGTCATGAGTCTGCATCATGGCTTGTAATTAATTAAATGAGACCCCTTAAGTTGGGCGCAATGTGGGCATCGGTGGCACAATATGTACCTCCTGTGCTTTCTGAGCTGGAGATGCACATCTGATGTGCTCTGATTATTCATTGTTTTACACGTTGGTGACCCAGGTCACCCTTGCATTTAAACTTGCTTGTCTCTTGAGGGCTCCCCTGCGTCAACAAAATAAACTTGAAATCATCTGTATGCGCCAGCCCTCAAACACGCCCTGAAGGAGACAATTCACTGCAACCGTATTCATCCTCTACAATGCAGCTTCCCTTGTTGACGAGTCAAGCCCGGCAATTGCAATGATGACTGCAATCAAATTGCA
>JAZEWU010000005.1:7804561-7817543 GCA_036362915.1 Geotria australis
AAGGGCCGCACAGGTAGGGGCAGTACCTGACATGAGACCCACATATACACCTGCATTGGCCATCAATGTAAAAGCGGCCGCCTTTGTCTCCCTCCCGAGTGGTCGATGTTTACACATCGCACTAAGTCAGTGGTTCCCAGTGTGCGCCGCGGCGCTCCAGGGCACCGCGGGATATTCCAAATTTTCGATATATGCCATATGTTTCCTAATTTTTCGCGCCGTGGAAAAAAATCCTGATACACTAAGGGCGCCGTGAACCGAGAAAGTTTGGGAACCACTCCACTAAGTATTAATTTGAGGCTGAGTCGACCTAAGGCACAACATTGGCATGCGACGTTGGGCCATTGCAACGACCTATGGTTGAATTAACTCGTAGGCTTTCATGACCAATGTAATCCATAGTGAAGCTCTGTTTGTGAGTTTAGGTAATGTGAAAAAGTGCGTAAGTGTAGTGCACCCGTCGATATGTTGGAAAACGACGTTTCGCTGCTAAGCTGAGTGGAAGTCTCAGCGAAACGTCGGACCATCTTTTAAGGTAAGTGCTGTATGTGCTCGCTCGTTTTACAACATATCGACGGGTGCACTACACTTACGCACTTTTTGACATAACCTAAACACACAGAGCTTCACTATGGAAATATGGTTCGTTAAATGTTTACCCGATGTTTACTGGGTGACTGCCTTTCCACTTGTACTGTGGTTTTCTATGCCTCTGAATCTACGAAAAGAATGGAAGCCAAATGCGTTACGAAAGTAACCGTGTCTTCAAACCAGTGACACATCTGTACAGACTTCACAATTCGCAGCTGCGCCCCAAGCGGAGCCGAGCCACGGTGGCAGAACCATAAGAATCGCAGTGTCGGCCATTCTGAAGCTAGAATGGACCGTACCATTATTCCAACAAAATATATCCACTTAAACATCACCTCACAGCACTATAATCGATACAACATACAGACTAAAATATATTATCCTATATTAGGTTCGTTAGAACTTTAAAACTTACTTTTTAAATATCATGTATTAAAATAAATGTAGAAATGTAATTGCTGCCCCCCATGGGCGGGTGGGGTGGTTTCGGCGCCGCGCATGCGCAAAGGTCCTTGCTGGCGGGACTCTGAAGAGGCGCCATGAGGTAATGTTGGCTCCGTGTTCCCGAGTCGTTCGCGTTCCCCTCCGGCCGCGCTTGCTCCCCGCAGCCGGGCCTTGCGCTCTCCTTAGCCAGGGGGCTCACCGCGTCGCGTTATGTGCGGATTCCCCAGACGCGGAACGGGATATTGGCGCGGCTGAGTGAGAGCGGGTCGGGTGCGGCCTTCGTAGGCCTAGGCCTGGGCCGCGGGGCCGCGTGGCGGAGTCCGCCGCTCCCCTCGCCGTCTCCCCGCCGTCCCCTCGCGCTCTCTCTGTCTCCCCGCTCTCTGCCAGTCATACCGCAGTGTGTCGTTATACAGCGAGCGAGGGTTAAATGTATGCCACGGTTGCCGACCACAATACCCGGCGTTCCATAAAACACCAGGCGGCTGGCACCAAACAACCAGCAATGGTTATTGGTAAAGACTAGGTGCATTTCTTACGTTGAACAGAGGGAGTGTGTGAAAACGTTTGTCTTTAGAGAATGGGAGTGTACATATAGTGCAGCGTGCTGTATACAGCTTGCCCGTAGTATAGTTTCAATAGTGTTGTGTATTTGGGCTATAGGCTGCTATACGCGTTGTCTGCATAGTTACGTTCATTGCTTCAAATTGTAATGTGATGCCAGATATGCACACTGCACGTTATATCTTGCCTCTTGGACCAGGTGAGAAACATGTTACATCAGCGTTATAGTTCACGGCTACACGTGCTGATGAAGTGAACAGGCGTGCTGGTGTACAACACGCCTTTAAAGGCCACAGCCTCTCACTTGGCTTTATTTGCAGTATAGGCAGATGTGCGTTATGTTATACATGTTACATCACGCGGCTTATAGTCCTTTTTACTGTGACCTGCGTGTATTCAGTATTATAGTTGCCCAGTTATTCTCTGGGCAGCTGAGGACAGTGCATACTCTACTGTTCTCCCACGTAGACAGCGCTCTCTCTCCGTTCACGAAACCGCACACAGACTAGCGGGTGAAGTATGGTTAAACAACCCGCACGGCGTGCGGTCACCCTCATTCAGTATTGGCGTTACATCTTTATACTGCTTCATAATCTATTGCTCCATGTTATAACCCTTTTCCGTTGTGTGTTGTAGGTTAATTTCCTTTATATGAAGGCTGATGAGAGCCTGATGAGACTTTTGCAAGATACCTGAACTTGATTTGTTGTTTCCCAAGGATGTATAGCACACGTAGATAGCTAATTCCCCTTTCATTGTAGCCCAATTGTGTTATACATTTCACGTCTTTTCGCAGGTAGTGTTATAGCCCTTTGTTTTGAAATTCTGTCGTGATTTGTAATACCCATGTCTAATTGGAGACTATCTTCAACAGGACCAAAACATTCTGTTTGTGCTTCAGTAACGTTTTCTGTGAATTAATGTATAACGTCACTGTCGCTCAACAGTATGCTCCGGCTTCAAAAGCGGCTGTCCGCCAGCGTGCTGCGCTGTGGAAAGAAGAAGGTCTGGCTGGACCCCAATGAAACAAATGAGATCGCAAACGCAAACTCAAGTAAGGACCGCCACCACAAAGTCACAGAAATATTAAGAACGTGGAAACTGATACTTTGCTTGCCCTAGATTTGATAATAAACTTAGACGTATCTGTGTCTTTTTACAATGGTGTAGTTGTAAAGTCGCCTATGATAAATTCGATATAACCCATGACAGGTGGGTAAACTCTGTTAATGCTCCACTACCCTGCTGCCTGTTTTAATCTGGTTCTATTTTGTCTTCAGGGCAGCAGATCCGCAAGTTGATCAAGGATGGTCTGATCATCCGCAAGCCGGTGGCGGTGCACTCGCGTGCCCGCTGCCGCAAGAACCTGGAAGCACGGCGCAAGGGCCGTCACATGGGTTATGGTAAGCGTCACGCACACCAGTGCCTCCTGCACTGGCCAACCCGCCTTTTCTGTGCTATGCAGTCTCACCCCCTCGTTTATTTTACGCAAAATGTTTTAAAAGAACCATGCACAGAGTACTAGTCGGCCTCTTGAGAAAAAAAACTGCCGACCATGTGATGACAATTTTAAAATGTGGAAAGATTCACCTGAGACTGTGTTTCGAGAGTATGGACACCAATTATTATAGGTGGGAGTTAATGCAAATGTGGGCAATTCTGGATGCCCCATATTTTTCCTAACCCATGGTTACATGGATCCTGTGCCAGTCCTGAACAATGGAATATATTTTTGTGTAGCTGTTTCATTATAAAAGAACAAAGTGGTCACTCCAACTAGACTGTTTTGATTCACTGAATGTTGATAAAGCATCTTGCTGTGCCTTTCTCATGTGTATTCTGCTGTCCTTGCAGGTAAGCGCAAGGGTACGGCAAACGCCCGTATGCCTGAGAAGCTGGTGTGGATGCGGCGCATGCGGATTCTGCGCCGTCTCCTGCGCAAGTACCGTGAGGCCAAGAAGATCGATCGCCACATGTGAGCAACTCACAAGAGCAGTACCTTCTAACAAACCTGAAATATCAGGGGTTACCATGCACCACTTTTTGTAAGTTTTTTTTAACGTGAATGTGGTTCATGGTTTGGTTCTTTTATGAATATTCTTTCAGGTACCACAATCTGTATCTGAAAGTGAAAGGTAACGTGTTCAAGAACAAGCGCATCCTGATGGAGCACATTCACAAGATGAAGGCTGACAAGGCCCGCAAGAAGCTCCTCGCGTAAGTGGCCATGCTAACATGAGAATATACAAGCGTTGCACTTGGTTACAGTGTTCATCGATCAATGTTTGTTCATTTCTGAATTTCTGTAAACCTAACCCATGTGCATCCTGATGGTTTTGCTCCGCAGTGACCAGGCAGAGGCCCGTCGCTCCAAGACCAAGGAGGCACGCAAGCGCCGCGAGGAGCGCCTCCTGGCCAAGAAGGAGGAGATCCTGAAGACTCTGTCCAAGGAGGAGGAGAGCTCCAAGAAGTGATAATTCCTGCTGGGAAGTCAACTCGCATCAATCTTGTGTTTTCTCGTCGTCCAATAAACTTTGGAATCTAGACTCGTTATCTTTGATTTTTATGTTGATGCAAGTTTTGTTGTATTTTAATACTTCGGTGTAATGGTTAGCACACTTCACTTGAAAATCAGAGGTTGCGGACAGCTAAAACAGTGTGCACTGAGCAGTAAAAATTAGTAGTGTAAACCCTCACCTGAATTGGAAAATGGTGTTTTAATGCTTCTTCTTTGCGATTCTTCGAAGCACGATGGTCAGCTTCTGGACATCGCTGTCTTTCAGCTCGGCTTCGAAGTAGAATTCGCAGGCAACACCAAGTATTACCCGACAGGGATCCGACGTGAACGCTTCTACTTTGACCCCCTTTTTAATGCTGTTTCGCTGAGAAAGCAAGTGAGACGAGTGTAGTGTCTAGACTCTAGGACCCGTAAAGCAAACACCTAGAGTCTAGGTGTTTGCTTTACGGGTACATACGTACATAAAGATGCAGTGGTGTGAGGTGGCCAGGAGAGGGCGTGCAAGATGCTTTGCGTGTGCACTTCTAATGGATGTTTCCCTTATGCAATTTTATTGTATAGGTCAGGTCATCGGTAGGGGTGAAGTGTTGGTGTTCACATCTCGGGATGTTTAGCCACCTTGTAACAGCAGGCCAATTACCCTCTGTCCTGAACCTGTGCTTGGTGGCCATTGCAAACGTCAGCCTTGCACTCTGCAGTGCAAGGGTACATGTGGACATAACCGTCATTTGGTGAGTGCACACTTCCCTTTGTGCGTTCCTCTTCATGCATTTGCAAATCAGCTGCTGCATTGCACTGAACAAATTTACTTGCCCATGTTGCAATGTTTTAGAATGAGAGCACAGTTAATAAAACACCACAATCCCAAGCACGTACAAATTGTGTTTTGCACAATAGCTGCACTCTTGCTAAATAACCCTTCTACCACAACGTGCTGAGGATTATAAGCAAATATCCTTTGACCAGCTTAGCGGTTAAGACGTTTTTTTCAGCAATGAACTAATGAGAAAAGTTACTTAAAAAATGTACTGTACATGTTTTACACAATTAGGAAACCACTTTTAAGTTTGTTTAAGTATTGCAACAATGACATGCAACCTATTAGTGTTAAAACATTAGATTTTAAACCCCAACCTTGTTCATAAAACCTGGCTTGTAATCTCTTAAACATACAGATCCAATCAAGATAGGATAGGCTAGGCCGAACTTTGAAAGTGGTTGTGGCCCTTACCAAAGACTTTGACCTGTAGATAATTTTTACTCCTTTCAACATTTCACCAGAACCTTGTTTGGAATGTAACATTTAAATTGAAACATTTTAAACTATTGGAGGGTTTGCTAATCCAGACGTGCATATCAGCAGTCTTCCCACAGCACACATTTCATTTCACCCACAGAACTGGAATTGGTTATGTACACCAGAGGTTTAACTATGAAGAGCACAAAGACGCGAAGAGTAGGCTTTCAAGTGACTTTTATTAGATTTTACATCACAATAAAAAAACGAACATGGCAATGGAAAGCATGACAAATGTTTATGATAAATTCAGGATTGGCTTTAAAGTCACCAGGATACAGTAAGGTGTGTAGGTGGATGAGTGGGCTCACTGCCGCGGCTTCACTAAAATCCGTATTTTCCTTTGAGCTCTTCCACCAGTGCGATGTATTCTGCAATGGCAGCCTCCTTGCTTTTGCCTGAATAAAAAAAAAGACGTAGGTTTTTACAGCTCGATGTATGAGAATTGCTTTTAAGGGCTGCTATTTCGTGATAGTCATAGCGAGCATTTCTCCTTCGCAACGTTTTGACTCTCACGTGGGAGGCATCTCAGGCTTCATTCAGAAGCATCAGGTTTTCAGAAACCTGATTATGCATCCATGGGAGGTAAAACGTTGCGAAGGAGAGGAGAAACGCTTGCCGCCATTATTCTAAAAGGAATTTTTTGGAGTAATTTTCACACACAAAGTTTAGGATCCATTCCATTAAGCTGCGCAACTTTGTCACATGCATGTTTATGTTCCAGGGATTTGAGGTGGCTGCTACCATTAGTAAGCTATTGTTGAGCAGCAGTAGCAAATGCTGATCCACTAGAATCGTGCAACCGCCTTTACCTTTCTTGCCGGTCCACGCATTCCACTTCGCCTTTCCTTTGAAGTCAAGCATGCTTGGACAGTCTGCAATCAGGGAAACATTTTAAACATAAGAAAACTCAACGACGGATTTTCAAACGAGTTGAACACTTACATTTATTCTTAAATTTATTCAAAACCAGTTCACTTCATTTTGAGCCGACTGTTCCACGCTGATATTTCTGAGTGTGTCACCCACTCACTGCTCATCCATCACAGGCCTCGTGCTGCACCTGCCCGGTCGGCGTGGTGCCAGCACCACCTACCCGTGCCGTTGTCCCCGACCGTCACTTGCTTGAACAGGGCGTACACTTCCAGCATCTCATTGTCAGTCGGCTTGCTCTTCAGAGTCTTGACATCGATGGCAGCCTTGTCAAACTGCGCCTGTAAAGAAACAGTAATTCACACGTCACGGGGCACTAGTGACCTGGCTGCCTTTGCGGACAACGCCGCCACTCGGGACCTCGCCCTGGCATGAAGCCAGACTTCATGACCATGGTCCCCCCCGCCAACAACCAAAGCAATGATGGTCTGTGTGATGGAAATAAAATGGTCTTTGTTCACAACTATCCCATCGCCTACGTATTGAATGTTTAACAAAAACCCATTCTATCATTTTGTGTGTTCGAGCTACTGATGAGCAATGCAGTGTGGTCCAGATGTCTTGTGAACCCCATTTAATCAACCCGTACAATTTTCCTTTGTTTATTCATACATTTGTTCTATGCAACCCTTATTTCAGATAAGTAACGCGTATGCCATTTTAACATTGCACGCCCACTGGTATACAATAATACGGTACTAGGTATTAGCTAATTAAACCTGGACCACCCTGTGGCTTGTGATCAATAAAGTACCGAAACACCATTGCATTTGGCAGCCAACCTACCAACGACGCAATCTACGTAATGCACATATATCATGTCTCAGGATAAACCCAGAACATTCCACCCACCACACTTAGCAGCCCTATCCAACCATGAGCACAATGTAACATGACGCAGCCAGTACCCCAACTAAAACCAGACATAAACTAGAACACGAGCAATGGTCGGTGGGCAGAACTTATGTTTAAGGCTAATTAAGCCAACATGGCTTAAGCTAGTGCGAACGTTTGTTGCATCCAGAGCCTGCAAGCTCACTGGTCTTTTTTCTGCTGCAATAATGAACACCTATCAAAGGGATGGTTTCCTTTTGTTTGCAATGCCAACCACTGTGAACACAGGGACAGGGGGGTTCACTTAACTCGCGGAATTTTATGCAACTGCGTACAAACCCCGAACGCAGCTCGCGCCCAGACGTCGCGCCACAACCAGATCGCATGCGGTAGGCGGCCCACCCGCAAAAGACACACGACATCCGACACTACGCCGCCCGCACCTGACCCCGTCTCAACGTCCGTGAATAGCCCTCCACCCAACTCCTATCCGGAACCTAACACCGACAGAACCTCAGAGCCAAATCCCGGCGTAGCGAGCCCATCAGCGCGACCACGCAGGGGGGGTCAGCATCAGAAGCAACACAACCTACCTGCGACATGTTGGCGGCGCGGAAGGCTGTGTGTGAGTGGGTGCGGTGCGCGGGCGGCGCGGACTCATACACGGAGTGAGGCGGCGGACGAGGGGGCGGGCACGCGCGCACGGATCGCGCTCCCGTTGGTCTGCACCCGCGACGGGGCGGGGACGCGCGCCCGGACCGCGCTCCCATTGGTCCGCATCCGCGACGGGGGCGGGGCGCTCGCCCTCGTCACGTGACGAGCGGGCGCCGCGACGAATGAGTCGCGCGATCCCATTGGTGATGGGGGCTGTCACTGTGGTCCCCGATGACCCTTGTTACGACTAGATAAAACGGCAGCGCTGATTGGCGCAGGTGAAAATCACGCCATGGTCGATTAACACGCGCGTCCCGATTGGCTGGCGGGAGCTGTATGGGCGGGGCCGGGCTGGGGCATCACGTGGTGGCAGGAGGCACTGCTCCCAGACACGTGGAGCGCGGGGTTGAATTCCAGTGTCAGGCGCCGACAGATACCCGGTATGGATTTGTCTTATGCGAGTGCTAATGCACTAAGACAATTGTTTTATACGGGCGCTTGTGTGACTATTGTAAAGATATAGTGTTTGAATTGAATTCTTCTTCTTCTTTGCGATTCTTCGAAGCACGATCGTCAGCCTCTGGACATCGTTGTCTTTCAGCTCGGCCTTGAAGTGTTTGGTAGAATTAGCAGGCAATACCAAGTATTACCTGACAGGGTTCGCGACGTGAACGCTTCTACCTTGACCCCCTGAATTGAATTGATTTGCAGCCACGTGGCGTTGAGTCGCAGTCCTGTGCTATCCCGCGCAGTCACGTGGCGGTAAAGCGTCAAGACAATGATCTTTTTTTTTACAATGTATGGATGGCAAATGTATCCTCGGGACAAATGTAAACCATCCATACATTGTCAGAAGCCGCTTAATCCTGTACAGGGTCGCGGTGAACCGGAGTCTATCCCGGCAGACACAGGGCGCAAGACAGGGCTATACTCAGGATGGTACGCCAGTCCATCATAGTGCAACGGGGGTAATTTAGTCCGCAGGCCAATTAACCTTTGCAGCAGCATATATTTGGACTGTGGGAGGAAACCGGAGTGTCCGGCGAAAACCCACGCGAACACGGGGAGAGCATGCAAACTACACACAGACACCCGTGCCGGGATTCGAACCTGGGTGCTTGATGTGAAGCGGCAGCGCTACTCACCGTGCCACTGTGCCGTCCACAAATATAAACCTTGCCCCATATTGTTGACGCGTGCCCAATTAACTCTGCTCCCTGGTGACCTTCAAACGCTCAACAATGGTGATACCGCCCTGAGTTGGACTGAAACTATATGCGGAATCCGCATACACTAAATGAATAAACATTGGCGGTTAGCATTTGACAAGTTGTGACATCGTCGATGGACCGTCGCAGAAAGAAAACATCAATATGTCTAAAAGGTTTTCGGAGCAGTTACAGTATATCCGTGTTTTGTGCCGAAATGACAATAATTTTGGCTTGGCGATGGCTGACTATACTATTTTACTCTTGCACGTGACAATATGTACCGGATTTAAATACTGTACTGATGTCAAGGTCTGCTAGCCACTAGAACGCTTTGGGAGAGAGTTGGTGTAGAGTAGTTTTTCTATTCCTCCGTTGATAACCAACCAGTGCCTACTCTCGAGCTTAGACGTTCGGGTTAAAGTTCAGCAACGGGCGTCTCTGTCAATAGGGTGCTTTGTATGTCTGTTAATGGCCACTGTGGCGTGCGGCATTAAGTAAAGTGTTAACAAAGCAAACAGTAATTCGCATTAAGCAGACTTTGCACGTTCGCGCCCACGCTTGGCTGAGCAGAAACACGAGACGCCGGGAGCCAAGTGCCCGCATCTCCAACGCAACGCGAGCAGGACAAAGCACGGAGCACAACAGTCCTAGATGTTGGTTGCATCACAAACGTAACATTTCCAATACAGCACTGAATTTCAATTGTACGATGTAGTATAGGACTAAATTGCCCCCAGTGCCCTGTGGACTGGGGGCCCATCCTGAGTATAGCCCTGCCTTGCGCCCTGTGTCTTCCGGGATAGGCTCCGGCTCACTGCGACCCCTGTACAGGATTAAGCGGTTTCTGACAATGGATGGATGGCTCATGGATGTATTGCGAATTGCATTCTGTGCGCAATGAACTAACCGTGGATTAATCACATTCGGCATCTTAAGGAAAACATTTCCACTTACACGGTTGCCAATTATCGTGTCACGTAATTGCATGAAAGTGATCTCTGCTTTCCTGCTTCCGTTTGCGTAATGTGCAACGCAAAACAATGAGTGCACCCCTTGGACAGTGGTGATCCCAGCAGTAACATCAGCCTTTGTCAGAAACCGCCCTGTGATGGACTGGCGTCCCATCCTGGGTATAACCCTGCGTTGCGCCCTGTGCCTGCGGGGATACGCTCCGGCTCACCGCAACCCTGTCCAGGATTAAGCGGTTTCTGACAAAGGCTGGATGAATGGACATCGCCCCCTACTGGGAGATTGTACTCGTCTGTGAATCAGCGCATTTGTGATAGCCCCGTGCGTTATGGCAGAGCCGCGGGAGCAGCTGTGCCAGTGATGATTGCACCCACGGGCAAGGTCTCCTGCGTGCACATCCTCCTAATCGCAGCTGCTTGTTGTCTCGTTCAGACAATACGGTTGGCATGCGTAGGGGGCGACTCTGCCCATAATCCAGGGTGGATATAATATTTAGCACTTTGCAGTGAATCGACACTGGCGTAGTTTTACGGATAGACTGGTTACCCGTCATTGGGATGTGGAATGTCCACCCCACTGGCTTCACGATGGTTGTGCTCCGTTTGTTGCGTTGTAGGGCGCGTGCAACAATTCAGTTTTGAATTGTCTTACCGCTCACGATGTGTAACCAAATTTTGTTCAAACCCGATAATTTCGGACAGTAAAAGACGATGCAGTGGCGAGTCCTACAGTCCCTGTCGGGCAGTGCAGTACTCTCTCTATACAGTACTGCAGTACACACGACACCGCACGATTGAATGAAGGGGGAGGGTAATCGATCTGGTCATTGCGTCTGGAATCGTGGGGATCGAATCGCTTTAGGGAGAAAGCGGAAGAGGCAAGCTCCACGTGGTGTGGAGCCCCCGTTCATCCAGCGCCGAGCCGCGGCCGCCACCCCCTGTGCCGCCTGCTTGGGTGCTTCGGTCTCCTGCCCCGAGACCCCGCAACGCCATGGCGAGTAAGACGGGGAAGCAGCGGCCCGTGCGGGTGAAAGCGGCCCTGGGCGACCCCTTCCAGCTGGCGTGGCCACCCGTGGCCGAGACGGTGAGCGCGGAGCTCGTGGAGGCGCTGAAGGAGGCTCTGGGCGCCGCGGGGCTCGGCAGGGCCAAGGCACGGAGTGGGAACGCGGGCAGCAAGCGCGGGGGAAAGAGGGGAGGCAAGGCGAACAAGAGGAGGAGGAGGGTACGTGAGAAGGCGACCGACGAGAAGATGGAGGACGAGGGGGTGAAGAGGGACGACGAGAACATGGAGGTGGACGGCAGGAGCGAGGTTGCGATTGTGGACAAACGAGTGGCGAGCGGGGACCATGCGCAGATGAAGGAGAAGGCGGTGGACGCAGAGAGCGTCAACGACACTCGGGGCGAGGGTGAGTCTGCCGACACTCGTGCGACGCCGATGGCGAAGGCCGTGGTCGCTGCGAACGTCCACGCCGGAGCTTTCGAGGAGGCGAACGGCGCCTCTGGGAACGCGGGGCTCTCCGACGGTGCCTGTCGGGGCGGCTGGAACGACGCGTCCGTGCGGAGAGAGGTGGCCCTGGGCGTGAACGAGGTGCTCCGCGGGCTGGAGCGGGACGAGCTGAGCCTGGTGCTGGTGTGCGACTCGGCGCGGCCTCCGCTGCTGCCGCGGCTGCTGGCGGCGCTGTGTGCCAGTCGCGCGGTGCCGGCCGCCCAGCTGGGCGCGCTCAGCGCCGCCGTGGCGCCGCTGCTGGGCCTGCGATCCTTGCTGGCGCTCGGGGTGCGTCGGGACGCGCCGAGCCTCGCACCGGCCGCGGAGCGCATCGGACAGAAGCTGCCCCCGCTCCACGTGGCCTGGCTGAGCGGAGCGGGAGCCGAGGCGGGCCCGGAGGCGGGCGGGGACACCGGTGGGGGCCGCCTGCTGCCGACGTGCGTCAAGAGACTCGTGTCGAACCCCGCTAGGAAGAAGCGCAAGAGGACCTGATGGCCAGAGTTTTTGTTTGTCTGGCTTGGACTGCCCGGGGTTGGGAAGTGGAACGAGCGCTGGGTGAACTAAGTGGATAATAAGGCCCACTTTGAACGCGGAGGTGACAACACATTTCTTCCTGGAGTTGGAGAAGCGCCTGTATGCAACAGTAAAGTTAAATAGGTTTAAACAGTGCGCGAAGAAGCCTAGGCTGACGCATGTTGTTATTGTATTCATCCGTATTTACATAAACGTGAAGTGGTTTGGCACTAGTTTTGACCGAAACCATTACCACCTAACCTTGGTTATTAATGCTCACTCGTTTGCACTAACCAGTGTTTTTTTTATAATTCCAATATCACAAAGGATGTTTGCCCAGTGCCCAAAACTAAGTGTTATGCTTGGCAATATTCTTGACCATAGTTGTACTGTGCTACTCGGATATTTTTCTGTGAAATGCAGTGTCGAAATGCAACGTCGTCGGATTTGGTTGAACTAGCATAATACTGTGGGATTTGCAATCTTTTAAAATTCAACGTGAGGTAATTTCTAAAAACGCAGGGTAAAATTCCTTAGCAACAAGGTTAGGTGGCCACCTTAAGGCAGCTCCGGTCTTCTTCTTTGCGATTCTTCGAAGCACGATGGTCAGCCTCTGGACATCGCTGTCTTTCAGCTCGGCCTCGAAGTGTTTGGTAGAATTCGCAGGCAATACCAAGTATTACCTGACAGGGATCGCGACGTGAACGCTTCTACCTTGGCAGCTCCGGTGTAGCACTGCCTTGAGCAGCGTGATGTTGTTACTGTCAAAGTATACCATGTCCTTTCGCCAGGAAAGTCTCGGAGTAAACGTGCTTCTAGGGGGATACTTAATGGGATGCTTGGCCAATGTCTTAACTTTACCCCCGTGTTATAAGACTGCCTGCATAACAGCCCATGCAGGCGAAAAGATGCTCAAA
Organism: Geotria australis; assembly: GCA_036362915.1. NCBI lineage: Eukaryota > Metazoa > Chordata > Hyperoartia > Petromyzontiformes > Geotriidae > Geotria > Geotria australis. The sequence goes on from JAZEWU010000005.1 coordinate 7,817,489, forward strand.
AAAATCATGTCAGGCATCCACTGCGCTACTGCAGCCAGACTGTCCAGTGCTAACC
>JAZEWU010000005.1:7817637-7853181 GCA_036362915.1 Geotria australis
ACCGCGACCCTGTATAGGATTAAGCGGTTTCTGAAAATGGATGGATGGATGTTTACACGTATTCAGTGTGGTAGTTGTTGGTGCAAAATGAAACATCAGCAAATGGCAGCCCACTCCCTGCAAGTTCTTGCCCAGTCCAGTGGCTCATTCAGTGCACACGAAGCACACACCGACACCCCACAATGCGTTTGCTTGTGTTACGTACCACATTGCATTTATTGATGTGGCAGATCCAGGGCAGGTGGGGGGGGTTCCAACTTTTAAACCTCTGCAAAAACTCAAATGCTGTCTAATCAACGCTCACTCCTGAACTTTCTGGATCAGCCCTTAGGTATACATTTTATCAATAGCCGGACAACACAACACTGTATTGGAGTTTAATTCCAAACCCCCTAGGATCTGCCGCTGAATCGATGTATTACCCAAGTAAAATACAGCAATGAGCATCTTACAATTGCTGTCACATGGCAATGAACGTTAATATCTTAGGGCTATACAATTTAAATTGACCAGGCTAATATGAATGTGAATGTTGGGTGACTGTTCAAGGTATGCTTTCGTGTCGCTTATAACAAGGGAATCTCAGCAGAGTTGTAGTGACGACATGACGCTGTGTGTGGGTAGTGTGCCATAACTCGTCAAAAGCGCTGCAGTATGCTCGTCAGGTCCATCAGTGTTTAAAACCCAAACTCGAATACTGTCCTGCTAAATTACCAGTTATCAACTTTTGTTACAATTCAGCATCTGTCATGTCATTGCAAAGTATTTAATAATAAATATGTCTAGCCCCCCAGCTGCACGGAACTAAGCAGTCTGTATATGCAAGCTCAATAAAGTAAGCTCAGGATTTCAATTCTTACAGTGTTAGAACTTATAAATTGTACAAAAAAACAGGGCAACACTGAGTCAGGCAATTTTAAAATGCAACAAATGTTTAAAGTTGTGTACACATCTGTTAAAATGCCAGTACATTATATTTTCCATTCTGCAGATAAAATATCAAGCCTAATTAATGAAATCGTTCACACCAGTTTTCCTTCCAATATGTTTATGACACTAATCCAAGCAATGGTATTCCATTATACATACTGTATTCAGTGTTTATTCAAGACCAAATGACTTGTTTTAAACACCACCCGTATTTTCTGGATTACCAAATTGTATGGCTGCTATGAGATTTTCAATTGTAGAACACGATAAGTGGGCTCCACACCCCATACATCCTCCTTGTGTTTAATGGTGATGCTGTCCATTGTCAAATTACTGCACTGAGTCAGAATGCTGTAGAACAGCATACATTTCTCCATTAGGCCTGGCTTCTCAGGAATTCCTCAAGTTTTCACTGCAGTACGAGGCCCACCTGCAAAAAGACAAATTAAAATATGTACTCCATTTCAAATCACACCATTGGCTGACATCAATAGACTGCGATAACTTTAACGTGCATAAGTGTAAACTAACAAACGTGTCAGAACAAATATTTAAATATTGATATTTTCAGAGAATAGAGAGCTAATCACATATCAATTGTGACTAATCTAATAAGTGATAAAAGAGCTGTTCTCAAATTCTAACCTGTAGCCAACCAGTGCATTACGAAATTTGAAAATCATGACCCACAATAAAGCAACGGCATTCCCTGTTCTCCTCAAAACTTGCTAAACATCAAGACCAAGATATGAAAAGCAAAGTTAAATCACACACTTTGGAAATGTAACATTGGAAAGCCAAAACATGTGACCAGAATTCACCAAATCGGCAATCGTAGAGCAGCAGCTCAGACTATATTGAGGTGAAATGTCTACATATTCTGCATAATGCACTTTGCAATTCATACCAAGTACAACTAAACAAGAACTCAGTACCCATCTTCTTATCTGACAAGTATTAATTAAATTCAGATCCGTGTCTATACTAGTCTTAAGCAACTTTAATAAAAAATACAATCAGGGATGAAAGGATGAATCTACTGATGTACATCTTGACAACTCGATGTATGAGAATAGCTTTTCAATAGCTGTTCTTTCGGGATAGCCGTTTCAAGTGTTCCTTCTCTCTTTTGTGAAGGCAATCCCGAAAGAACAGCTATTAAAAGAAATTCTCAGACCTAGACAATCTGAATTGTTTTTAAAATATTGTACGAAAATGTTATTTACCTTCTCAGGGCCCATTTGGGGACAGCGCCAGTTGTAGAGGTAATACTGCAGATTGCCGTCACCAATGCCGAACTTAAGCTTCTCCAGGAAGGTTTTGTTCTCCATTAGGTCTAGCGCATTAAACACATCGAACCCTTTCTGCAGGGAGACAGGTGTGGACGAGTTACAGTACGGCATACCCACAGGCCAGGAACACACAAGCCGAGAAACATTTCACGCTGTTTCTACGTTCAAGTGAGCAGGGCTCATATAACTAGGATACGTTATTGTTGTTCGATGGTAAAAGTGATTGACAATGAACTCAATGAGTATATGGCATGACGCTAGTTTTCAAACATATTCACAACGACCGATGTGGTTTAACAGCACATTAAGACCTGAGCTTAGATTAGGTTTATCTGGCTTCTTTATCTTAGTGTGATTAAAAAAAATCCAATTAATGTTACGTTGTGACTCGTTTAAAAGTCAAACATTAATATATGGAATATATGACCCAGGAAGATGGGGGAACTGTTTTAGGCACACTAGCACGGAATAGTTACAATTTGCAATAACATGTAAAGCTCGTATTCCTCTATCTCACCGATTTGGCTAGGACGAGCGCGTCGTTCATGAGCTCAAGCAGTGGCGTCTTGGTGTGCACGTTGTAAAAGGAGTAAGCTGCCTTCAGAGTCTTGTGCACTGCGTGGTGCATCACGGTGGAGGGGAGTGTGTAAAAGCTCAGGAAGTCCGTTATCTCCTTCGACTCGGGGTTCTGCACTCACAGTAGGGTCACAAGTCAAACGCGTTAGCGGATACAGAATTATGTACGCGAACTCTAGATCCTTTTTAGAGCTGGCTCGGCTTTCGGATGTTCCCACCTCCACGATGAAGGTGTCGATGATGCCTTCTCGTGGCAGCAGCCAATGGGACACCTCCTCCTCATCCATGACTGGCGTCAGGTGAAAGCGCTGCAGGTACAGGAGCAGCAGCGCATGCACGCGCTTCACGTCACGGGCCTCCATTGGCCGCAGCCCTTGCGTCTTGAGAACCTGCATCGGGGGAAGCGGAAGAGAGGATAGCGAAACAACAGTGTAAATTCCTGTATAACAAGCAGGCTCCTAGATAAACTAAACATGACGTTCGAATGCAATCAATACGTCCACTATAGATACATGATACAATGCAAGAGTTCCATGTAATATTTACGCCTGGTTTGAAAGGATCCCTACCCAATTATATTACCATTCATTTATACGTCATGAGTTTTGTGAATGTGTTGAACCTGCAAAGCTCTGACTCGCAGCATGGTGGCAAGTGCATCAGAGCATGGCAAAACATTGTTTTCTTCTTCTCGAAGAGACACCCAATGGCCTATTTTGCTGTACTGGAATGCCAACCATCCTCACTTCCACGAACAGCCAACAACAACAAGGGTGGCGCACCTCCGGCAGGCGGTAGAGCTTCAGGGTGCGCTGCATGGTCATGTTCCTGCTTAAGTGAGAGAACTTGACGTCGATGAGCTTCCGTGGGTTCAGCGAGCGATGCCAATACCTGCAGACCAAGCCAACGTCTTTTCACAATTTTCTTTCACACGAGATGGATATGAGGAATAACTGTTTTAAAGGATGATAACCCCAAAATTACATAGTTCTCATCTTGTAGATAGATACCTAAGATGTGTGTCCTGGGCTATCTAGCAAAAGTTTGAGACTGCAAATTAACACATCTATACAATTATCAGTGCCCTAGTGATGTTACTGCATTAACCCATATGGTAGAGATGTCAAAGTGATATCATTAGTGTCAATAGAAATCAGCCGGGCCGATATATATCGCGCCGATATTTGCATGTTTCAGCATATCGGTAGACAGATAACATTAACCTTCAACGCCCCTGTGCTTCAGAGCACCGCGCAGGTAAGCGACGGCTTGAGCAAGTGTGCGTGGCGAGGGGGCACCTGCAGGTGGACACAGGCTTGGGCAGCACGACGCCGGCCGTGTACACGGCCTGGAAGATGCCCTCGCGGTTGACGCGACGCGTGATCTCACGGATGAGCACGGGCGCCACCCGCTTGGAGCGCAGCTTCTTGTGCACGCACAGAAAGTTGATCTCCACCATCTTCTTCATGCTGCACACGATGAGCTTTGTTAAACGGGGCCTATGGTGGCCGCGACGTTTTTTTGTTGTTCGGATAATCGTTTATGCAACAATATGTGGTGCAACCCTACAAAATACTGTACGTTTAAAATAGTAAAAGGAAACGATGCATGGCAATTCAAATAATCTCTTCGCAACACCTGAAGAACCTATGTTCTGTAGGTGCGAGCCATTTATTTGACTAAAATAATGAACTCTAAATGATATGTAGTAAGGTGCAACTGAAGTCTGGCTAAGCAGCATTGTGTCTGAATGACAATTGTATGGTTGTACATTTGAATGCTAGTCAGGAATCCACTCAGCCTATTGTATTTCTGGGGTCAACAAGATGGAAATTATACCATTGCCTGAGAGCCACCCATGAAGATGGGTATCACAACTGCTTGTTGGAGTAAAGAAATATGATACATATTTGATGTCATCCTCACCAGGATTTAAATAACACCGATATTAAAACCTGAGCCAAGTATCATCACGCATCCGAGCCTGCCCCATGTTTCCCCACTCACACATCGTAGATGCGGATGGTGGCTGGAACGGCACTGATGAATCCAACCAGCTTCTTGTTGGAGACAACACGAACACCGCAATGCCACTGGGACATCCATCCAGGGGGACGCAGAGCCCTAGGGCATTCAGATTGTACGTTAACTTTACCAGCCGATTAAAGGAACAAATCCGAAAACCACAATACCAACAAAACCATTTCATAAGTGCACATCCAGAATTATTAGAGAGGATGTTTGATTGAAAAGAGGTATTTTTGCTACACTTACCATTGCAGGAACTCTGGGGAGTAGTCAAAACGAAACATGTTGTCATCGTCCTCGACGTAGTTTTCGTTCAAGAGCGTGTACAACTCTTTCAGCTACAACAGTTCCCAAACAGACAGAACACCTATTAGCCAGTTACCACGCCTTCAGTTCACATTTCTTTAAACTTGAGTGACCTGTTTTAAAGCTTTAACTGTCAAATACGCAAGAAATAAAAAATACCTGCTTGTTTTCTAAAGACCATTGCACTGTCAACTGATGATTAAAGCAGAACTCCAAAGATTAAATGCATTACTCTAATGAGTAAATATTGAAAAATAGAGAATTGTATGAGACTGGTCTTAGGGGGTATGCATCACCCACCACAGCGGCATTGCTGATGTCAAGTGTGTCCCATGCGAAGCCAGCTGGCAAGGAGTACGGCTCCTGCCTCACGCTATCCTTGTCGGGCTCTATGGGCCCATGCACAGTCACATCTTCATCTGTAAAGCACACACATACACACACAAGCTTATCTTTAAATTAAATTAATAACACCACGCATATGCTTCCCAACGTCAAAGTGTCGTATTATAATTCACCTCTGCCACCAGAGTTAAAATTTGCATTAACACAGAAATGGAGAAGCTGCAGCTGCCTTGGGACCGTCTTAGAAGGATATCTGAAAACTCATATTCAGTCAATAACACTGCGTTGAAATTAAATATATAGTAGGCGACGTTCTGGCGATCTTGCTTCTTCATAATACATAAATGTGACGGAGAGATAGTGTTTCACATTTAGAGAGTGCACTTTATAACACGGGTTGCGAGAGCATTTTGTTTCTTGCTGAACAGTTTTTAAATTGTCATATGAATGGTTCCCAACGAGTAGCCATTAAGACACAAACCATTCAAAACTATTAAACGCATTTGTGTTAAAAGTGATATTAGAAAACGTTGTTAATACGTCAGCAGATCTGTTCCAGCGAGGTTAATACATAATCAACATAGTGATGCTTCCCTGGGTCCAGTTGTAATTTCAATGATTAGAGCTCTCAAAAAATATAAGGGTCACAAGGGAAAAGGGGTCTTGCAATTGCTTTCATTTTCTGAACCTTGCAAGTAGGGTAGGATAAATTATGGAATGCAATTTAAAAACAAGTTTGTTATATTTGTAGCCTTTCTTTCTGAGAAATTAAATGTTATCTATGCAAATTTGTGTTCCAAAAGGAGGAACACCATATATGAACCTAAAAGGGATAACGTTTGTCTAACACTCACTAAGAAAGCTATGTTTTAAGTCAAGGTGATGTGTTTATTGAATCCTGCTGGTTGAATGGTTTGAATGAAGCGACCTTCTCTGCTTTCTATGGTCCAATTCCCACGAGAAATGAAGACAAGACCACATACTGACATGTTACTGGGGCTATGGTTCCCACTGTTGAAGTGATAAGCCAATGGTTCAGGCCAGACAAACAAAACGACAAAACGTCTGTCTCATCATGCCACAATGTTCAGATGTAAAAAATAATGATTGTTAATTCAATGGATACAAACAGTATGTATACGGAGTCACGGTTTAAAATTACATTGTACACTATACATCAGGTAGTCACAAACATGTATTATATATACGCTTCTCTAGCTACAAGAAGATCCCCACCCCACTACAAAGAAAGCGTGGGTATAAAATGTCTATGTGCAGATTCACCGGCCCACACGTACCAAGCTTAGGGACGGGCTGGGTGTCCCAGAACTGGTAGTTGCGCTTGCTGGCCTCCTCCAAGTTGCGTGCTGGGCCCGGGCAGACATTGAGAAGCTCCATGGCGCGCTGCAGATCCTGCAGCTTCTGCACCGGAACGGCGGTCACGGCGTTACCCTTCACATATGGCAGTGATCCGCACCAAGTAACCAAGACGATTCGCAGCTACGGGAATGCCACGTGCTCACCGAAACTACACGAGTTGTATGCCAGACCAACGACTCTACTGTTGCAAGAGACTACATTACGCAAACCCTAACCAATCAGCAACCAATCGAAGCCCGACATCAACGTTACAAAACTGCGGAGCAGACTAAAGCCTTGAATCTACCTTCGCATCCTGCGAGTCTGAAGCAGAGTCGGACTTTGTAAGTCCTTTTTCCTTTTTTCTCTTTTGCTTCTTTTTCTTCTTCTTTGCTGCCGCTGCATCCCCACTGGGACTCCTAAAGCACAAACATAACGATGGTTAAGGTGAGCATGACAAGCTGGACAGAGCTGAGAGTTCAGGATGTGGGTCACCCAGGACGCAGGCAGGTGTATTGTGGCAAGGTGATGAGGAGGTCGTTTTTAAGGTGACATGTCGTGGGAGTGAATTTGTGAGAAAAGGTAGAGTTAGGAGTGGGTTGTGAGTTGTAGTGGGACGTGAGGGGGTGTGATGAACGATTACTGGTGAGTTTTGAGACAGGTGGTAAAGATGAGGTACAATGATGGTTGTTGATCAGGTGTACGTTAATAATGTGATCAAGCATAGATTGATTTGTAGTTGTAATGAAGAATTATGCTGATGTGTGTATTTCTGGAATTATGATGCATATGCAGAAATATAACTTGCGATGCCGAGTCTGGATATTGTGAAGATAGGTGCTACGTTGTGCGTTGCATAGGGCAATGGAGCAAACGTCATTGATTTAATGTACTTGTGCTCCTAGTCTACACTTAGCCAACACAAATTGACTTGGGTAGTTAGGTCTGGTCAGATAACCCCCATTACAGAATAGAGAGGCTCTCACCAGCAGTAAATTAAAAAAACGGCAGTACATGTACATTAAGTGTGAATATGAGTTATGATATAGGGGTATGCTCAATGGTATAACGTCAATGGTGAAGACGAGGTGCGATGTGTCATCAGCAACTGCTCGTGGCTGCACTCATTTTTCAATGCAATGAGTAATGATGTCGTCCATGTGGGACCATGAACACGGCATGTTTTTTTGTGCGATGAGGTGTATGTTTAATGACACGCTGTAATTACCCCGTGTACATTTGGTGATGACTTGTATGTGTAATTACGACGAGATGACGTGCGTGATGAAAGGGGTGTATTTGTTGTGGTGATGAATGATATTGCATAATTACAAGGTTAATAATGCACAAGTTTGAATGTGTGATGAGGTACAATGTGAGGAGTCGTCCCCATCTGCCCGAGACGCTGCTCAAGCGTGTGCAGCGATGATGGGGTAATTACGAGGTGCAATGATTCTGGCGTGTGCTGAAGAGGTACGGTCAGGGGCCGTCCCTTCCATTTGTCGTGATGTTGCGTGTGACGTGTATTGAAGCCGTGTGGTCATGAAGTCTAAGATGACGTAGTGTAAATGGTGAGCTTTTCTATTGATGTACGTTTCACTTCTCATAAATGGATGACTGCTCCATGTATGAGAATTGGTGTTAAGAGCTGCCCTTTTCGGGATAGACGTGTAGAGCTATTTAGGGATAGCCGTGCGAAAAAGAGAGGAGGTGCGCTCGACACGGGTATCCCAAAAGAGAACCTCATTCAATGACGAGTGTAGTCATCACCGCAACGAAGAACAATCCTCCTCTCATCTTGACATGTGATGATGACAGGGTGGGACGACAAAGGCGACGATCCCCCCTCTCCGCTCTAAGTCCCTCAACTGTAATTTAATACGCGTGCGATGTGCACTGTACACAATCCTGATGACGACGTGTAACGATGTGCTATCACGTTTAATAGTGACGACGCGCGGTGGCGATGTTGCAGTCTTGCCTCTTCGATCACCGAGTCTAACGTGCAATGAACACGTAGAATGAGTAGAGGGCCAGTGCAGCAAAAAAATATATATATATATTTTATACTCTACTACTTACATGCTGGCACGTCTATACTCCCGGCCATCGCGAACCCGCGTGGTGAAGCGTGCTCAAGTGACCGCCACAGGCTCACGGCCTGCGCGGCGCGGCCCACATCCGACGACGGTGGTGGATTTACACTAATAAAATAGGCTTGTTTGTAGTGCTTGCTCTTCAGAGCTGCTCTTTCGGGATAGCTGTCACTGAGCGACGTTTCCCATCCCGCGCCTGAGGATGCTTCGAACGTGGGAGGCGAAACGTCGCGAGGAAGAGCGCTCAGTAACACGGCTTCTCAAAAGAACAGCTCTGAAGAGCAACCATCATTAATCGAGCCGTGAAACCCTACATCAGTACAAAAGGGGTTGTCGCTGGTCGTCTGACAAACGTTAATGCCGGCCAAGACAACTGGCGAAGACGACGATTCACAATGACTCATGGTGTTGCTGCTTATTATAGACTATATTAACGAGGTGTAAGGATGACCAGAATGTACAGGAGTTACATTTGCGAGAGGGGCCTGCATGACATGTGACACGTTTTTAAGGACGACTAGCTGCTTGAAGACGGAGATATATCACGTGTAACGATCATACTGTTTAACGCGAAGGGATTATGTTAACGAGGTATGGTTTTGACGATGTATTCATAATCACGTGGCGCGTATGTCGAATATGCCGGATGGGTGACGATGATGCAGTTAACGCCAGTGCATAACGATGGTTGTAATACCGATGTGGTATTTTGCTATCTTTTAAGTTGCTGTCATCGTCATGTTACACGTCTAACGGCGACATCGACGAAGTGCTCCGGCACGACAGATGCGTGATTTTCACAATGAGCTAGGGATACAACTATCGCGTGTGAGCGTATAATGACGAGGTGCAATACTGCTGCCGATGTGTGACGGGTCGCTGGCTGTCAGAACGATGAACTTCAGGCGAACTCATAGCTCGACGTTAAGGACTACGGCCAGCGACGCCGAGGCGTAACGACCCTGCTGCCGCTGCTGCCGCCGATTCTGCTTCAGCCGCCGCCGAGTGGCCGATTCCCTCCTGTGGGCCTCAGGTCGCGCGGGGTCGCCCCCTCCTGCCACCAACACACACCCCACTCTCACTGAAAGCGCCCCCCCGCTTCGCCAGGGCATTCCCCACGGCGTCTAGCACCTCCTCGGCGTACCCGTCGTCGTGCTCCGCCTCGTCCTCGTTGTCGCCGTCGATGCCGCACGTGTCGGGATCCTCGAGCTCGAGGCTCTGCGCGCTCAGCGCCGACTCCGAGTCTTCCGCCATCGCGGCCGCACCGCCCGGTCCCGGCCCCGTCCAGCGCGCATGCGCGACCGCCGCGCCCAATGAGCGCGCGCACGCCGCGACACGTGACGCCTGGAGCGGGTGCGCGGAGACGGCGGGGTGCACCGCGCACGCGGCTCCCAGCTTCCGCTGATGGCCGCGAGCAGCATGCACCCCGGATAGTCACACAGCCCCTCCCCTCACACAGCCCCTCCCGATGCGCGCCTCGCTGTCCGGCCGACCGAGCATGCAGCACGCGCGGTGACGTCGGCTGGCAGCCCGGCCTCGGGTGCCTTTCTGTGTGGAGTTTGTATGTTCTCTCCCCGTGTCCGCGTGGGTTTGCGCCGGGCACTCCGGTTTCCTCCAACAGTTCAAGAAACATGCTGCTACGTAGGTTAATTGGCCTGGTGACTAAAATTGCCTCCGGTGTGCTGCGATGTCTGCCGGGATCGGCTCCGGCTCAGCGCAGGATGAAGCAGTTTCTGACAATGAATGATAATGAATGAAAGTGATTGCGCGCCTCGTTGCTAATCGATTCCCCCACGCTCCTCGAGTCGACTCGTGGGCGGCTGCGCGCATGCGCTGCGTGCGGGGTCGCTATGGGAGACGAGGAGACGCCGCGCGTCCGGGAACACACACACCCAGATACTCCTCACCCAGATACTCCTCACCCTCCTCCTCACCCCTCACTACTTCTCGTTATCTCTCACCGGCTCTTTACAGCTCATCATCATCACTCATTATCATCACGACCCGATTTGCAATTTCGCCCGTCTCTCCGTCACCATCATCACTTAGCCCGGCCATCACCGCGCCAGCTGCTCACCCCACCAACCACTGTTCCTCCCTCATCCAACTCGTTCGTCACTGATCCCCATCACCACCGCTGGTCGCACACGCGTCTCTCCTCGTGGCCCGTCTCGGCCCCACCTCGTCGCTCCTCGTCGCCGCGATGCCGCACACGTCGGCGCTGAGCAGGAAGAAGCTGCAGGAGCTGGCGGAGTCGCTGAGCAGACGCGTCAAGCACTGTGAGTGCAGCTACAGCAGCTACAGCAGCACCAGTTACAGCAAGGGTGTCGATGCAGTGGTAACATCTGTGACAGAATGGTCTTTCGTCGAGGCGGTTAGATTCTCGCCTCGGGCGCCTTTCTGTGTGAAGTTTGCGTGTTCTCTCCCTCTGCTCTGCGTGGGTTTCCTCCGGGTTCTCCGGTTTCAATGTATGTATATACTGTATGTAAGTCCGCAATGAACACTCATTTAATCTGCGCAAGACCAAGGCTTTTAATAATAATATCAATTTATATAGCGCCTTTCACCCGTTTCAGTTTTATTTCCCGCTTATTGATTTATTTTCTGAAACGTTAACACTATTTCACCTTTAAATTCCCACATTTGCACAACCATAAGCCATCTTAAGCGGTTTCCGCATTTAACTTGTCAGAACAACGTGTTATACGCTTGAAACAAGATCGCCCGTAGGGCGCTCACTCTGCTTCTTCTAAGAATCTAAGTCATATGCGATATAAAATGACAAGATCCTCCGTACACGCATAGCTGGCATCGCTCTTAAATCTGTAATGCATGTGTTGCGTACAGTGAAAGTCGCTTGTTATCGCCAGTCTCTTTTCCGCAAAATTATAGCTTGGCAAACCCCAAAAGTCGTTCGATCTAGTGACAAAATCGCTGAGTTGGTGACACTGACGCCAATGAGGGCGTTCTGCTGCCCACACGGTGTGCCGCCACGCGTGCAGTCACCCGCAGGGAGGTGGAGGACTTGCTGGGCTACTACACGGTGCTGCTCTCTAGCTTCACCGAGAGGCGACCCGGGGCCGGCCTGGAGCGAAACCCCTTCAGGAGCATTCTGCACAACATGTTCAGCATGACAGACGACATGATCATGGACAGAGGTGGCTAACTGGCTGGCGCTGTCAACCACCCTCCCCACCCTGGCTGTATAGTTAATATTGGTTGAAGCTAACCTGACTGCTGATGAGACGATGAATGGGGAAACCGATACATAGTTTGATTTGTTGAACCGATGCTGCTGCAATTACAAAGCCGTGTGTCTCATGGGACGTGTACAAAAGCGTTGACATGCGGAGAGACGGAGATGGGATGGAGGTGTATATTCTGGTTATTTTATTAGCTTGTAAGTGTTTTTAAGCAGCACAGGCTTGCAGCTGTACAAACATTATACAAACATAGGACATATAAACATCATCCACCGATAAGTGCACAACAACGCACGGAGAGATTTATGCTTAAAATTCCGTTGAGAGACAAATCGGAACACATTGAGGGCAAAATGTAATGCGTGTTAGCCTGCCATTATCTTGATAAGCTCCGATTTACCTTTTTAAAAAGTTCCCAACGTTCCGATGAGCGTGATGGTCATCTCCGGTAGTGACATCGTGACCTTGGTGAGAATAATTTTCTATTTCTATAGACTAGACCAATCCCTCAACAGGATGATCATCTTTGACTTCCAACAAAATTGTATAAAATATATTATCCACGAGCATGATTTGAACTCAAAAACTTCAGATTGTGATTTGAGCACTCAGCGGTCTGTAATTAGCCTTCCACTAATTTATTTTTGAAATTATGTGTTTTGTTGAAGTTTTCAGGGCATTTGACAAGGACAACGATGGTTACATCAGCAGCAAAGAGTGGGTAGAAGGACTGGCAATTTTCTTACGTGGAACATTGGAGGAAAAGATGAAATGTGAGTAAATTGATTGGTGCTTCTGTGACGACAGTGCATCTTAACAAGTTATTCACACAGATGTTCAATATTAAGCTGTTTTAGTATTCTGTACTGGTCACTACTGCTTATGAAAAAGCTACACATGGCCCAAATGGCTTTATTAGGCTGCATTCCTAAGACACTTCTTTCTCATAAGTAAGAACTGAATAAACATCTCAGATGTATTAATGCCTTTTTATTTACCCATTAAAGCCTCTAATCTCCAGACTTTTTAGGAGGGTCCCCCATTGGGATGTTTAGCAAAATAATGTAATAAGTGTTTGGCGTACGGCAAGCGGAATCTGAGAAGAGCCACACATGAGAGCTCTGCATACACTAAAAGCTCTGCATCAATATATAAAATCAATTGCAGTCCTGCCGTCTCTTGGCTACCTTGCAGTTACAGCCTGAACGTTTATATACTCTACAGCAGAAAGGCAACAATTCGCGTTGATTTGGGGGGGTGCAGTAATCCATGGCGCACCACAGATTTTAGACTTATAAACCACAACAAATATGTTCACGCTGACGCAGTGTTCCATGGATATTGGGAAAACCATTGGTAGCTCAATGAATCTACGATGAATCATAATCAAATAAATAAAGACATCCTGTCACCTGCTGATGCTGAGAAGCTAATACACATATTCATATCTTCACGAATTGACTACTGCAATGCACTGCTTCCCGGAATCCCTGCCTATTTGATCAATCGTCTCCAACGTGTGCAGAATGCGGCTGCCAGAGTCCTCACTGGCACACCCTTCCGTGATCACATAACCCCAGTACTGATGTCTCTCCACTGGTTACCTGTTAAATACAGGATTTAATTCAAGATCCTCCTTCTCACTTACAAGGCTCTCTCTGACACAGCTCCGACATACATTCGTGACCTTCTGCAGTCACCCTCTACAACACGACAACTACGATCCTCCAATACACGCTTGCTGTTTGTTCCCAGGTCGCGCCTCCATTCCATGGGTGACAGAGCCTTCTCGCGCGTTGCCCCAAGACTCTGGAATGCTCTTCCACTGGAAATTCGTTCAGCGCAGTCCTTGAACATCTTCAAATCTAGTCTTAAGACTTATTTGTTCCGTAAAGCCTTCAAGCCGTCCTGTCAGGACTTCTGATGCGGCTCGGCGCTGTCGTGCCAGGTTGTTGGCTCTCTTCATACCTGCACCTTTTTGGGAGCATTCGTTCCTTCCTCTGGCACCTTTTGGGAAGCATTCGTTCCTTCCTCTGGCTTGGATTGTTGGAGTGGGTTATCGGTGCCGTGCCGAGATGTTGGCTCTCTCTCTCTCTTCCGATCTGTGTCTGCTAGGGGACATTTGTTCCCTCCTTGCTTGTTGTAGAATTATTATTAGTTTCCCTGTTGCATTTTCTTTTGTCATTTGTCTTATAATTCGTTGCTATCGCTTGATTCTCAGTTTTCTGTCTCCCCGTTGTTGTTGTTGTGCCGTTCTCTCCACAGCTCGGGAAAAAAATAAAATAATTGTTGCTGATTTTCCGTGCTCTGTCGTTGTTGACATGTTGTTCTCTCTGCACCTTTGTGCAGCGCTTTGTGACCCTCGGGTGAAAGGCGCTATATAAATGCTATTATTATTATTATAATATGATTCCCGATGATTCTCGTCAATTCTCGTCGATTCCAGATGATTCCCGTCGATTCCCGTTGATTTCCGATGATTCCCGTCGATTCCCGATGATTCCCGTCAATCCCCGATTATTCCCGATGATTCTCGTCAATTCCCGTGATTATGGGGAGGGGAATAGTGTCCTAGTGACCCCGACAGATCACGGGTTCCATAGTGAAGCTCTGTTTATGAGTTTAGGTCATGTGAAAAAGTGTGTAAGTGTAGTGCACCCGTCGATATGTTAGAGAAAACGAGCGAGCACATACAGCACTTACATTCAAAGTGGTACCACATTTTCACATGACCTAAACTCATAAACAGAGCTGGGGGTCAAGGTAGAAGCGTTCACGTCGCGACCCCTGTCAGGTAATACTTGGTGTTGCCTGCGAATTCTACCAAACACTTCAAAGCCAAGCTTAAAGACAACGATGTCCAGAAGCTGCCCATCGTGCTTTGAAGAATCGCAAAGAAGAAGATAAACAGAGCTTCACTATGAGTTTCACGACCTTTCAGTGTATTTTCTTTCGTTGTTGACATGCCGTCCTCTTCGCGGCCGTTGTGCAACGCTTTGTGACCCTCGGGTGAAAGGCGCTATATAAAATGCTATTTTTATTATAACCCTCCATTACACGCGTCTACTTATACACGCAGCATTCTAATCCAGCGCGTGGAGCCATGGCCAATAATCCGTGAAATGCAAGGATACACAGATTATTGGACTGCAAAATAATGGACGTCTGCTGTACTATTTAAGAATATTCATTCATCATTATGATAATGAATGATGAATGACTGTTTAAGAACGACTTACAAACTATATACAGTACGGTGTTAATAAACGCACGTGGATTTCCACTGTATGCAAACGAACTTCAACCTTCAGCAAGTGATTAACTGCTGACATGCCTATGTTTCAGATTGCTTTGAGGTGTACGACCTCAATGGAGATGGGTACATTTCACGGGAGGAGATGTTCCACATGCTGAAGAGCAGCCTGGTGAAGCAACCATCTGAAGAGGACGCTGATGAAGGCATCAAAGACCTTGTTGAAATCACTCTGAAAAAAATGGTACCTCCTCAATCCCCACAGAACATTAAAATTGTCCCCACTCTGAAATGATAATTGTGCCTGACCCTTCTTTCGTTGTCGGTTTTGAGTCAGTGGCGATAATTCAATTGTTATGACTCAGAACAATGTCCTTGTAGGACAACACATTTTGATTTACAATCACGTGCTATTCATTTGACTACCTCAATGGATATAAGGGGCTGGATTGGTGCCCAAGTATGATTTTAACTCACGACTTCTATTTGTGTGGGCACAGTGCTGACTTTATATTTTGCACACAGAGCATATAAAACACATTCTGACTCATCCATGCCTGTGTTACAGGTTACAGCTTGTGTGCTTGCTAACCTTGTCTCGGACCACATCCTCTATTGGAGATTACAGGAGCACTGCATTGCAGTTCTGCCTGTGTTGTGTGGTTGCCCTCTCGACGTTGCAGGACCACGACCATGACAGCAGACTCTCGTTTGCTGACTTTGAGCAGTCCGTGCGAGACGAGAATTTGCTGCTGGAAGCATTTGGACCGTGTCTGCCCGATGCCAAAGTATGCACGTAATGCACATCTCTTTAACGGTTTAAATTGTATTACCTTAGCTTTAAATATCCACTTACAACCATTAGCATTACACGGTAGTGTTATACAAACATCATGTTCACCAAATGAACAGCATGCCTTTCTTGAAGAGAACCATGACACAAATAGATTATGTTTATGAAGCTGTTTGGTGCAGCATAAAAACATATTTGTAATTTTTACCTCCAAGTCATTTTGGATCACATATCCCAGCTACTTTTTTGTGAACAGCAATCAGAGCAAAGGAACTGTTTTGTTACATGACCAATATGTGTTAAAGTGAACTCTTTGTGATGCAGAGTGCACTGGCGTTTGAAACTCAAGTCTTCAAAGACAAGGGCAGCAGCTGAAGAAGGTCACTTACCAAGAACCAAGCCTCCTTTCTGTGATGTTACTACACTCAAGTAATGTTTACAGTCAGGTGTCTACTCAAGTTTTTCAATGGCTGGCATGTATAAATCCCAATAGAATCTACCTTGTCAATGGATTGGTTTTGCAAATCTGTTGACTTGTCTTCGTCAATAAAGCATTTGCCAAGTTAAACATTGTTGTAATACAAAGTCAGATTTGGAATTTGATTGCATTAATTTAAATGCCTTGCTGGTTGGACATATCTCATTCAAATATATGTCCAGATGTTTAAGTTTTTAGTGCTATTTTTTATATGAGTTCATTTAAATTTGATGTATTTTAAGCACATGAATTGAGCACCTTAACATGTATGGTCCCTGCATACGAAATAGCAATATCTCGCCAATCTTGAAAATGTACTTTACTACCGATAAGTGACTATATTTAGCAGCTTATATCATCATCACAGGCTTCTGGTGAACTCCTACCTGTTTTAGAGCGACAACCACTGCCCCTATAGTTACCACAAGGTGGCAGTGTTTACGCAGTAAAAGTATGAACTGGGGAATTGTATAAATAACCTGGTATTCCATGTTTCTTCCAAAGTACTGAATGGCATGTGCTGCAGTTGAAGCTGAGTCAAGGCCCTACATAAGTGCAGGCAGTGTTGTAAAAACGCGTTTAAATTTCACATTCATCTTGCATTTACAAAAGTAGTCTTCTTCTTCTTTGCGATTCTTCGAAGCACGATGGCTAGCTTCTGGACATCGTTGTCTTTCAGCTTGGCTTCGAAGTGTTTGGTAGAATTCGCAGGCAATACCAAGTACTACCTGACAGGGATCGCGACGTGAACGCTTCTACTTTGACCCCCACAAAAGTAGTGCATACAGTATAGTTCTCTGCTAGTCGTGGTGAGGTAATGCATTCCATATATTCTCATGTTCATTACGTAGGGTTTTTCAGACAGCTGATCTCGAAGTAAATAGTAAATACGTATAACCCTGCAAGGGGCTGTGTAAGAAAATGGGAAACTGTAATTTAACATCGCGCTTCGAAGAATCGCAAAGAAGAAGACCCTGTACCATAATGCTATGCAAGTAGTGCCAGTTGTGTTTTCATGTTACACAGAAAGCTATTCCCCAGCACCTCACAGGAAGCAGTGTTTATTATTATGCTGTGTTTAGGCTGCAGATTCATGATTCCCCGTTGGCCGTGATAAACGATTGTTAACGTGGCATTAGAACCGGGTGAACAACTGGTAATGTACATTGTTGACCTCTTTAAATAGAGAAAACATTGTTTATGATTTTAACCTGGTCAAGTATTCAGTCACAATCCGAAGTTAAATCCACCACATTCAAAAGTAATTTTGAGAGTGTCACACAGTAATAATGAACAACTTGCTACAATATGTTTTTAGTCACCACCAATTTTACACTGGATGCAACTCATTTGAACTACAGTCTCATTTTAAGGGTTAGGTTATCCAACTGCAATTACATTTAAAAACTGTGTTAGCTATATTACTATATCCCGTTGGTGTACAAGGCATTGGTCAAGTCCCTGCATGTTTAGCCTATAAGGAGCTGGCTGCTGTTAACCCCCCTGCTCAGTGAATAGGTTACATCAATTATACCTTCTAACCATACATATTACAAACGTGTAGTACACCAAAAATGTAAACGTTTAAAGTAAAAGTGTAGTAAAAGTGATAATAATACTGCATATGGTGTTGGGGTTTTTCTGGGTTGCTTACGTTGCTATAGAGATACGTGCCAGAGAGTGTGTATTAGTGTCTCTCTCTGGGACTGCCCCATTGTCCACGGATACTACTTTGTACTTGGGCAGAGTTGGAAGCCTCCCGTGGTATTATCAATAACACAGGCAAGCCTTCCACATCATATGAACATGAGCGCTCTAGTCATTATATTTTCATTTGAAACGTAACTCAACAGCACACTGACAACCCACCGTGTGCGACTGAGATGAATCGCATAGAATAGTAGGACTTGGCTTCCATCAACAAAGAACACTTCTTCAGTGGCGTCGTCAGCCTCGTCAGTCTCTGCTCGCAAACGACTCTTTTGGGCCATAGATCAAACAACTCGAGTTTCACTTGCCGTGAAATGCTTTCAAATGTCCTCGGTTTTTGTGGAGACCAGCAGAATACCCCTTTAAAGTTAACCGCTTGCAAGGGCTCTTTCCTTACTGTTTACGTTCCACAAAAGTGGTACTTTTAATTTTAAATCAAATTTGAGGGATGATGAACCGAGTCAACTGCTTCTAAAATTTGAAGTTAAAAATGTTTTATTTGAAGTTACACTTGAAGTAAAAAAAATGTGTCGCTGTATTAATATCAGAGTAGCATCCTTAAAAATAATGCGTGGGAGCATTTCTATAAAGTTAACACTTAAAGGCAGAATCCTAAGAAAATGCCTGAGAAAGGATGAACAAAATCAACATTGTTTTCTACCACCCATTCTACCTGGGAAGACAAGTCGATTGCGCAACATGTTGGTGCTGATGGTTACTCCAGCACTGTCGTTAATTTACCAACTCCCAGACAGTCTTCAGCGCAGCGACCGACATGTTTCTGATGGCACAGTCAGTGGCAGCGCTTAACAAACGTGTAACAGCTGGCACTAAAATCCATCCTAACGCACGCAGTATTTGAAAACCATTAGCACTGTACGCATTATTTTTGGATTATAAACCACGGCTTGAAATAGCAAATATATGCTTTTGAGTGCAAGTACTTTAGGAATGACCTGACGGCTCAAAAGTTTCGGGCATGACAATTGGAGGCTTAAAACATGCATTTACAAAAGTATTGACAGAAACAAGGCACTTCCGCCAGGGCTCCTTGTATACAAACTGCATGCTGGCTGAAGCCCCAAAGTGGATTTGTGAAAGGCCCACCTGCCTGTTACTGGTGCGCTTCTTGTGAGCTGCACCGCTCTCCCCCACAAGTGAAAGCTGCGGCCCTGAGCCCGTGTGGGTCTCTCTGGGCCACATTAAGACAGTTCAAAGGTGGCCATGGTCCCTATCAGTGGCTCCCACTGAGGGCCCCTAAAACTGAGAGTGCCCTAACTCGAGAGCACCAAGACACTACACTAACGTAATGGCCCCATCTCAGCGAGTGGAGCCTTTAATTTAGCAGCCTAATGGGTCACTCTGCATCCAAGCACCACAAGTATTACCTCTCATAAATATCTGAATGCTTGTGTCCGTGACTGACGGACCTGCTTCACTTCGTGAGCAGCGCATGTGACAGGACTGCAGGATTAATGCTGTTTCGCAGATATCGGCAGTTAATGTGGAATGTGCTTTAAATAAATTTCAAGTCAACGAGCATAGCACTACTTATGGGAAGATGTGCCTTCCAAAGGACAATGTTATCCAAAAACACTGGGACAGAGGTGACTATTGCGTAGTGTCCTACCAGCCATTAACATCCACATCCATTATATGATGTTATTATCATTCTCCAAAATGACACTTATTTATTATTTTGTGTTTGACAGCAGACTATAATATGCGATTCCCATAAATGCACGTTCATGTTTTTTTCCCCAAAGTTTAAGGGAATGCTTTAAAAGTCTGTATATAAAGTTGGCCCAAGCACGATTTCTGGTCCAGGATTTTTCCTAACTTTTAAAATCTTAACTCACTAAATATTTTAACACAAATTGTGTAGCTTTGATGCACCAGGTTGAATAGACTAAGGGGTAGACCTCCCTGCCAAACACATCAACGTTGTAATAATAATTTCTGCGTGAGTCCCGAGTGATTTATTCCAAGTTTGGCTGAGTGTCCTCTGCCCCACGTGTGGGAAAATGCTTATGTTCATCAGTGAGAGAGCGTCGTGCCGTGGGCGTTTATACAGGGCCTAACGAGAAGGGCAGCCTGGGTTTCCTGCAGACACTCTGACGGACACCAGGGAAATCCATCAGTCCACTGGCCAGAGCAACACCAGCACTAGCTGCTGTCCAATTATATATATATGTATTTTAGAATGATGCTTGGATGGATTAATTATCAAGCAATTCACACGCCTATGGGTTTGTCATTGATGTTTGTATTTACAATGTCTATGATTATAAATGCACATTGCTTTGCGACTTTTCGCCTCCCATGTTGGAGGCATCATAAGGCATTAGCGCCGAACATGGGAGATGAACATCTCAAAGGAGAGAGGAGAAACGCTCGACACGGCTATTCTGAAAGAGCAGCTCTTGAAAGCAATTGTAATAATTCGAGCCATCAACACAAGTGGACCTCTGACTCATAAACATTCAACTATTAACTAATAGTTTTTCCACGTCATCACCTAGTTGGATAGCAATACCAGTAATGCCATTTGTCCAGAAGAACATCACTGAGTCTGCAGATTTTTGCAGGAGGGCCTTGCATTTGAATCTTTTGATAATTTGATTATTTCGTATTTTGCATGTGGGAATACACAGGAAAACCACGGTAAAACTATTATGTTAGGCTAACATAGATATATCTGTGCAGAGAGGCCAGCAGCCTGCTTGTTGTACGACAATATATTGGTCAATACCGCTTTAATAAGTGTTCGTCTCCAATAGGAAATTGCAATTCCCCAGCACGGCCTGGGACAAATGATTCAGCTGGTTCACTCAACACCCAGCTCACCATGCCTCCTACTTCATGAGCATAAAGAACACTTGGGCTTGCAAGGTGCTTAAAGAAAATAGTTTGACATTCAGATTTTTTAATTAGATAATTTGCTAATTTTACTCTTGGTTTAACCCTAAACGTAGAGTTTAAATTATGATTGAGTACGTCCTGTGAGCCACACAAATCTCATCAATAATGATTTGTTTTTCAGAAACCGATGACCCAGGCCAGTGGTTCCCAAAGTGTGTGCCGTGGCACTCTGGGGCGCCGCAGCTAACTCTCAGGGGTGCTGCGGGATATTCCACATTTTCGATATACGCCATATTATATCTTCTGACTTTGGGCGCCGTGAACCGAGAAGGTTTGGTAACCACTGACCTCGGCCGTTTTGGAGCATAAAGGAGCCACAGGTCGTTATAGAACACACAGCAGCAATTACGTTTCTCCTTAGTAATGACACGTTTTGTAAGTATAGTCGTGCACATTCAGAGAATAATAATTGATAGTCTGTAGAATGTAAAGAAAGCAAAGGGAGTCATGTAGCATATTCACGAGTGTGTAGGGAGCAGAGTCCTATGGGGCCACACAATCAAGGCCTTCTTGCTGGTGACTTCACAGGAAGAGATGTTCTTTAGGCCTTCAGACCTTAAGCAACTAAACCAGCATGGTTCATTTATTTTTAAAAATGTGCCTACTAAAGAACATCTGACCCGTTTGTCACATTGGAACTTTGTAGCCAAGCTAATTCATCACAGTCTGCACAATAGGCGGGGTAGTCTATCTCAATTGAGTGCTGTCAGTGTTTGAAAAACGTACGATGATCGTGATTATTTTTCTTACACGGTTAAAGCTTGCATGCAGTGAGTCTGCATCGAGCTGATAGGCAGCTGCCGTCATGGGGCTCAGCACCATTCCAGAACCACAGCTCTCAGAGCTGTGGGAGCCAAGGCACCTGGAGGAGGGGAAAGGACAAGACCAAACAGGGAAGAGCATGGGCCATGATGGGAAACACTCGGCTCTCTATAGTGACCCCAAGGAGAGCAGTGTGGGAGCTATGCCAGGCCATCGCTACCGTGGAGCCATGTGAACACGTGACAAGCATCACCAATCCAGTAGTCACAATCACTCATGTTCTTGTCTGTAAATTAGATTTTGAGTGTTTACACTGATGCCTGTTCTCGGTTTCTCAGAGCCCGTGATATTTAAGACGGTAATTTACACCAAACCATATCCCACTGTGTAGGTTGGTATATTTTTTGTTTCAATGTGCACTGGCTTACTCGTGTATTTTATTAATCTGGATAATAAACAACACGATATCACCAAGAGTATTGTGTGTTTTAGCCGCTAAAGAAAAGACCCCAAATTGCCAGCAACTACAATATGTGTCCAGGAAAAGAATCTATAATTACTATTTATTTAAACGGTAAACTTATCACGTTACTATAGCGACACATCCATCATTCCATTGCAATAATGTAAAGCCCCAATAAGGCCTATCGTGTCGAAATAACCCATGCCTTGTTAAAGTCCTCGCCTAAAGTTTTTTTAAACCCTATGATTGCTTATTACACTGTATTTATGTTGTTGTGCTTAGGTATAAAATGTCAACCATACAAAACTAAATATTTGCCTTCCCACCATGGGTCCCATTTTCCTTCTTTCGACCTCAGTCTGCACCGTGCGGCCGAGCAACAACCCGGGCCCTGTCTTGTGAGCTCATGCTTGGCGTCCCGTCAGCTCACCCTGGGTCACTCGCCGTTTTGTCTGGGTTCTGCGTTCTTCTCTGTTTGTGTTAAATCCAGTTTATTTAACCGCGGCGTAACAGTGCACAGCGGCATCTAGCAGACTCGGCATTCTGTGAGTTTGATTGCTCCAGCCCTGCGCGCCGACCTGCTGCGTGCCGCGCCACCAGTGTTGTTGCAGTTCGTGCCGCTACAGATGAAGTGCTCACAGCCTCGCTGCTAAATGCTGCCATGTCCCATTGGTCCACACAAACCAGGCCACAAGCACGAGCTCATAGCAAAGCACCGTGTGATTACGGGATCACTGGCAGCAGAAGGGAGGTCAAGGCTGACGGGTGAGGTCGGAGTGGATCAGCAGAGTCTATAGCTCAGAATTAGCCCACCCCTGACTCGCAGCTTTCTTGGTCAAGGGCACAGACTACTGCACATAGAGGAGGTCACTGCCCATAACCAATTTACCACGATCCACGACTGTGGACATTCAAAATATTCCCTGGAAAGTGCTTTTTTTTTACCTGGGTGCTCTGGCACCACAGTGTTTGAGATGTATAAACAAGTTGTCGTGATGACAGACGCAGCTGATTAAGATGAGATGCAGCACACTTGCTGCGGCTGCGAGGCGCGGGGTTAGCTCAGAGGAGCAACATTCCTCGCCAAGTTCAGGGTTTAATGCGTCAAACCCATTTGAGAGGCCAGGTCCGCGTGCACACAGCGACCCGGGCGCTGTTTCTTACGCAGGCTGTTAAGCCAGACGCCCATCGGCATGATTGCCTTTAATGGCCTCAGAAATCTCGTCGAGGACTTGAGTCAAGACTTGCCAGCGTTTTGGCCAATTCACAATTCGCTGTATAGAACAATTCTTCTCACGAGCGATACTTCTCAAGAGTAATCCTCTTCGAATCATCGGAGAGAACAAGCTGTTGGCATTTCAAATTGGCTTCTATGCATATCTTCATAAACATGTATCATGTTCCATGAAGAGAAATCACCCAAGACAGATAATCCACGCCTGTTTATTGTTGCTATTATCGTGGTATGAAAACACAGACGTCTGCTCACAGGTGCAAGCGGCTGTGTGTGTCGGGCCTTGAGAAGCAGCCAGATGCGGAGCGTTTCTCATGCCCCGTCTTGACGTTTGAATAAAACGCTCGGTGAAATGGAAATAGTGACACCAATGTTTTGCTTTGTACATTTTAAAGTGTGTTCCATCAGGGTCGCTGGGAAATGAGGCTAAGCAAGCTAGTAGATTATTGTAGGCACAGATACGTTTCCGTACTCAAGTCACAGCAGCCGAACCCACTGCATGCAGCGTCTGTAATTACGAGTGTAGATGATGTATTAAATGACTCCATGTGTTTGCATGTTTTTTTTACATTGAAAAACCCCACTGAATTCTACAGCGTTATATGTCGTGTTAAATAAACGTCACGCACTGCGTTATTGTAAAGCCTTTCAACTGCAATTGTGTGACTGTGAGACCTTCCCTACGACTGTGTGCAAGGGAATCACGTGGCACCGTCTATTTGCTCGTACTGTAGTGTATCTTGCTTAACGAAGCTCTCCCCCGGACGAAATGGGTTTTAATGGCAGCTATTTAATTTGCAATGTTTCTTCGACGGGGATCATTCACTGTAAAATGTTGCGCTTTAGGGTCTGCATATGTAACCGTGCTGTAATAATAAGGCGCTCTGCTAAGAATGGCATTGTGTGCCAACATTTTAAAGTCTCTTGCCAAAAATAGCAACCAACAGATTTACCCCGCCTGTTCCTACCGCTTGATCACGCAGCGCGGCGCGGGCACCGGGCGTCGTGCGTGGAGGCAGGCTGAAGCCTCGCATTCTCCCGCAACATCATAATCAACAGTCGTCGACTGAGATACAAATCAGATTGGGAGTAAAACTTTTCATTCTCAGTTACGACATATTACCGTTCAAATTATGTTTTTGCTTCGGCCACCGGAGGTTGAAAGCAAACCCCGATGAAATGTCTTCAACGTGTGCCTCGGCATCGGTAATTACGTTATCGCAATCTAATGTGACATATTATTTTCGCAAACCCGATGTTTATAAACAGCTGTGGGCATTGTGTATTGAGCACCGTCTGTGTTGTTAAGAAAATTGGCGGAAAATTAGGGTTCTGTGTTTTTTTGAAGTCCTTTGAGCGGCATTCTCACATTTCCCCCACGTGCGGAGCGCTGCAGCCTTGTCCCACGGTCAGGAATGAAGGCACCGGGTCTGGGGGCAGCAATTAGGCTCGTGAGTCCCACCCAGCAGGGGTTGCTGGGTTGTGGGAGGGAGGGAGGGAGCGCGCACTCCTATTTTATGTACAGACAGTCTGCGACCCTGTCAGTGACATAGTGTACACCCCCCCGCCCACCCCGTATCTTAGGGCCTCCTTCCTGACGCGAGCCCGAGGCTGTAGCAGCCACAAGGAGAGGTGAGGTGGCTCAAGCTGCGGCTGGGGGTTGGGGAGGTGAGGCGGATGACAATTCAAATATTCAAACGTCAGTCATTCCTCCACATTAGTCATGCCTCTGCGTTCACCACGGACGACCACAATGTAACCCTCCCACCTCACCCCCTCTGGGACATTTCCACGGCTAACAAGTTCCAGATTTAGAAAATTGTCTGTGTGCATGTGTGGTGTAGCTTCCATGAAACGGTGCAAGAGTGCTTTTGAGAGAATGGCTGACAGAGATAAATAAATACGCATGCTTGATGGTTTGTTTCACCTATGAAGTAAAATAGCATGTCATTTATCAACCGATACATCTTCTGGACTAATCTTTCACATTGGGATTTGGCCAAATAAGGTAAACCTTGGACTGCATTCAACTTCAATAAGGGCCACATTCTCAGTTGTGGCTCTGCCTCAAATACTCAGGCTCAGCTGGGGCTGGAGCCGTTCAGCTCGGCTCATGGAAGCCCAGAGCATGCGCGGGAGCCGCGCTGACAACCGGCTCAAGCTAAGCACGCTGGTTTTGAGTTGTCTCACCTGAGCCAGGCCTGAGAGGAGCCGTCACTGGGAATTGTGGCTCCGACTCTCATCTGCAGGCCGCGCTGTTTATTATTAACCACAACTCTTCACGGAAGCACGTGCTTGTATTGAAGAAGCATTATGTGAAGCAAGTCATGATTTGTCCGACATTTACACACACGCGGGACAAACGGGAAGGCCCCTTCGCCTTCTCTCTTTATAGTCACAGGTCTCCGTGGGCCACGGCTGCCCCCATAAACGAGATTAACTTAAAGCGGCGACTTTTCGTGATCAGCGATTACTTGTCTTTGCTGACAACCAATCGGCATTCACGAAGCGAAGTTGTCAAGTGGTCGCTGGTGCGGTCTGGGCTGAACACACAACGCGCTGCATTGTGCTCAGCCCCTCAAGTGCAATCTGTCATCCGCCAGCAGCGAGCGAAGCGCTGCCAGCTCTCGGGGCCTCGGCGATAAGCGCCTCCGAGTGTAGCGGGTGGTCCTCCTAAACAGCATCGCCCTGGCGAACATGACATAGGACGAGGCAGACGTGACCTTACGGCAGGAGCCGTGTGACCTCACGCGCAGGAGGGCACACCTCTGCGACGCGGGGCGCCGAGACAAGGCGAGTTTTTTGGGACTCCGCGGACAGGAGGAGGGCTGTACTGGTGCAGGGTTTCTCGGCTCGATGGCCGAGAAACGCTCTCCATAGCTTTTCTTTCGAGATAGCCGTGTCACTCAGTGCTCCTCCGCTCTCCTTCGGGACGTCTCGCCTCCCACGTTGAAGGCATCACCAAACGTCGCAAAGGAGAGAGAAGGAACACTCGACACGGCTGTCCCGAAAGAGCGGCTAGGGAGAGCAATTCTCCGAAGGAGTTTAGCGTGGATGGGAGTCGGGATAGGGTGTGCACGGATTATTCAGGTATTTGTCTGTTACGTTCAGTTAATGTGGCAAAGCATTGTGCGATAATGTCCGGCTTTTGTAAACAACTTTTCGAACGTGTCACCTATCCGATTCAATGTCAGCTGTGTGGCTACACGAAGAATGCGTGACACTCAAATCTGCGTTGTTATGCATTGAGCATTCACTGCAAGAGAATAACAATGCACATTGCATTCCTGTCCGGGAATGCAATGGCGGGTTGGGCAGGTTCAGTCTTCCCTCTCATTTAACAGCGTCATTGCGCACGATGCCTGTCATTAGCGCGTCCCAGGCAGTGTTGAGGACGAGATGAAAGTGTGTTCGCCACCAACGCCATCACACTGCATCGCCCCCTTTACTCAGCGAGTGCTGTTACCTGTGAAGCACAGCAGCGTGACGTTATAACGTGTTATTACAAACCAGACGCTACCCACCTCAGCCCACTGGACTTTGTTCTCATAATAAAGCACGTGCTGTATTTATGTACGGTATGCATTGTATCGAACCCGGGACCGACTTGCTGTGAGGTATCAGCGCTACTCAGCGCGCCATCGTGCCGTCCACTTTGACTTGTTTGACCGATCAAACATTTCTTTCTAGAGAACGAACGACCTAGCGCGTAAAGCTTCGATGCCTTCCTATTGTTTATTCACATGCGCAGACTTGTCTCTGGTGGGATTCGTGCCCGGTGCTGGGCAGCTCAATCCGGCACACACAATGGGGCCTCGCCCTCCTGGAAGCGGCCCATCACCTCGCCTTTATGACGGCAGCTCAGGGCCGGCTCTTCTTCAACACGGTTGGGCCATGGCTTGCAGAGGAGTCAGGCTCGGGGCAATAAACCATATAATTTGAACCAGAGCGCTGTGTCTGGAAATTGTAGAGAAACTAGTTAAAAAATAGAGAGCAATTACCTGTAAATGTAATACAACACTTCCCATGACATCCTGTTTGATGTAGACCCTTTTGAGGTGGATGCATCAAGAAAAGTGGCGTATGTAAAAAGACAAAATTCAACAATAATAATAATAGCGCGGTTGTGCCATGGTCGCAGGTTTATTTATTTGTAGAGGAGATGAGTGGCTCAACGCAAGCCAGGGTGACCCAGGGCGGGGGAGAGAGAGCCAGAGGGACGTGGCCTCCCTGGATTCCCGTGAAACCTACTCTTTAAAAAAGAGTCGTCTGTGTACTTACTCATCATTTACACGCTGCTTTGAGAAGTTTCCGAATGGGGCTTGAAACGAGTCGCAGCGAGGTCCTTGTGAGGCCGCAAAGCCGCCACTCGTTACCAGAGATGTTGGTAACGTCCCGTAAGGACATTCGTTTACGCCGAGCTAACGCCCCACACAAGTGTGGTCTTGTTGTATAGAAAAACAACTCGCAGATGACTTTAACAGATGTCCCTCCGTTATTTAAGCATCGAACAACGTAAACACTACATGCACAAATCCGGACATTCCAATCAGCTAAAAGGTGCTCTCCGCGAGTGTGTGTTGACGGGGTGGCTAGGTCCCCTCGCGCGCACGGATGACTATCGAACCACGTGCTCTGCTGACCTTGAGTTTGTAAGAAAGTCTTCGTGACCTCACACTCAATACCTTTTACAATGTCCTTCCGTGGGATTTTCCTGGCAGGGCTCCTCGGAAAAAAAACAATACGTGTTGGGTGATTTAAGGAGCATTGTCTATCGGGCCAGACGACATTTGTGTTATAAACCAAACACTGTTAAACGTTCCGTAAGTTGAAATCATGCAATATACAATGAAGTCTTACCGCATTACAATCCGTGCGGTTCTGGAAAAAAAGGCATCGTTTTGAAGTTAAAAAGCACTTCCTAAAAAAGGCAGATGTTTTCCTTACTTCCCTGCGATCTGTTCCTGCCCAAGGGTAGATGAGGGAAGCAGATGGCCTCACTTTGGCCGCGCCGAGGAGCGGGCATTAAGTGGGGCCGCCGCCCGTGCCCCCTTGCATTAGCACTAGTGACAGCCGGGCCCGAGACACACGGCCCGGCTTCTACCAGCCAAGAGGTGAGACCCGCGACAGACTGCAACAGCAAGCCGGCAAATCGATAGTTGATGGGAGCTATTTGACACTTGAGCCTTTATCTCTTATTAACTGAACTTTGAGGAGAGGATTCGGCAACGCGAATGTTGTAACGCTGTATAAATGTGGCGACATGACTGATTAATTTATCACAATGAGGCCAATTAACCTATGCAGCAACATGTCTTTGTACTGTGGGAAGAAACCGGAGTGCCCGGCGAAAACCAACGCGGACACGGGGTGAACATGCAGACTCCACACAGAAAGGCACCCGAGCCGGGATTCGAACCCGGGGCCTTCTTGCTGTGAGGCGGCAGCGCTACTCACCGCGCCACCGTGCCGTCCTCTACCTTTATTGTTTACACTATTTTAGCAATTAACGTAAAGACTATGAGACCTTTTTGCCGTTGTACAAATAATGTAGAATATACGAGGTTTTACCCTCTCCGGCAATGAGAAAAAGTGTTAAAATCTTTAAACACTAAATGGACACCTTTTTGCAAAGGTTCCAGTTTGCAAGCAGCCACACCTGCTTGTGGCAAAAACATGCAAATGAATGCTATGATAATGCATTGTCCTTCAAACTTATTGGCCCAACACCAGACGGCTTTTTTGTAGTCCAGCAATTGGCTGCCTTTATCAAGCCGGTAAATTTGATAAACGAAACAACCCTGGAGAAAGCATGCTTTGGGTGCACACTAGCCAAGATGCACCCCCGCCGAGGTGCACCCTAGCAAAGGCTGTGAGCAATGCGATGGACACGACACCCAGTATATTTAAAATCCATCAGCAGAGCTGTGAACAGAGCTCCTCCATTAGCGGCCACATTTCCATCCTTCCAGGTACAACTGCCGGGCAGCAGCAGCTCTCTAAATATAGCCAATGCAGTAACTCCGCCGCACGGCGTCGGTGGAGCATATTGCCACATGGTTACATCTCATGTCGTCTGTGCTCCCCAGAGACACGGCAGATAGCTCTAAGTAATAGATCACTGCTGTTAAAAGTCAGACGGGGGGAGTCGGGAAGCCGTAACAAGATCAGTCCGCAGCTCGCCTTTCCCTAAAGAAAACAGCGGAGCGCACCGAACGTCACCGTGCGTCGCGGCGTGTTTGTCTCCTTGTGTGAAAATCTCGTGAGCAAATCATCCGGAAAAATGCCCTATCTCCGGCTCGGAAGCTTAGCAGGATTTTGAGCCTGGATGGTTGTTGCTTGGATGGATGATCACGGCGCACTAAAGCGGCCGTGGCAGGCTGCTTCTGCGCGGATAGAAAACGGCAGTGCGGCAATACTCGCCGTTGTACTCAGCTTCCTACATCGACGCTCCCCGCCGTCACCAACCCCACGTTGGCCCATTGTGGTGAAGCATGCTCGAGTAACAGCCGTGACCCGTAATGTCACGGGAAGGAGCTTCACAGACATGCATACAATAGCGCAGCATTGTGCTGTAGTGTACAGACAGCACCGGCAGCGCATCTGTGATTGGCAGTAATCACTCGGGGAGGAGGCAGCGGGTTCTCACGGCGGTCAGGGTGGCGTTTCCGCGTCTCGATCGTTCGGACAATGCGGGATTAGATCAACACAATTTGCGGCTTAGTGTGACTGACAGGGTCGCCATCTGTGTGTACATGCTGGATTTTTACAAGTTTCCTTCCATCATCCTGTTGTTTGAAATAACAGTTTCGCCAATGTGTTTTGTTGATCGTGTTTTTATCATTACCTACGGTGATGCAGAATAAAGGCCAAATAATGCCGAACATATCCTCTCTCTAGCTGCCCTAAGGAATTGATTTATTTTCCGAAACCGCTTAATTCTGTACAGGCTGGCGGTGAGCCAGAGCCTATCCCGGCAGACACAGGGCGCAAGTCAGGGCTATACCCAGGGCGGGACGCCAGTCCATCACAGGGCACCGGAGGCAATTTAGTCAGCAGGCCAATCAACCTATGCAGCAGCATGTTTTTGGACTTTGGGAGGAAACCGGAGTGCCCGGCGAAAGCCCACGCTGCTACGGGGAGAACGTGCAAACCGTACATTTTCAGTCACCGGTTATCAGCACCGAGTATTACACACGTTAGCCGCGATCCTTTGTGTCCCACAAGTGCAAAATGCCACAAGTGCTCGTGGATCAACGAAAACCTACACGGGGAAACGATTAATCCCACCGAGGAGCGGCGGGTTAGTGGATCGCACGGGATGGAGCGGCACACGCTGTGTACCTCGCGCGCCACCTGTCCTTCGTGAATTCACGGTTGAAAGTCACAATTGGCCACTCATCTGACAGCTCACACCTGTCGCTGTCAATACCCGCAGAATTGTTCCGTTGACCTCGCTGGGTCAATGCTGCCGTTAAACATTAGCGCAATTACTGCCACCGCAAATTGTGCTTATGGCATGCGTGCGATGGGATGCAAAATATGTAACAACGAGAACCGATTGTGCAATTCTTCAACACGCGTTTCGGCCACACGTTTGTTGCAAGAATAGAAAGGTATCAACAGGTGATGCCAATTAGATATGGTCCGACGGTATCGTGGAGAACACCACCTTAACTGTTCAGGTTTATTTAAAGCACAACATAGTGTTCATGTGGCTTGTGGAGCCCGTGTGTAATTGTCTGGTTAACTGTAATGAGCAAGAACAAGTGCTGTGTTGGGATGGTGTGCGCGAAATGCAGTCCTTGTTTAAAATAGCGCACATTCTCCCGGGACCTCTCTAGCGATCACCTTCAAACCGAGGTCACACCGGCACCACCATCATCACCACCGCCGTGTCCTGTCTCTGGCCCAGTGTACTAGGTGGTTGTCGCCTCACTCTGAGACAAACACGGAATCCCCACTCGGAGAAGGCGTGAGGGCAGCGATGATAATATTACAACTCTGATTCTCCACTG
The DNA here is from genome assembly GCA_036362915.1 of Geotria australis. Taxonomy (NCBI): domain Eukaryota; kingdom Metazoa; phylum Chordata; class Hyperoartia; order Petromyzontiformes; family Geotriidae; genus Geotria; species Geotria australis. The sequence continues at coordinate 7,849,406 of JAZEWU010000005.1, forward strand.
ATGTTTAATTCGTACGTTTGTTGTATCGCAGGAATCCCGCTTCCAGAGCTCGCAAGCTCACAGGGTACTCGCTGCTGAAATTATAAGCATCGTCATTTTTCAAAGCTGAAATCAGGACGCCTGAGGATGCCTCCAACTTGGGAGGCGAAACGTCGCGAAGGTGAGAGCGCTCAGTGACGCGGCTATCCCAAAAGAACAGCTTCGAAAGCAACTACCATGCATCGTGTCGTGAAAACCTACATCAATACATCACCAACGTCAAACGTGATGTGTCGAAGGCTCGTTGGCAGGAGCTCACGGGACAGACCCAGGTGCCATGATGGGTTGACTGACCGAGATGACTGGCAGATGCACCGCCCGTGCTCCCTTCTGTGCCGACACGCACCGCCTGCGTCATCCTGGCCGTCACCCGTCCGGCATCATCACCATCACCACCTTCGCCCAATCTCCATCCTCCACCCTCCCTCTCAGCCCTCCGTCCGTCCGTCCGTGCGCACCGCTCGCTTGACGCTGGTGCGCTCAAAGCGCCGCGGCCGGCACTTTGATCGGCGGCCGGGAGGAGGAGCGGGAGGAGAGGAGGGGGAGGAACGCGAGGAGAGGAGGAGTGATGTGCAGAGAGAGGCGGCCGCCTCGCAGAGAAGCATGGCCCCTGCACCCCTACGCCTGTGCTGGCTCTGTTGGCTGTGCTGCTGGCGAGCTGTGCTCGCTCACGCAGGTATGACACGCTCCCTCCTCGACACCTCATCGACTTCTGCACCTCATCAGCATGCCACACCTCATCATTCACCCACGACACCTCGACACTCGGCGTATGCAACCACCTCGACAACACGACGCGCACTCAGCACGTGAATTCACTCCACGCGTCATTGTCCAGCTGCACCTCATCAGCAGATCATCGTCTTCGCTGAATAACTTTCTGCACATCATCACCATACCCACCTCGTCATTCATGCTGTATTTCTAGTCGCCGCTCTACACACGCTCAGCACGTGCGTCACACATAAATTACCCCTCTGCATTTCATCACCATCACCAGATCACTCGCTCTCCACATCCCGTCACACGGACACTGTCCACACCTCATCGCTCATACACATCTCCGCGCTCTGTAAATACCGTCACCGTCCGCGCCTCATCACTCTCGGGTCGCCGGGTTCGTAGCGCATCGCGCCAACCGCTACACCACCGCTGCCCACATTGAGGAGCACACCGCGTGCTTGACACCGCGTGCGGTGCCAGGACGTGTACACGGGCATCACGCACACCACGAGCGCGCGTTCAGTGACACGTGGGTCCCAGGTGCTGAGCGGGTGACGTGAGTGGCTGAGCCTCAAACGTTCGTTCACGAGCCTCAGTCACCACGTCAGAGCTATATCAAACCAGGTCTCCTAAATAGGTTGGAAGTTACAGTTCCTGTCGTAAGAAGTCGAGAGGCCAGGATGAGTCTCATTTGCAAGAGTGCCCCGCGGCATCAGTCTGCCAGTAGGGGACGATGATTGTTGTGTATAATCCCATTTGAGTAATTCGCTGTGTAATTTTCGAATTTGGCAAAATTGGCTCCTGACGCCGACACACAATGGCCTACTCCTGTAAATGCCATCGCGATCTTTAACGTGCACTGCGAAGCATACGGCGTCTAGTTAGGGCTGTTACACTCGCAGTCACAATCAGGGTGGCCGCAGGATCCGAACCGTGAACCTCTGCAACAGGCTATGTCACCGCTCTTTAATCGCCGAGCAGTTCATGACATCATCGTCAACAAAGAATAATTCCTTTTAGATCAAAGCTGCACAACATAGGGCCGCGGGCCAGGTCCGGCCCGGACATACATTGTATCCGGCCCGTAAATAATACTAAAAAATCAATTGCATTCTATTGAAAACAACGTCATTGATTTGTGAAGAGGGAGTGGGGGGTCGTGCGCACTTTGTGGCTGTTTGGTTACTTTATCTGGAATCTGGCCCGAATGACAAATACGTTGTAAACCCTTGGTTTAGATGTATACAAAACATTTTTTTTTGCAGGGCGTTAAATAGAATTTACGTGACAATGCGCGCCGCTTGATAAATGCCCGGGGTTAAAATGACTTGTGAGTACAGGACTAACAGAGTGATGGCCCAAGAGGTCTCCTGACTGCAGCCCGCTCCGCGCGGAGGGAGCGTCCTCTATCCAAACAGCGCGCACTTGTCCAAACACGCGCCTGCTGCAGGCCGCTGGCCACTCACCCGGCCCGCCCGTCACGGAGGCAATTAATACGTTGAAGATGGTGCTGGCCCTTTGCTGGGAGACTAGTGCACTATTGGCAGCTCCCGTAGCGTGGGACGAAGTCGGAATGGAGCTCTGTCTACCTTTAATGATCTTTTAAAATTCGTGTATAGTAGTTTGACGTTTGTTTATATTCCCCCATATACATCAACGGCTGTGGCCATGATGGATTTTTTAGCTGATTTTTCATGTTTAAGCAAGGTCATGTTCGAGAAGTGTTATTGTTCTGCGTGACATAAGTGGTTAGAGGAACGCGTGTACGCCGGAGTTTTGGCTCCAATAACGTGCTCGTGGAATAGCAGATTCCATCGTATTGGTCAAAAAACGACTGCAAAAATGTCCACAATATTGGCCTGAATGTGTTTACTCTGAAAGACACCGCAAGAGGCAGTCAGTGTTTAACTTTTACCAGGGGTGTGCATTTACGTGTTTAGCCAACGAGGGGGTAGTGAAAATTTGCTCTCACCATAACCGCGTCAAGGGATGTATTGGCAGGGCTGCCGTACGATGGAAGGTGGTGGCGAAAATAATGTTAAACAAATGTAGGTCAGCGATGTAGAAACCACAACTAAATGATAATCCCTCGCGCGTTTGCATAAAGCACGGAGAAGCTCACGTGGCGGTAGTTCAGTGGCATTAGCGCCGCTGGGGAACACGACACGCGGGCCCTGGGCCGAACGTTAAGCCGGCTTGAGCCTGGGATTCTCTACATGGGAGGCCAAATTGAAAACTCTCACTCGATGACCACTGCTCGTGGGTGGGTGCACTATCCGTGCGGGGCATTGTGTTCATTCCGCGGTACGTTTGCGTCGAGTCCAGTGTCCAGCTTGTCTGCGGTGTGCTGCTGTTCTGCAGTGTGCACAGCACCGTACGGATTTTAAGAGGCAGGGTGTGTGGATTGTTAAACCGTGTTGCTGCATACTGATTTTCAAAGCTAATCAGACCGCTATGTTTAGCAACTTGGATCTTTTTCTTCAAAATCATTATGTAAAAAAGGTTTAAAAGCCAAACAGCCTGTGGGGTTTAATTTTCTACGGCTGGCTAATAGTACACTACGGCATCACAATTAAAACATTTTTTACGTGAAAATGATCTACTTAAGCAACCGGTATATCAACAGATGATTGCTTAAAATCTGACAAAAAAAAACCACTCAACAAATCCACAACTGCCGAAGCATTTTTAGAATCTGGACACCGCTGGGAATGGTTTCCCATTGGAGAGGACATCCGTTGGTGGTCAGCGAGCCGCGGCTCGTGTCACCGTGCGCGCTACCCGTGAGCTGTGAACGTGCCGTGGACAGCTCCGGCTGACGGTCACGAGCAACGCGAACGCCGCGGTTTTCGGCGGCGACAGCTGCGCGCCGTGCTCCTGCGCCAGCGAGAGGCAATGAGTGAGGCGCTGCAGGCCTGCTTGCTCTAGCTCAGCTTTCTTCCTCGGAATGTTGAAGTTGCAGTCTGATGTCAGCTGGCATTATAATTAGTTAGCAGCTGAATTAGCTCCGTGTT
>JAZEWU010000005.1:7853280-7872152 GCA_036362915.1 Geotria australis
GTCAAAGGTTAAACTCCAGTATGTTATATTAATCGACCCTCATGGTCGCTCCAACGGTGAAAAAATATCCATGACGCGCTTGAGCTAGCGATCGGACCGGCCTTCGCCACCAAGTGGGTATCTGAAAATCTGCGCTCATTGCGTCCACCTGCGCAGACACCGTGCCAGAAGCCAGACGAGCCCATAGACTGATAGATATAGATGTTTGTTGTGTCGCAGGAGTCCCGTAAAAAGCTTGCAAGCTCACCGGGTATTTTTGTGCTGTAATAATAGACATATGTCTATCTATTTGGGAGTGCCCGGTGAAAACCCACGCCGACACGGGCAGAACATGCAAAGCCCACACTGACTAAATCATTTTTCAAATGCAACGTTTGATGAAACTCTCTTCCTTAGCCCCGGAGTGCCAGCCTGGAGGGCACAAGGTGCTGGACAGCCCCTACCGCAGCGTGCAGTTCGACTCGACGCAACTGCAACAGTCGGCCATCCAGGACCTCATCTGCGACCACTCGCTCGTCGCAGGATGGTACCGCTTCAGCATGTTTGGCAAGGCCGCCCAGATGCCCACGAGCTGTGTGGAGGTAGTTCCTGCACACACCGCACACACCTCACTCACTGTGGACTCTGCAGCGGAGGCTGCTTACGGGTGATCGGTGCCAGTCGGCCATCCACACACCGCCTGGTCAGTGGTCCTTCACGCGCCGTGTGACGTCTCGTTAGAGTCGGTGATGAAGAGCAGTTCTCCCGTTACGAAGTCAAGTCGATGGGATCGCGAGCGCGTGTCGTGCTGCCGGCGCGCGGCAGCCAGCGCCTGTCGCGGCGCACACGTGTCGGGCATTATGGGCATTTTTGTGTTTCGTTTTAAAAATAGCCGCTATTGAGTATTGAATGCCCCATCCAGCCTCCCGCTGAGCCTGTTGGCAGTTGTGCGGCCCCTCATTGTGCTTAACAGCTGCCGTATTATTGAAGCCAAAACCGATTACAATGCGGGGACGTTTGCAGATTCCTTTTGGTAATTTATTACAGGGGCCCCCGCTTCTCGGGTAGAAAATCACTTAAACATTCTGGATTTATGTCTCCCCGTAGCTTCCCCTAGGTTTCACAAGACGGGCTATTGACGATTCGCTCGCGTGTACGTATTTGTCCGAGGAGGTCTCGCTGCCGGCGCTCGCACGTCTCGTGACGTGGCTTCACTGCTCTCCGGAGCTGGCGAACAGGGCCCGGCCTTGTTTGGCCGTTCCTGCTTCTCTGCCGGCGTGCCGGTGCAACAATAACTTCATAAATCGCACGTGGGCGTAACCGTAGAGGCCAGCGCGGTAACGTGTCGACGCGAGACGTTCATCGATCTTAACCGAGCGGTGCAGCTGCTACGAGGTGCTCTGCGTCGCGTGGCATTTTTGTTTTTTTATAGATTCCAAAAATGTCGTGACGCTCTGTTCCAAAAGCTGTAAGATAGTGACGTCTTAAGCGTCGTTTAATACAACTTTGTTTTATAGACCTCACGAGCACAGATTTATTTGTACTTAATTTGTTAATTAGGTTGTAAGAAAGAAGATCCCGGGTTCGATCCCGGCTCGGGTGCCTTTCTGTGTGGAGTTTGCACGTTCTCCCCGTGTCCGCGTGGGTTTTTGCCGGGCACTCCGGTTTCCTCCCACAGTCCAAAGACACGCTTCTGCCACATAGATTAATTGGCCTGCAGACTAAACTTCCCCCCGGTGCCCTGTGACGGACTGACGTCCTATCCTGGGCATAGCCCTGCCTTGCGCTCCCTGTGTCTGGCAGGAAAGGCTCCACTCACCGCGACCCTGTCCCAGGATTTAAGCGGGTTTCTGACAATGGATGGACGGATGGGTTGGAAGTCAGGCTCAACTTACAAGGAAACGTTTCACGGAATGTGGCGCCACGCTCGCCGGAGGCCGGCGACACGGCGACCGATCAATCACCTGTCCTTGTGTGTGCTTCGTACGCAGATGAACCGCTGCGGCACACAGGCGCCCGTGTGGCTGTCGCTCCTCGGCTCCGAGTCGCTGCCGGGGCCGGGCGAGGCGCGCCAGCTCACCGCCTGCGCCACCTGGCAGTTCTTCCCGGGCTCCAACAAGGACTGCTGCCTGTTCCGCATCCCCGTGACCGTGCGCGATTGTGGCGGCTTCTACGTGTACCTGCTGCAGCCGACGCAGGGCTGCATGGGCTACTGCGCGCAAGGTGAGCTCCCCAGGTCGCCCCACCCCCCCTTTCCACGCTCGATTCGCGGAACTGCAAGCCGTGTTCAGTTCATCCGGAGGTGAGCCCCGTTTTTGAACGTTGGCTGTCCGTTTTGCGGATATTTTGTTACCTTGTTCAGGGCATTCGCTGTTGCTGCTCGGTGGCATATGGCCAAATATCGCATGATAGGACCGCAAGGGGTTTACTCGGGCAGTTGTGGAATGGCGGTTCTGGCTGCGTTTCCGAAGCGCTTGTTTCGTGGATTGCTGGGTCACTGTGCGAAAACAGTGCGAGTTTCAAATCTACCGCATTTTGACAAGCAGTTTGTGCAAATGACGACGCAATATATATATTAAAAAGGTGCTATTCGCTAACAGCACCTGACCCTACACTCTGTCAAGACTTTAGGGGTCGATCTTTGTTGGACACGGGAGCCGTGTTCCGGATGCGCGGCTATCGTGCGCCACACGACGCCGGGTGACCGTGAGTGGCGGCTCGTGGCCGCGTTCCCAGTCGTCCCAGATGCCCGCGTGGCGCCGCATGACGCCGCTCTGCTGCCTGAGCCACTGGCGTTGGAGGAGGGTACCGAAGCGGAGCGACCAGCGCTGCCGGACGAACTGGTGCTGCCTGACAAACTGTGCGGCCCTGGGGAGGAGCAGCTGAACGGGGCCTGCAGAGGTACAGCAATAGATGCAAGGACAGGACGAATATCGCACACACACACACCCGTCTCAAAAGTGTGAGAGCAGTGTTTGGCCCGGAACCACGGAATGTTGATCACGATATTCGGGCGTAGGTTTTGCTGTTGTGCCATGTCAGCTCTCCGATGTGTGTTGGTTTCCACTGTGTGTTCGGCACGATGTCCCATGGTTGCCTGCTGAATATGGAACGTTGGGCCAACATTGGTCCAATGGTTCAAACCACATTCCAACGTTGGCCCAAAGTTGGCATGCTCACTGGGCGACAACCAGTTAACTTCTGAATGAGCTCCCAGCACATGGAGCGAAATGCATTTGACGTATATCCTCGTCTCTTTACATATTGGTACAATAACCCCCCTATGTGTGATTAATGTTGCTGTAACTTAATTCGAATGTGTGCTATGATTAGTCTAAAAAATATAATCTGTCAGAGCTGACTTATGCTAAAGGGGCATTCATTTATGTTTGTGCAATATTTAGGATTTTGCGTGTGACACATTTGTTTTGGCTCTGATTTCTATTTGCTTCATTGCTTTAGTTTCATTTGAGAATTGAGTTTAAGAGCTGCTCTTTCGGGATAGCTATGTCAAGCATTTCTCCTCTCGACACGGCTATCCCCAAAAGAGCAGCTCTTAAGAGCAATTCTCATACATCGAGCCACGACAGCCTACACGACCACATTAATTTTATTCGTTTTTTTACGTTGTAATTTCGGTGACGCCCTGGTCACTCACCCCGGCCTCTCGAGTTCTCACCCGGTCAGGAGCATAAACTGCGAGCGCCAGTGACGCCGGTAGCGATGCCGGCGAGTGACGGCGCTCGCGCGCGTGTCCGCGGCCCAGCAGCGGCGCTGCCGGCGCTGGCGGAGCGGCCCGTGCTGTCCGCGGCGCTGCTGGCCGGCGGCGGCGTGCACGTGCGCTGCGTCTTCTCGGGCCCGGCGGACAACGGCACGCTGGGCTACGTGGTGGAGTGGACGCGCGTGGGGGCCCGCGGCCAGCGCGAGGCCCTGCGCCGCGACACGGCCATGCAGCCGCGGGCCAGCATCGAGCTGGACGGCGTCAACATCCGCCTCGGAGACTCGGTGGGTCCCCACCCGCCGTCCCCGCAGTCCTTGCGTCGCCGTAACGCGCGACCCCGGCGGCCCGTGTCGCGCCGCCTCGTCACACCGTCTCTGTAACCCGTGATGTGGAACCGACCCTGAGCATGGAAACCCAAAACTGCAGGAACTGTGCTAAAGTAAATATGTAACGTGCGGAAAAAATGCTTATTCCGGTGGTTCCCAAAATGGCCTCCGCTGTGCTCCGGGGCGCCGTAGCTTACTCACGGGGGCGCCGTGGGATATTTCAAATTTTCGATGTATGCCATATCATATTTTCTGACTTTGGGCACCGTGGAAAAAATCCTGATACACGAAGGGCGCCGTGAACCGGAAAAGTTTGGATACCACTGGCTTATGCTTTCAATTTCCAAGGAACTGGTTCCAGCACCAGGTTTAGAACCGATCACGTTGAGCTGGAACAGGAACCCGAATCCGGAACCCTTTGGCTTTCGTTCCGCAACTGAACCATTCCTGTTTGCGTTGACCGACCGTGTGATCGCGCTGATGCCGCCCAATCAGATCGTGTGCAGCGTCGCCTGCTTCCTCCTGGAGTCTCCACAGCTGCAGGGCCCTGCTGTCGACAGCGAGGAGTTCTTTGCTGGAATCAGGGTACGGAACACTTCCATTCCCAACGCATCGGGCGGCAGGGTGGCTATGCAGTGGGAACATCCACGACTTACATAAAGAAGGTCCTGTCCGAGGCGGTTTGATTCCCACCTCGTAGCGCTGCTGCCTCACAGCACGAAGATCTTGGGATCGAATCCCGGTTCGGGTGCATTTCTGTGTGGACTTTGCACGTTCTCCCGTGTCCGTGTTGGTGTTCGCCGGGCACTCCGGTTTCTTCCCAAAGTCCAAAGACATGCTGCTGCATAGGTGAATTGGCCTGCTGACGAAATTTCCCCTGGTGCCCTGTGATGGACTTGCGTCCTATCCTGGGTATGGCCCTGCCTTGTGCCCTGTGTCTACCGGGAAAGGCTCCGGGTCACCACGACCCTGTACAGGATTCAGCAATTTCTGACAATTAATTAATCTTTATTCAAATACGAGGCAATCCCACAGTTAAAGCGCTCGGCACTTTTGCAGCCGTGTCCAAACGCCCACGTTACGCCTCGTGCAAAGTGTGACCGTGGCGCGTGGCGGGGTGGGCGGCGCGTGTCGCCGTGTCGTCGCCCGCAGGTGAGTCCCGGCAGGCTGGTGCTGTCGGAGGACGGGCGTGAGCACGCGCTGGAGCTGGAGAGCAGCGTGCCCGTGCCGTGCGCCGGTCGCCGCACGCACGACTGCGCCCTCGCGCTGCGGCTGCGCGCGTGGAGCCACGGTGAGCGGCGCGGGCTCTGGCACGGGGCGGCGCCGGCCCCGGCCCGCTCCGCACGGTCACCCCGTAGCGTGTTCGCGCTGCGCGGAGCAGAGGCGGCGCAGCGGTACCACTAGCCCCTCGCAGCAACAAGGCTCCGGGTTTGATTCCCGAGTTTGTGTGTTCTCTCCGTGTTGGCGTGGAATTTTGCCCGGTGTTCCAGCTTACTCCCATGGCTCAAATAACACTTGCTTATTTAGCCGTTAAGATAATAATAACATATACGTTATATATTGCAAAATTTGTTCTGGGGTTTAGCCAAATTAAGTCACAAACCTAATTAAGTAGTTTGTGTCATTGTTAACTGGGCTGAGACCATAAACTTAACTCGCGTGAGAATCCAGCGCTGGATCAAAGGCAGCTGTCTGGATTCAAACCTCGGCTCTCAACAGCGTCACCTCAGCACTCTGACCACTCAGGACAAATTAAATTATGACAGTAGACTTCAGAATGACTCTCGAGAGCGGCTCTTTCGGTATAGCCGTGTCGGGCATTCGTGCCGAGTATTCGGTGGGTGGTGGCGCGTTGGCCAGACGGAGGCCGTGCCGACGTGGCGCTGTCGTCGTGCCGCGTGCTGCTGCCGCCCGGGCCCTGCGTGGCCGGCCGCTGCTCCCGCGCCACCGTCTACGTTACGGCCATCGTGGACTTCACGCTGGACGGCGACCGCGACAGCTTCATCTCCGTGGAGCCGCTCGGCGTCTCCGACTTCCTGTGGTCGGGCTACGCGCCGCCGCCCGTGCAGGTGACGCGCCCCATCCCATCCCCCCCACCGTGCGAGCCGTGGCGTCTCGAGCCGAGATACGGCGCTGGTGGGGAGCGCTGCAGCGAACAGTTACGAGCTTGCAAGCTCACTGGGTATTTTTCTGCTGTAATAGTAAACAGCTAGTTATCTATCTGGTCAGGGCGGTTGCGGTGTTTGTTAGAGAGGCTGTGGGCAGCGACGGGATGGGACGCTCAACCCCCCAAAAGTACCGCACCCTCCCTTCCATCCCCCTAAATATAGAGGACTTGGGAAGTCGAGCTGTGGTTCTCGACAGAACCATTGCTCCGGATTAAGCTGATTGCAACTATCAGCGAAACGTCTATGTGTCTCTATGAATCTTTGATTGCAACTATCAGCGAAACGTCGTACCTAAATTATAAATGTTGTGGACATTGGCCTCTCTTCTTGCTCCAGACTGAGGGGCTTCTGGCATCTGTTGAGCTTCTGGACATCGTTGTCTTCCAGCTCGGTTTCGAAGTGTTTGGTAGAATTTGCAGGTAATACCAAGTATTACTTGACAGGGATCGCGACGTGAACGCTTCTACCTTGATCCCCAGGTGACGGTGCGGGACCTGCCCACCCCCTACTGCTACTCGCTCACCGACCCGCACGTCATCACCTTCGACGGCAGGTGAGCCATGCCTTGCTCCCTATGTCTGCCGGGATAGGCTCCGGCTCACCGCGACCCTGTACAGGATTAAGCGGTTTCTGGCAATGGGTAGATGATGGACGAGGGAGCTATCCCTCTCGGGGACAAACCTGGCGCCAGCAGAGGGCGCACCTGCGTCATCCCCCGGGGGTGAACGTAACCTACATTTCCATCCGGTCCGGTCATATCCGCCACCACAATTCCCATCCCGTTTGCACCGAACACTCCGGGGGCACTTCCTTTCAACCTCAGGATGGAACGCCAGTCGATCACAGGGCACCGGAGAAAATTTAGTCAGCAGGCTCAATCAACATATGCAGCAGCAGCATGTCTTTGGACTGTGAGAGGAAACCGCAGTGCCCGGCGAAAACCCACGCGCACACGCGGAGAGAACCATGGAAACTCCACACAGAATGGCACCAGAGCGCGGTATTCGAACCCGGGGGCATTTTAGCCGCGAGGCGGCAGCGCTGCTCACCGTAGCCCGGCGCGCTAACCACCGAGCCGCCGCTCCCCCCGCACGCAGGCAGTACGACAACTACGAGACGGGCACGTTCGTGCTGTACCGGAGCGCGGCGCGGGCGCTGGACGTGCACGTGCGCCAGTGGGACTGCGGCAGTCGGGAGCACGCCGTGTCGTGCTCGTGCGGCGTGGCGGCCAGGGAGGGCCCCGTCTCCGTGCTCGTCGACATGTGTAACGGCCAGGCGCAGGAGGAGGCGCGGCCGCACCTGTCCGTGCGCGGCCTGGTCCTGGAGCACGGCGAGCGGAGGCCCCGCATCACCGAGGCGCAGCAGGGTCGGAAGGTCACGGTACGGGTCACGCACGGCCGCCCGCCCGCAGCGCTCGCTTCACACGGTTTCAGACTGGTGTTATTATTACTACGGCGGCAGAAAAAAAATTACCCTCTGAGCTGGCAAGCTCTGGAAGCGGGGTTTCTGCGATACAACAAAACGTGCGAATTAACCAACATTAACTTTGTCTCGGATAAAGGCAAAGATCCCCCTGCCCCGTGTAGCCCCAACAATCTGTGCGGTCAAGTGTTGTGAGCGAGGCGCTTTAAAGGACAGCATGGCATACGAGGGGGTGGGTCAGCACCACGCCCGGCCGCCATAGTTTCCCTACTGGCGATGTTTACACAACGCACCAGCTACTCATTTATAATAATAATAGCATTTATATAGCGCCTGTGTCTACCTAGGGGTGGCCTAGGACTGCTTCATTCATTCATTCATTTTCAGAAACCGCTTAATCCTATACAGGGTCGCGGTGAGCCGGAGCCTATCCCGGCAAGCAAAGGGCGCAAGGCAGCGGATCACCCAGGATGGGACGCCAGTCCATCGCAGGGCGCCTGTGGCAATTCAGTCTAATAAGTGCACGCATCCCGGGAAATCGCTGACGAGCCTGTATTGGGTTTGGTCTATTATGTGCACGCATCCACGGAGGTCCATCGACGAGCCCGTATTGGTTTTGGTCTAACAAGTGCACGCATCCCCGGAGGTCAGCGCTCGTCAGCATGTATTAGCTCTAGAATTACCACAGTTATCCAAGCAACGGTCGTTATCGGAATGAACCAGACAAATCGCTCCACCAACTACGAACGGCCATGCAGACATGCATGGCTTAATCTTTGAGACAAGCATATGCTACTGGCAGGATCAACCAGGTAGCTGGCGGGCTTTCGCGAAGATCTCGGAAAGCACTCATTTATAATAATAATAGCATTTATATAGCGCCTGTGTCTACCTAGGGGTGGCCTAGGACTGCTTCAGTAGATTGTTATTGTGTTGACTGTGGGCGGGAATCAAGCTTGGGTGGCTGGGTCGGTAGAGCATGTTCGCTAACCCCTGTGTTGGTAGAGCATGTCCACTAACCCCTGCACTACCGCTCCCCACGCACACGCGGACAGAGGCTTGGCTGTGCGGAGAAAGCTTGTTCCACTCATCTCATCATCAACCGTCTGGAATCCAGATTAGGCCACATGGAGAAGCGTTGCTTTGTCTTGAAGTGTGGCCGCGGTTTATGCGGTTTTCCGAGGTACACAATGGAACCAATTGGACTTTGTTTGGCCAGGCATTGCTTTCCATTGAGAGTTTACAGAATAACATCTGCGACTCACTCACTTGCTTCCCAGAATCTGTTTTCAAATGTTCCATCGAGACGAATGCACACAAGGCTGCTACTGAGGCACCTTGTTTTCAGTGCCGGCCATGTTCCAAACAGCTATCTTGTAACGATCCAACTGGCTTCCTTGAGATTTGTATAATATATATAATGGAGCAAGTTTCTATGTGTGTATGTCCACATTGAGAGTAGCAGGGTCGAATCGTTCATAAGCGCACATTTTACCTGCACAACACCAAGGCTTTTATGTCTTATTTCATGTTTACTTCTCACGTATTTATCAATCTTTTGAAACCTCAGACAGGCAGCAATATTCCCAAACCTTCAACACTAATTCGCCTTTAAATTCCTACTTTTGCACGAGTTACCATCAACCCTCTTAAACACTCTTCCGTCTTTTTATCCTGATGTCGATAGACCACGTTCCGCGCTCCGGACAAGATCGCCCCGTACAGCGGGTAACCTGCTGTGGGCTCGATATACACATCGACTGCTTTAGAGTAAAAGCAAGCCAGCGGTCGTTGACGAGCAAGCCCAGCGGGGAGGTGGCGGTTCCGCGTCGCGAGCGGGTCCGTGCCGTGCGCGTGCGCAGGTCACGTTCCCGTCGGGGACGTTCGTGCGCGTGGACGTGAGCGACTGGGGGATGAGCGTGGCGGTGCGGGCGCCCGGCTCCGACCTCAACGCCACCCTGGGGCTGTGCGGCACCGCGGACGGCGACCCCCGCAACGACTTCCACGACGCGAAGGGGGCGCCGCTGCCGCCCCCGGCCGAGGGAGCGGAGCCGCAGCGCTTCGTGGACGAGTGGAGGTGCTCGCCGCGGCGCCTCCGCTCCGCGCTCGGCGCTCGTATCGCTTTCGCAGGGGTCGCGTCTGAGAAATGAATTCGAATGGAAAAAAATAATGTTAATTATTTACCCAGGGTGAGCGGCACTAAATCTTTCTGCCGGGGTGCTTTTGCGTGGGATATTTGGACACTTCTTTTATTTATGCACGTGTGTGTGTGTGGGTGAGGAGGCTGCAACGCCTTGATAAAACCCTACGTGTGCGAGAGCGTAAACACCGATATTTAGAGATAGACCAGTAGACGGGAAGTCTCACGCACACAAAATCGGAGACATTGTGCCGAACAACAAGCGGTGCGTTCCGAACACTCACCGCGGGGCCATACTTCCGAACTGCCGCAAAATCCCGCACGGCGATTGCCGGACGCGTCCGTCAAACCCTCACCGCCGCGCCGTGTGTCAGGCTGCAGCCGGGCGAAAGCCTCTTCGACCGCCTCCCCGAGGGCGAGGCGCCGTCCCCGCGGCGACACTACTGCACCTGCGCGGGCGACCCCGAGCGCCGCCCGGCGGCGCCCTATCCCGACCTCTCCGCGTGCCTCGGCGCCGACGACGTGGAGCTGTCGGGGCTGCTGCCGGCCGAGGACGTCACCGCCGACTTCCTCAACCCGCAGGAGCTCGTGGTGCCGGACAACCGCCGGCGCCGCGGCGCCCGCCACGCGTCCCGACCTCCGCCCCCGAAGCGCGGAAGCGACGCGTCTTCGGCGGGGGCGAAGGTCGCCGCGGCGGGGAGCTCTGCGGGACGCTCGACGGCGCGGCACCGCGGCACGGGAGGGGCCGAGCGGGCGCGGCGCTACCGGAGGAGGATTCCCCCGGCCCGCGACGGTCCGAGCAACGCCGCGCGGTCGCTCCGTCGGCCGGCCGGCCCGCGGGGCGCTCGCGGGAAGCGGCAGAGCTACTACGAGTACGCGCCCACCGACGACTTCCAGAGCCTGAGCCAGGTGGACCTGGAGAGCCTCAGCTACTTCTTCCCCGAGGACCACGTGGCGGGGGGCGAGAGCGACAGGCAGCGGCCGGGCCCGGCGGCGGCGGTGGCGACGCCTCGCTGGCCCACGCGCGGCGGCCTGACGGAGCGGCGCGCCGCCGACCTGTGCGGCGCCGCCCTGGCGGGCTCCGGCGTGGGCAGGGCCTGCGCGCAGGTGCTGGGCCGCGACACGCTGGACCGCGCTCAGCGGACCTGCGTCCTGGACCTGCGGCTCAAGGACGACCCGAGCTGGGCCGACGCGCTGGTGCCCTACCTGGAGAACGAGTGCGAGCGGCGGCTGGTGGAGGCCGGCCGCGACGCGGCGCCGCCCGCCGCCCTGGACGCGCTGCGGTGCCCGCGCGACTGCGGCGGCCGCGGGCGCTGCACGGCCCGCGGCTGCGAGTGCTTCCACGGGTTCGGCTCGGACGACTGCAGCTCCGCCAGCGGTGAGACGCGCTCCGCGTCGCACCCCGCCGGCCGCTCGCTCGCTCGCGTCTGACGCGGGTTTCGCGTCGACGCGGGTGCGCGCGGCTCGACGGGTGTTGCTCCTGAGAGCTGCTCTTTCGGGACGGCCGTGTCGAGAGGAGGAGCGCTCGACACGGCTAGACCGAAAGAGCAGTTGGAAAGATTAATTGTGAAAATAAAGCTGTGAAGCGAATAGAAATCGGAGCCAAGAAAACTGTGTCGCATGAGAAATCAAAGATATTGCACAAACACAAATCATTGTCAGATGATAACTTCCTTTTAGCGCAATTCAGCTCTGGCAGATTATGTTGTTTAGATTGATCATAGCACAGTTTGGAATTAAGCTAGGGTAACATTAATCAGATATATATTGGGGTTAATGTACCAATATGTGAAGAGACAAGGATATATGTCAAATGCATGTTGCTCCATGTACTGAGCATGCCAAGGTTGGCCCAACATTTCATATTTACCAGGCAGTCATCGGACATTGTGACGAACAACACGTTGTAGGCGCCGTCAGACAATCGTGAGCGTAACGAATGATCCTAACCATACCTCCGACGTGGGAGAGCATCTCTTGAGAGGAAGTGTCAAACACAACTTGTGTTTAAATCCTCAAACACACAACCTCTGCTCGCCGCAGGTCAGCCCCCGCAGATCGCCGAGCTGGAAAACGGGGGTCTGTGCGACATCCGCGCGTACGACTGCATGAGCGTGCGCGTGTTCGGCAGCGGCTTCAGGAACGCACCGTCCCTGCGGTGCAGAATCCTGAGCCTGCAGGTAAGCTCCGGCACGTGCGGCCGTCACTACGCGGGGGTATCTACGGGGACGCCCTTTCAGACAGCCGCTCGCCGGTTCGGTGTTCACCGCACCCGCACTCTAACGCAGCTCATCACCGCAGCCTACTTTGCGCACCGCGCTCACGTACAACCTTTGCAAGACGCCGCTTCCATGTCGCGGCACCTACAACCTGGAACTGCCTACAGTGTGGCTTTGGCCGACACGAAGAAACCAGAGTAACCGACGAAAAGGCACGGGGAGGGAACATGAAAACTCCACACACAAAAGGCACCCGAGCCGGGATTCGAACCCGGGCGCCTTCTTGCTGTGAGGCGGCACTACTACTCACCCACGACACCGTGCCGCCCCCTAATTCTAAACAGATTTATTTCGTATATAAATCCCGCAGCAGTGGCCTCGACGCGATTTAAAGCCGCCGGGAGAGCGGCCGCGGCCCCAGCGTGTGTGTGTGCGTGCGTGGTGCCCGCGCGTGTGTGCAGAACGTGGCCGGGGAGTGGGTCCCCGGCGGGCCCCAGCTCGTCGCCGCCGAGTGGCTGAGCGGCCGCGCCGTCGAGTGCCCTCTGCCCCCGGCCGCCGCCGGGCCCACGGGCGAGCAGCTGGTCGCCACGCTCGACGACAAGCCCTTCGCCCGCTTCCAGATCCAGGTATGGCCGACCGCCCCGCTTACGGGGTAAACCCTGCTGTAACAGAGCCACGACACATTGTACAGATGAATACAGGACATTGTTATTATTGTTTTGAAGGTGCTGGGCTGTACGGCGGTCAAGGTCTCTCCTCTGCATGGAGCAGGGCCCCGCGGGCGCCTCGCTCATGCATGAGTAGAGACCTTATTTGAGGACGCTGTGGGTGACGGAGGACGCTGTGAGTGACGGAGTTTCCGAGAGCCGAGTCACGGAGCCCCCTTCACGCTGTGCGCTTGTTTTCCAGGTCACCAACGACGGGCTGCAGTTGAGCGACATTAAGACGCTCACGCTGTACGACGGAGTCTGCCAGGTTTGTGACTCGAGCCCCAGTGGCCTCTGCAAACTCAAGGTGAGAAAGGTGGACGTTTGGAGCAAAAATATGATTGACAAATGGATGGTCTTATGGACACATGGGCATAACCCACATTTTTACTGTTCTCAAATAAGCAATGTTTTGTTGTTAAGCAAACCATTGATTGCAATACACATTTAACAAATTCTATGTTCCTTAAAAGTGGAAAGAAAATGGTTATTTTTTGGTGTAAGCACTTTTTGTGAACTGCAACAAAAATCAGATTTTCTCAGAATGGTAAAAATGGGGTTAGTCCATATGTCCGTAAGACCATCCACATTGAATCCATTCAGCACTCACGAATGAAATAACTTTTCACTGAATTTCTGGAGGCTCTCCAGCTGAAGGAGGCCCCTGGGCTGCGGCCCCTAACGCCCATGCCTTAATCCGGCACTCCTCGCGCAGGACAAGACCTGTAACATCGACGGACTGTGCTACGGAGAGGGACACGTCAACCCCACAAGCCCCTGCCTGCTGTGCAGACCCGACGTGTCCAAGTTCACCTGGTCCCTCAACGAGAGTAAGAGACGCTTGAGCACTGCTCTCAACAGCGATTCGCTCGGGATAGCCGTGTCGAGCGTTCACCCTCTCTGCGCCGCTCCGCCGCCCCCTCCCTCTCCCGCCGCCCAGACAACCAGGCTCCGGAGCTGCACACGGGCCTCGAGCCGCTGCACACCTTCGCCGGAGAGGGCTTCATCTTCCAGCTGCAGGCGAGCGACCCCGAGGGCTCGGCCGTGCTCTTCACGCTGGAGCAGGGCCCCGCGGGCGCCTCGCTCACGCCGGGCGGCCTCCTCACGTGGGACGTCCCCGCCCGGCCCAGCCTCGGCCGCTCCGAGGAGTTCCGGCTCACGGTGGCCGACGAGTGCGCGGCCGAGAGCCGCGTCGTCGTGCAGGTAGGTGCGGCGCCGCAGTCTGACGCCCGCCGTGTGGAGGTGGCGGCGGCGGCGGCCGCTGTCCAGGTTGACCTGGGTTGGCCGGTTGCCCCCCGATGGTGGGGTTATTGGAGCAGAATGTTATGACCGGATGGGCTTCCTGATGCCAACCTCCTTTAATCGGAGGCTCTTCGGATCGTTATTTGTCTGGAACCTCCACCCACACCTGTTAGCGAAGAGAGACCCTAGCAGGAGTGCTGGACTCCAAAACTGTTCAGCATGGTAGACCACAGCAGGAGTGTTAGACTCCAGACCTTTTCATGCCTTTGTATCCTTGTCTTGTCCACGACCAGGCGTGGAATTTGCACGTGTTATGAATTATATTATTATTATTATTAACCAAGCAGGAGTGCTAGACTCCAGGCCTGTTCACAAGGGAGACCCCTACCAGGAGTTCTAGACTCCAGGTGAATGAACTCTGGGATTCATTGCAACACACGAACGAACCCCTCCACCACGACGAGCTTATGATCCATCTACGGGGTACGCTGGGGGACGGGGGGGCGTGGGGGTTAGCGTTGCATATCTCAGGCGCTCGTGACCCCCGCTGGCTGGCGCGCGGCCGCCGTGACCCCCCGCGTCCCCGCCGCAGGTGGTGGCGAGGCCGTGCGAGTGCGCGCACGGCGGGACGTGCGTCGCCAACGTGGGCCGCCCGCCGGGCCGCGGCGAGTACCTGTGCGTGTGCGCCGCCGGCTACGCGGGCCCGCGCTGCCGCGGCCGCCCGGAGGACGCGTGCGCCGCGGCGCCGTGCGGCCCCGGCACCTGCGTGGCCGCCGACGCCGCCGGCGGGAACTTCTCGTGCTCGTGCCCGGCCGGCCTGACAGGTGTGGGCGACAACCACGGCCGCGACGGCGATGACTTGGGACACGCCGGAAACACGTGAAAGCTTTTCCTTGACGGCTTCTTCGCGAGGGGGCCGCCGTGTTGACCCCCCGTCGCCGGACTTTTCCGTTTGTGCCGCGACGGTGACGCCAGGCCCGGCTTGCGCCCACGACGTGGACGAGTGCCGCGGGCGGCCGTGCTTCCCCGGGGTGCCGTGCGCCAACGGCGTGGGCTCGTTCCGCTGCGGGCCCTGCCCCGCGGGCCACCGCGGCGACGGGCGCGCCTGCACGCGTGAGTCTCGCGCCGCGCGCTCGCCCCCGCGCCGCACGCTCTTCGTCACGCCGTGCATATCGCTCGTCGGCGCGTTGACGCTGCGCGTCATTTACGCTGTACGTTCACCTCCCAGGCGTGTCAGTCTTCTTCTTTGCGATTCTTCGAAGCACGATGGTAAGCCTCTGGACATCGTTGTCTTTCAGCTCGGCCTCGAAGTGTTTGGTAGAATTCGCAGGCAATACCAAGGTATTAACCTGACAGGGATCGCGACGTGAACGCTTCTAACTTGACGTGTCAATTTATGCTACGTTATATCTGGTTCTTACCGTCTCGTTTAGACTGGCGTCCCGTCTTGGGTACAGCCCTGTCTTGCATCCTGTGTCTGCCAAGATAGGCTCTGGCTCACCGCGACTCTCTACACGATACTGATAATGATGCTGACGGCGCCTCGAAGTTTTGTTACTTGTCCGAATACGAGGGTATAATGTAATACGCACACGGTCGTTTGTGAGGTAGACATCCTCCGGTAACACCTCGCATCTTGCTGTCTCCTCGCCACTCGGCGGTGTCGTCCGTGGCCGGCAGCGCTCGGCACCGACACGGCCGGCTCTCCCGTCAGCGGCCCGACCACGACAGCCCCGGCCACGTCCCCCACGCGGCTCGGCGGACACGGGGAGGGCCCGGCGGTGACGGCGGGTGAAGAGACGGCGCGGCGCTCCTCCCGGCCGCTCGACACGACGGCCGCGGCCCCCCAGCGCCCCGTGGCGGCAGAGCGGGGGCCTCGGGGCCGCGGGGAGGGGGAGCCGCCCGGCACGGTGGCGCGGCCCCACGGCGCGGCCGACCCCGCACGCCCTGGCAAGTGTCACTTTAGACGCGGCGCGGAGAGGAGCTGAGTTAGAATGACTGCAGAGCAATGGGCAAAGTGATACTGTGATGAAGTTTGATGGGTCAATGTTTTGTTCTGAGAATTACTCTCAAGAGCTGCTCTCGAGAGCAATTCTCATGCATCGAGCCGTGAGAACGTACATCGATACAATTTATTTGTTCTTACAAAAAAAATACTTGGTAAAGAACTCGATGTGTTATCTTTGGTAGTTACGTTCCGAAAAATGGTATTAACAAACCCTCAACACATTGATCAATCACACTTTCAGCAATAAACATACTATATTGTACATGTATCATAGGCCGGCAATTGTTTTATTCATAGCAGAAGTAAGGGTTAGAGGTGAATGCTCCCACTATGAACAATGGCCATTGCCAGCAAAACATCGTTTTATTATATATCTTTTTAAATATTTGGACAGTGATTTTGACTTATGTGCTTAGTTTAGTTACAGTATATCCTAAGAAAATAAAACACACCCTGGGAATTGTTTGCAGAATTGCGCGCGGGATTTACACTAGCTGGAAAGTTCCACATTAGACAGGAAACCGGCGTTTTGCGCTCGCAGCGCATATCACCACTTTTCCATCCCCACACTGGTATTGTTCATGTTTCGGCAAACCTGGCAATCCTGAGGCCATTTGTGTCAATTTGTTTGGCCATGTCAAGCCTAACTCTGCTCATGGTTAAAGTCCAAATGTGTTCTACAGAGGCGTTCAGTGCACTCAGCCAGGCCGTGCGCTCTGTGAACACGTGTGCAGTATTGAGTCACCATCCACCGCTGCAATTTAATGGTTCGGCACGATTTTCGAGCCACGCATAACTCTTTCAAATGTCAGGGCAGGAAATCGAACCGGCCATTTCCAGGTTAAGATTCTGTTGATAATCAGTTGCACTTTTACACCCCTAGCCAACATAGGCCGTGACACCGGGCAAATATGAGTAGGATGCACACGATCCTGGCCCGTGAGCGGCGTCAGAATGAGCAGCCGTGAGCGTGCCCGCTCGGCACCGTGCGGGCGCGCGCGTGTGGAGTACGATGACTGTTTGTTTGACGGCCGTGACGTGCGCTACTCTGTGTGTTTCCCAAGAGCGCGTGGCAGGCTGCGCCGGTAACCCCTGCTTCCCCGGTGTTCCGTGCCACGAGCGCAGGCCGCCTGCCGCCGGCACCGCGTGTGGCCGCTGTCCACCAGGGCTTTATGGGAACGGCCGCACCTGCACCAAGCCGCCTGGCCGAGGTGAGCGAGGCCTCATCGTACAGGCATACCTCGCTTGATAACGGCGGGTTAGGTTAGGTTGCAGACCCACCGTCCGTAAAGCGAATATCGCCTTAAAGATAATAACACATTGAGTTTTTTTCACTCGACAGTGCATATAAAAGCCTAAAAACACGTTTCCAACTATCACTTGTCAAGTGCACAATAGCGCCAGGCCTAAAAAACGCTGCAAAAGTAAAATAATAAATAAATATGCTACGCTACTGTACAGGCAGTCCCCGGGTTTAACAGTATAAAATGAACATAATGAGGCACCCATTCTTAGCATGAATAAGGGTCTAGGCTGGGGGTCTGGGAATGCAAGCCATGCGCAGGTTTCACATGCACAGGAAACACTGTAAACTTTTATGAGGAGTAGAGCAGGGCGGCCGGTGGCTTGTAAATGTCCCATTCGCACAATCCACGCTCCGCAGGGAGCAGCACCCAGACCCGTGTGGCCTTCCTGCCCACCTGGCATTGGGACGGCTCCCTCGCGGAAACCTCACGCCTGAGCTGTGGCCGTCTGTGCCGATTTCGCGGTCACTTGACACGCAAACGTCCCGGTGTGCCCGTCTCCTTTGTTTCCCGACTCAAGGTTCTCACGAAACACGGCCTCCCTCCGCGCAGGCCGCTGTCGCCCAGCACTCGGTCCCCGGAGCCCGTAGGCCGCAGGAGGCCGCCGCGGCCCAGAAGCCGCCGCCGTCTGTGCCTCAGCGGCCATCTCCCGGCGCGAATCCTCGCGGCTCGGCACACGCGGGCGACCTCGGCACGCGCGGGCCGTCCAAACACGCTCCGCTCGGCACCCTGCCCAAAACCGCCGGCTCGCAAACCGCAACGTCGCCCGTCGCCTACGACGAGAGGGTTCCCTTGCCCGCCGGATCCGAAGCGCTGGCGCCACCGCCCGCCGGCGCCCACAGGAAGAGAGCGGGCGCAGCGAACGGCGCCGCCGCCGTAACGCTGCCTCCTCCGGGCCTGACTGATCAGCATAACGAGGTGGCTCCGCGGCCCCACAAGGCCGGGCTGTCGTGCGCCGACTCGCCGTGCTTCAAGGGCGTCCCGTGCGATGCCCCGGCCACCGGCGCCACCGGGTACAAGTGCGGCCGCTGCCCTTACGGATACTACGGGGACGGCGAGTCGTGCCGAGGCAAGTTATGCGGCCTGCGCCGCGTCGCACCGCACCGGGGAGCCGGGCCGATTGACGGCGGGGAACCGACCCGCTGGCGATCGAGCGTTGCGCCTCGATGACCGCCACCGCGTTCCGTAACCTTTGTGCTCGTGTCCGCCACAGCGCTCTGCCGCTACGCGTGCGGCAAGAACATGGAGTGCGCCGCCCCCAACACGTGCCGCTGCAAGCCCGGCTACACCGGCTACAACTGCCTCATCGGTGGGGAAAACTCTTCGTCGCGTGTCGGTCACTCTCACGCGTTTGTCGCCCGAATATGTGAACTTTGACACGTGTTAGAACGACAGCGCGCTGGCCGGCGGCCTGGCGTTACGGTGTTTTGACCGGGCTCCGCGGCTCTGAGCACGTCGCCTCTCCTTCAGCCGTGTGCAGGCCAGACTGCAGGAACCAGGGCAAGTGCGTACGGCCGGACGTCTGCGAGTGCCCGCTGGGCTACAAGGGGCCCATCTGCGAGGAAGGTAATTTAGCGCGACGCTCTCCGCTTCGGGATCCGTTGCCAGGCGCCTCGATGCTCGGTGTGTGACGTGC
>JAZEWU010000005.1:7889594-7912502 GCA_036362915.1 Geotria australis
CAATATCCGTTATTGATTTCCATATTATTGGGGGCGGCATCGCTCAGTCGGTAGGGACTTGGCTTCGTAACTGGAGGGGCGCCGGTTCAAGTCCCTACCCGACCATGAGTATTTGCTGCTCTCCAGGGCTCAAAGCTGCAGGGAGCCACTGCAGAGGGGCTACAGAGCCGCATGCGGCTCCGGAGCCGCGGGTTGGCGACCCCTGGCATAGGAGCAGAATCTACTCGGAACTATATGTTAAACGTGACCTTGCAGCACTAATATTACAAGATGTTAAACTTCATCTGCGAACACTCTTAATTGTTGTCTCGTCTAGTGTCTAAATAGTCAAGACACTAAAAAATATAAAAATAGTCAGTGAATTCCTGGGTTCGAACCCATGGTCCTATGTGATACTCCTAGACTCGCAGAGAAGCCTGCACCCCGTCTGAGCGGCTTGCCCGCTCTGGTGAGCCAACGCCCCCTGAGCCATATCGGCATAGGAATAACGATTATTTTCGGAACTATATGTTAAACGTTACCTTGCAGCACTTATATAACAAGATGATGCCACCTGCTCAGAACACCGTGAGACGTGAAGAGACGCACTGAATCCGGCTTCCTCCTGACAGGTATCGCCCCACCACGCTCTCACTTAATTTTGAAAAATAAATGAGAACGGCAACCTGGACTTGAACCCAGGATTTCACAACGGCGCACAGGCGCTCATCCAGCTAAGCCATAGAGCTGCTCCGTGCACTCAGTAGCTGGAACTCTCCCATATACCCTACCCAGCGGCGGTGACTGAGAGAGGTTTCCATAGGCAAAAGTGTATTAGACAACTCACCACAAACAACACGCTCTTGAGCCTGGATTTGAACCCAGGATCCAGCTTGGAAGCCAAAGAGGTTCAGTCCACCAAGCTACAGAGCCACTTAGTGGGCTCTGAGTCTGCATGCCTGAAGTACTCTCCCCCGTGTCGATGACATTGAAGGAGATTGAACAGTCTCCTTCAATCCCCTAGAGTCGACTGTCGTCAGTCTAGGGGATTGAGCCATCGGGCCAAAGAGCCACACAGTGCACTCCGTTTCTGAAACTCCCATCATTAACGTTTCCTGGTAATGGTGACACCTCTTACTCCTTCCTCCCTCCTCCTATGCCTCCCCTCCCTCCCCTTCCTCTCAATCTCTCCCCACTTCAATCCCTCCCTCCCACCCTCCCTCCACCCCCTCAGCCAGAAAAGATTGTTTTCTAATACGTAAGAGAGCACGATCTCGACGATTGCCGGGTTGCGTTCCTCATAAACGCTGTGAAGGGCAAATCCGCGCTCCGCGAGATTAGCGGAATATGGGAAACAGGGGGTTAGGGACTTGGGGTCTATAACGTTGCACCTCTCTCTCTGCTATCTGTACTCAATAAAAACAATCTACTGATAAACATATGTTAATGTGCAGTGTACTGTCATGTACATTCCCGTGATGAAGATGGGCTGATTGTGATTATCAGCGAGTCGTGCAGCCTCACAGCAAGAATCACCTGGGTTAGAATCCCGGCTCGGGTGCCTTTCTGTGGAATGTGCATGTTCTCCCCATGTCCGTGTGGGTTTTTGCCGGGTACTCCGGTTTCCTCCCACCATCCAAAGACAAGCTGCTACTACCCACCCACCCACTCACCTACCCGCCCACTGCCCGAGCAGGATTAGGTTATGGACGCGACTATCCTTGACAATGCATGTGGTAAAGCATTCTCCCACAAGAGGGCGGCATGTGACCATGTGTTGAAGATGGGGTTCCAGACGTCTTATATCTAGTAATGTTATCGTTAATGTAGAAAAAAAATTGTTTACTGGCAAAAAGGTGCTCATAGTGTTATCGTTAATATATCATAGCATTACAATGATTCAAACGTCAGTTATAACAATCTAATGATTTGTCATGGCTGAATGTGTGATGATCCTTTGCTCTCAAGAGCTGCTCTTTTGGGATAGCCGTGTTAAGAAAGAGCTCCTCCTCTCTCCGTGACATCTTGCGAAATAACATCCTACATTTAATTATTTTAGGGAAAAGGTTCAACCTGAAGCAACAGCCAGTACACATCTACTTAAACAAATAAATCACATTGCTAGAAAATAAGTCTGAATTTGCATGGTTTTTAATTGCAATTTTACAAATGTAGTAAAAGCACAATTTCAAAAAGTGATTCACTCATTTAAAACCCAACCTATCGAAATAAGACATTTGTTCATGTTGACTCTGTTAAAACCTTAAGCTCAGTAAAATTATATATTAGCAAAACGACCGAAGCGAAATCGTTCGCTTTCCACATCCAAACGCTGAACTTAAAAGCAGTCTAAGATTGATTTAACAACACACATCGGCAAGCCCTGTCGCTGACACAGATTACCGACACTCGCGCACACACGCGGGGTGCCATGGGCCGGCATTAGCCGCCTCGAATTCTGAATCCTGGCGTAAGCTACACTTTCTGGAATAGGTGTATTTTTGTATGCGATCAGCCATACGTAAATTGCAAATCTTGGAATCTTGATGATTTTGTCTGATAACGGCCATCATTCTTGCCAAAAAGTGGCCGAACGGGCAGCCGAAACAGCAACGTGAATTGGGCCCTGCACATCCGCGCACACTCACTCACCCACGCGCACACAAAATTACACAGTGCAACGACTCATTCCAATCACTGGCACGACAGTCATACATTGCAACACTTTGGATTTAAAATTGATTCCTCTAACAGCGTATACATTATCAGCGATTCCATATTAAATTACCTAGCAAAAATCTAGACGTGGAATGATTACAAAGGTACACAGCAGCACTTTAAAAATCATTTACAATTATCATATATAAAACATGGCACATTTAATTGCAAGTATTTACCTTGGAAAATATAACCGTTTTTGTTAATTGGTTGTTGAAGGATCAGTCGTTTTGTAGGGGCATTATTTTGCTGCCAGCCACTGATAATTCTCTTTAACGTCCGTTAGAGGACTATATATATTTGTTCGTATTGAATGATTTTGTTTAAACCTGTTTGTCCACCTGATAGGCAATCGTTTCACATGGATTTACTTCGCCTACTTGATTTGCCAGCGCTGGAATCATCTCCATCGGTTTAATTCACTCCACGGCAGGATCTGGCTCTGCCCATGATGGCACATCCTTCTCCCTGGCGCGTACCCCGATTGGCTGGTTTCCATTGCACCGACAAACCCGTCCTCCTTGGCAAACACCCGCTTCTCCACGCCGCGTTGTTTTGGGCCCGAAACGATGATCAACATCTCCTGCAACTCGTGAAGCCAATAAGGCAATCAGAGAGAGGTAGTGCCACGCTAGTGATAAAAAAACGAACAATATTATTACTATTTCTGTTTTCATAACACTGTATTCTTATACAAAAGTAGCTCTGGATTTGTACATTTTGTACAGTGCAGTACAAAACAAAAGTGGCGCCGGGGATCGGGGGGGCAGTCGGGGCTACGCCACCGGCTCCCCGGGGACGCCCTGCACGCCGCCCTTGGTGAGGAGCTCCTTCTTCTCGTCCGTGCTGCCCAGCGAGTTGCGGCTGCTCGGCCCCTCCATGTAGAGCGACGCGTACACCGGGTTCATGAAGTTCGTCGTCTGCGAACAACAGCACCGTGAACATCCATGCGTTCATTATCAGCACCCTGCTTAATCCTGTGCAGGGCTGCGGTGAGCCGCGTGCAAATTACTCTGAAGAGTTGCTCTTCCTCCAGCGAGCTACGTTCGTCAAACATCACAGACAGCTCGCACACAGAGCCCTGCCGCCGGCTGGGCCGAGCGATCCACTCGCGTCGAGCGGGCGACGTCGCTGCCTACCTTGCTGGGGTCGAGGGCGAAGTTGGTGTCGAGCAGTTCTCCGGCATCCTCCTCCTCCGCCTCGCCCTCGTACATGTTGTACGTGGGGTTCCCGATCTCCAGGCTCATGGTGCCGTTGGTCATGCGGCGGTGCTGGAAGGCCTTGGCACTGCCGGGAGCAACGCGGCGCGGTCCCGGGTCACACGCTGACCTAGGTGGCCGCTTTCACGTGCGGCCACCTGCTGACCTAGTTTGAGCTACTGCTTATATACAGGGTGTATCAGAAGTCTGGACCCACAGGAAAAATTAAACAATATGTACTCAAAATTAACTCGTAGGCTTTCATGACCAATGTTATCCACAGTGAAGCTCTGTTTGTTAGTTTAGGTCATATCGACGGGTACACTACACTTACACACTTTCTCACATGACCTAAACTCACAAACAGAGCTTCACTATGAATATGCACTCAATTCACGTATTATTCAAGTCGGTTCTCATTAATATGTAAGAGAATCAGTTCTATCTTCTCTCGTTTGGTATAGAGAGCCAGCAGGGTATTTCAATTCCTGAAATATGTAAACAGAAATGTGAAGTGTGTGTTGTCTGCCAGTAAGAAAATATCGCAAATATTTCCTGTGGGTCCAGATTTCTGAAACACCCTGTGGACACTTAGCAACCAGGGCCACTGATAGAGGAAGGGTATAGTGACGAGCGCTCTGGCAATTAGGGGCCCCACTGGGCTGATTTGGAGGCCTAAGAAGACAGCTTTGATTAAGTCAGGGCGTGGGATAGCGAATTATCCTGGGCCCGGTTTGTCGCTATGTGGACTACAGTGTGTTCGTCCCAACGCCCTTTGGAGGGTAACACGGACTTCCGCTCAGCAACACGGAGCACCACTCGGTGGCACCAAGGCGCAAGGAGTAGTGGGAGACCTTGGGCGAAATCTGAAGGATGTGGTAAAACGAGCTATGTGCTTCTGGCCTAGAGGGAGACCGGGTGCCACTCACCGCTTCCCTCGTCTCCTGTAGCAGAGGAAAGCCACGACAGACACGAGCACCAGCATGAGCAGCACCACGGGCACCACCACGGGCAGCGTTTCTGCGATCGCGATTCACACAAACACGCGAGCAAAAGGATTCACACGGTTCCGATGGCAGCATCAGTCTTCCGTCCCCACAGCCGCTCCGCCCCGCTGGCAGCCACATGGGTCGAGCACGTGATCAGAGACGTGAAAGGTTTTGACGACACTGCGCCAATGCTGCCCCATGATGTAAAGGGTGGTTGGTTCTGGTGGTGCAGGAACTGGAGGTGAGATACCCGGGCACCGGGAGGAGGCGGCACCGGGTAGCGGAGTACTTACTGCTGCTCTCTTTGTCTTTGGATCTGCTGAGGGCACTGCGCTCGCACTGGACCCCCTCCCAGTCGGACGGGCAGCTGGGGGGTACACGGACAAGCACGTGTTAAGATAGATGTGATATTATTACAGCAGAAAATACCCAGTGCGCTTGCAAGCTCTTTACAGGATTCCTGCGATACAACAAAAATGTACGTGAATTGGCGTTTTGAAAACAAACAAGGCTCCTATTGAATCATCTGACTTGAGATCTTCTTCTCTGCGATTCTTCGAAGCGCGATGGTTACAGTTACATTTTCTTACACAGCCCCTTGCATTTTCATTGAACTCCGCAAGGTCTTTTGAGCTGCAGAGGTTGGGTAGTAGAGCACAGACAAGGCAGTGTTCCATAGTATTGGTCTGCATCTCCACATTCGCAGGTGGTTGGGCCGGTCTTGTAGCCCCATCTGACCAAAGCATCTTTTGATCGTCCCGTTCTAGTTCTCAGGCGGTTGAGTGTCTTCCACTGAATCCATGGTGCATCTGAGCCAGGAGGGAAGTCTTCAGCAGGTGGGATTCCCATGCCAGTTGCAGGAGGGTCACTCTCAAGCTTTGAGATGCAACAGCAGCAGCACTTGACCCTACAGTCTGTTAAGGCCATAGGGGGGATCTTGGTGTTGAGAGGGACGGGGGACAGTGGGAGGAGAGGGGGCGTGCGCGGGTGGACACACAGCAGGGCTGGGGAGCAACGCGAGGGGAGCAGTGTGAGGGGAGCAGGGGTGGGTCTTGGTGGCCCGAGGCACGCACCTGCATATGGGCTCATTGCTGGACTTGAGCTTGCAGAACCCCCCGTTCTGGCAGTAGAAGTCGCAGGGGTTCACCTTCTCATCGCAACGGGGCCCTTTGAAACCCGCATCGCATCTGCCGTACACAAAGGGACATTTTTACGTTGGAAATAGACCTGGTATTAATACCCTTAAGCTTCAGTCAGCTCGAAAATATTTTTTGACATTAAAAAAGAGGAATGGCGTCGTGGTAAATTGAGGGCCCCCGACAGCTGGAAAGTCAGTAGCGTATATTACATATTACCAAGAAACTTGCACGGTGCCGTCTTGATTCAGTGTATATATATATAGTAAAAACAACGTAAACAAAAAACGTTTTCAATGTAAACATTGTAAGCAAACTGACATGTGGCTATTGTTCCACGCTGCGAGACGAGCCCTAGGCAAGGCAGCTCTAGTGTCTGTTCCACAACAACCCGCAAGCCCCTCCCCCACCGGTGAGAGATCAGCACAGGGATCATCTCACATGCACGTGCGGGTCTTGGTGTTAGGATCCGTGACGCAGTGGCCGTTGTAGTTGCAGAACTTTGGACAGCTGATGCAGTCCAGTCCGGTGCAGCTAAACAAGTGAGACAATGAAAATTTTTACAGGGTCATCAAAAAAGACGCTCTAGTTTGAATTGCTTATATTTACTGAAGTATTTCCCCTTATAGTAATTTATTTGGTGTCACCGAACACGTCAAATTTGGGAGTTAATCACCTCCACGTTTAGTAACTTGAATTTAGTTTATTTGGCTGCTACTATAAATTCCCACATATCATGATCGAAGCCACTTCAATGAGCTATCACATGTGTAGCCAGGTCGCGTCTGAAAATGAGCTAATAAAATCGTATTTTTTAAAGCTCACAGTATACTGATGTAGGTTTTCACGGCTCGATTCATGACGGTTGCTCATCAGAGCTGTTCTTTCGGGACAGCCGTGTCACCGAGCGCTCTCCCTATCTCTTCGTCGCGACGTTTCGCCTCCCACGTCGGAAGGGAGCGTTTACGGTGTCGCCGATCGCGAGCGCCGCTGGGGGAGGGTGAGGGCGCTCACTCGCAGAAGGCCTCTCCCGTGTGCTCGTTGACCTTGCACTGCTCGCTCTGGCAGTGCACGCAGGCCCCGATCTCCTCGCAGCGATCGCCCGAGGAGTACGGCGGACATTCGCACGCCGGCTTGCCGCCCTTGTGGACGCACTTCCCGCCGTGCAGGCAGAAGCCGTCGCACACGGCTGTCCGGGTGGCGTGGGGTGGAAGAGCAGCGGCAGGGAGTCAGTAAGCGTGGAGAATTGCTTCATCAGGAACAAAGGATCTGGCGAGAGTCTGATTGCAGCGATCAGCAATAACGTCGTACCTAAATTATAAATGTTCGCTCTGCAACATACCGGTGTGATGCTGAAGCAGTAACGAATTAGCACGTTTTGTTCAAGTGACAACCCTTTAACAATCCTCCGCGTCGGGTGGACGCGGGTTTCACGTGACCTAACTCATAAACAGAGCTACACCACGGATAACATTGGTCACGAAAGCCTTTGTAGTTAAATCAACCTGGACAGTGGCGGTTCAAACCGGGCAACAGGCGCAGCACACTCACTGGTGTGGCACCTCTCCCCCGTGTAGCCAGCCGGACAACTGCAGCTGGGCTGGTTGCCCGTGTTCACGCTGCACGTGGCGCCGTTCAGACAGACGCCGTCGCACACCCTCCGCTCGCAGTGCGCGCCCGTCAATCCGTTGACGCAGCGGCACGTGGGCATTCCTGCAGCATACGAGTCACGGTCACGAACCGAGCGTTCTGCGCGTGCCGCAGCAAAAAACAAACCGCCGCTCGCCGGCAAGCGGCGGTGACGTCGCCGTGCCGTTTGCGCCAGGCCAGGTGCTCCTCGAGACCCCCGCGTGAAGCCTCGAAGGCTCACGCGCGTACGCCGCGCGGATGAAGCCGCGTGGCGGCTACTTTGGCGCGCACGATAAACCTGACAGCGTGCGTCGAGGGTGCACCGGTGAAAATCTAATTACGCCGCGGCACCGTCCGTCAGGACGCTTCGCGCCAGGTGCTCGTTTTCCACGGAACCCTGAGGCAACGTGAAGGAGGCCCCGTGAGATAAACCGCGACAGTACGCTGACGAATTCGATTTGAACCAGAGCCACACAACCACTGCTCGGCAAAGTGTGCGCGAGCTCAAATGTCTCAGGGTAATCCTCGCCGCTTTCCGTGGCCCTGGGCCAGGAATGAAAACCTCTAATTACTGTGGCAGGCACCGGCATCTGTGGCACGGACGGGCCACTCCATAAGACATTGCAGCACTACTCTTCACACAAATACAAAGATCCTCCGTATCGCCTCAACAGACTGTAGGGCGCTCCACTCGTTGTGAGCGTCGCTCCTCTGCCCTACGCTGGCGCTGGTGGTCAACCGCCTCCAGCCGGCCAAACAAACGCGCTCGCGGGCGCACGCTCGTGGGCACACACACACACAGGTACACGCACGGGGGTACCTGACAGCGAGGCCACGCAGGTGCCGCCGTTGCGGCAGTGCTCCTCGCACTGGTCGTTCTCGCAGCGCTCCCCCGTGAACCGCGGCTGGCACTTGCACTTCTCCTGCTGGCGCTCGTTGTTGAAGCAGCTCCCGCCGTTGGCGCAGAAGAGGGCGCACGCGCCCCGGGGCGACTCTGCGAGGGGCGGCGAGACGCATTCCCGGCTCGCGCTCACGACGACCGACCCCGCCCGCCGCCGCCCGACACAAACGACGGCGCGCGGCGGGGGCGCGCGCGGCGGGGGCGCGCGCAGCGGGGGTGTGCGGGCACTCACGGTCCGTGGGCTCGGCGGGCGCGGGCGTCTTGACGCACGTGCCGTTCACGAGCGAGCGTCCGTTGGGGCAGCTGCAGGTGGCCCCGTTGGGGTTGAGCAAACAGAGGCGCTCGCACTTCTTCCTCTCGCACGGATTCGCCACTGGGGATGCGGGCGCGCGCGCGCACGCACGGGGCAGCTCGCGTTAGCGGGTAAGCGCCGGCGAGGCCTAGCCGAGCGACCGCGTCTCGAAGTCAACTGAGCACCGCTGTGCGACTGCGGCTCGTTCCAGACGATGTGACACATCGCCACAGACCGCCCGGCACGAGGTTACACGAGGTTACAAAGGCAACCTATCGGATATCATACATCATCTCGACCCCAGAAGCCATCGAATGGATCGGCAACTCGCTTATAAAAATTCACCGTTGAACACACTGCCACACGATAGATAGATAGATCAACTGAAGGCCGGGGTGGCGCTCAGTCTCTCAGCGATGATCCCAATAACATCCCACAGAGTGGTACTCACTGACCCTGGAACACGTTATGGGCAAACTTGACCTCAGATTGTAGTATCTGAACTAACCACGTTAGAGTTGTCAGTCGAGCACTCAATGTAAAGGTCCGGCCGTTTGTCATTAAAATGCAAGCGAGGATTGCAACTCATTGGACCTGATTGCAAGAGCAGAACATCATGCTGATTGACATAATGGCTATCACCTAATCTGCACTTTCTGCAATCATGACTGAGTACGTTTGCGAGTGTGCAGCTGCACGGCTGCGGGTGTGCGGGGGCGGGCGGTGGTTACGGTGGGGCTGGTGGTTGCGGTAGTGCAAAGCGAGCGCGCGCTCACCCTCCGGCTGCTTGTGCGGGTGGAAGACGAGCGCGTAGGTGGCGTGGCTCAGCCCCATGGTGAGGAACTCCACGGTGTCGTTGCCGAACTTGTGCACGCGGAACACGCGGCTGTTGGTGTACGTCACGCCGTAGATGTGGTCCTCAAACACGTCGATGCTGAACGGGTGCAGGAGCCCTGCGGCACATTGGCACGGATCGCTTGCCACCATTGCGCCCGGTTGCCCTGGATAACGTCGCCACGGAGACGTTCCCATCTGCTGGGCGCAGCCGCGTGAAATGGCTGGAAAAATAGTGTCGCTTTTCGCTGGTGTTTCTGCCACGGTTCCAAAGATATCCTGCCGAGGTTAATTGGATTGCTGAGTAAATGTGTCCCCCCGGCACCCCTGTGATGGACCGTCTTCGCATCCTGGATATAACCCTATCTTGTGCCCTGTTGCCGGGATAGGCTCCGGCGACTGAGTACGAATGAAAGAGTAAATGCGGTGGTGTGCCAGTATGCGGAGAGGCCGCACCAGGCATGCGGTTGAGCGGTTGAGCGGTTGCGTGGTTGTGGATGAGGCGCGCCCGTGTCGTCGCGCTCGGTCACCTTGCTTGATGCTCACGGCGATGACGCGGTCCGTGCCGTCCAGCCGGATGCTGCTGATGATGGACAGCTTCGTGTCGGCCCAGTAGAGGCGCTGGTTGAAGTAATCGACGGCCAGTCCTGATCACGAACGAAGACACGAGGCAAAACGCAACCGGCGCCTTGTGCAAGCCACTAATTTTCGAGCAACAGCTATTTGATACGCCGAACCTAAGAAGGGGCCCTCCCATGTTGTGTGCAGCAGAGGGCAGTGCAACGACATTGATTGTCATAATGGATTTAGGCCTCCACGTCTTCACCAACCTGCACTGTGCAGCGCGGTGCAGAATTACTCACCAAACTCGATACACGATACAGTGGAGGATTTTAGTGTCGAGGACTTTTTTAACGACAGCGCGGTGTGTCATCCGGGCGGCAAGTCGGCAACCGACGGCTCCTCACCTGTTGGCCACTGCACGTTGTCCTCGATGAAGTTGTGGCGCCGCGTGCCGTCCATGGAGGCTTGCTCGATCTTGGCGTTGTTCCCCCAGTCCGCCCAGTACATCTTCCTGCCGTCGGCACAAAACACGGCGTTTATCTGTCGGCATCCTTCTGCGCCGCGTTGCTACTCGTCTACGTCGTTGAAGCGATATCGACTCTCGGCGGGCTGCAAATAAGTTATGCCGCCCACGAAGAACTCGGGAGTGTGCACTCGCGCCGCGTGTGGGCGCCTGTGTGCTTGTTTCGGCACACTCCGTTCTGCATACAAATGTGAACGTGCGTGTTTTGTCTGCTTGCTTGTGTCTAGGTGCTTGTGTTTTTTTCAGCACGTTCTTGTGGGAGACTGGTACCATTGGTGTCAAGCTCGACCTCGATGGAGGAAGGTCGTGACAGACGCTACTGGACAGTTGGGAGGCAGTCGCCCTCCAAAAACAGCGGAGAGCAGAGGAGCGATGCTCTCAACAATGAGCTGAGCGTCGGACGGATAAAACACAGCGAGTTGGCAGTCGGGAGCACAGGTGGTGCATCTGCCAGTCATCTCGGTCAAGCAGCCCGTGACACCTGGGTCTGTCCCGTAACCTCCTGTCGGCAAGCCTTCAATGTGCATATGGCCTGGCACAAGAACTGTGGTGACGTCACCACCACTTAGTGACGAATGGCGGTTGTGTTTTTTTTATGCTTGCGTCTACTTACCGCTGTCTGTGTGCTGTTGATTGTGCGTGTGTGCTTGCATGTGTGCCTGTTTGCTTGAGTCGCTCTTGTCTGCATCCTTGTCCCTGTGTGTACTCTTGCATGCTGTCTTACGTATACATGTACGCTCACGTCTGCCTGTTCGTATTGCGCGCGCGCCCGTGTCTGCGCGTGGTCGCGCGTAACGCTCCCCTACCCGCGCATGGGGTCGAGCGCGATGGCGTGCGGGTCGTCGATCATGCCCGACACGAGCGTCTTGCGGTTCTGCCCGCTCAGCTGCGCCACCTCGACGACGTCGCGGCCCGAGTCCGTCCAGTACAGGTTTCCGGCGACCCAGTCGACGGCCACTCCGCTGGGACTCCGCAGCCCGGAGATCTGTAAGCGCGCGCAGAGCGGACGCGGCGCCGCTCGGCGTGAGTGACCGAGTCCGCGTGTCATCGCTACAAAGTGAGGTTGTAGCCCGTGCTGAAAATTACACAATCCTATAGCGGGGGCTAGTTGCACGTTCGATGCTTGATACAGTGCTTTGTGGTTGGACTCGCGCAGGGACCGCCCTGGTTAATACTTTGCATGTGGTGCTAACCCGTGAGATAAACATTTTAAAGATGCGTATATCTGTATGTCCACATTCAGCATACTGGCTTCGAATCCGTCATGAGCACTCATTTAATCTGCACAGCACTAAGGCTTTTACGTCATATGTAATCGTTTACTCACGCCTTATCGACTACTCTTCGGAAACCTTCACGCCGTTTCAACTTAAAATTCCCACTTTCAACACTCTCAAGCCCTCTTCCGCCTTTACGCCGCGCGTTACACGCTCGCAAACGACGCCACCGCTGACAACACCGCCCGTCCGTCGGCACCGAGGGCCGCCGCCGTCCTTCGCACTCGCCTCGAGCCTCACGACGCCGGTGGCAACGGCGGCGGCGGCGGCGTCGTCGCGCGCGGCCCGCGGCCGGCCGTCGCGCAGCTCCATGGAGGAGATGCGGCCCAGGTGCCAGTTGGTCCAGAAGAGGCGCGCGGCGCGCACGTGCACGGCCATGGCGTGCACGCGCACAGTCTCGTCGCCGAGCAGCAGCTGTCCGTAGCGCGCGTGCTCGCGCCGCGGCGACAGGCTGCGCACCTGGTTGTTGTCGGCCACGTACACCGTCGCCGTTCGCTCCGAGTCTCCGGGAACGCGCGAGGCGGCGGCGGAGGGAGACGCGCGGTGTTAGTCATAATAGTTTTGCATTTGTGACGGTTGCGCGGCACGTATTCGTTCGGTGTCGAAGGTGTTCAGTCGACGAGAGAACGACTCGGAGGCGCAAGGAAAGCACAGATGGGCGGAGGAGGCAACCATGGCGGGTTGGCCGGCGCCACCATTTTGCCACTAGACACTGCTTCCTATGTATTATGCTGTTATCGGCCAACTAATTAACGAGTGTTATTTTTTTTTTATCGTGGGAGGAAACCGGAGAACCCGGAGGAAACCCACACCGAACAGGGTGAGAACACACAAACTCCACACAGAAAGGCTCCCAAGGCGGGAATCGAACCGCCTCGGGCAAGACCATTCTTTCTGTGAGGCGCAGATGTTACCACTGCGCCACCCTGCCGCCCGATTTACGCTCATACGGTCGCGACACGGGGCATCGAATCGGTTACGTTTGACCGCTGTGGAGAGTTAACGGCCAGCCTTGTAATTGCTGGCTCGAGCCATTGCTGGAGGCAGAAAGGCCTCCGCTAGAGGGATACCTACAAAGCCCCCCCAGAGAGTGTTTGCCCTAACCCCTTCACACTCGCCAGCTGTCTGGCAAGAGGTGAGATAGCCTGTATATGATTAGTTTAAGCAAACCTTGCACTGAAGGAGCTACATGCACGGCAAAGGGAAATAAAATCGACGGTTGAAGTGAATCATCATCATCATCGTCAGAAACCGCTTAATCCTGTACAGGGTTGCGGTGAGCCGGAGCCTATCCCGACAGCCACAGGGCGCAAGGCAGGGCTATACCCAGGATCGTACGCGAGTCCATCACAGGGCATCGGGGGGCAATTTAGTCAGTAGGCCAATTGACGTATGCAGCAGCACGTCTTTGGACTGTGGGAGGAAACCGGAGTGCCCGGGGAAAACTCCAAGCGGATACGGGGAGAACATGCAAATTCCGCACAGAAAGAACCCCAGGGGCTGTTTGCAGGCGAGGGGTGAGTGTGGCGCGCCGCTCTACCGATCGCCTTGCAGCTGTGCTGGTGGAATTTGATGAAGTTTTCTGCGCAGCTGCACAGGTACGAGCCCTTGGTGTTGTTGCAGACTTGTGAGCAGGTGCCAAAGTGCAGGCATTCGTTGATGTCTGTGCAGAGGGAACGTGACGGTTTCTCGTGGTGTGTCGCATTTACGCTTCAGCCTTGCTAAGGAGCGATCATCGTCTCTTCTAAGGGAAAAGCCTCGGCTGAATCACTCGTAGCATTGAGGCTCTGGGAATGTCACTCGACTTTGGAATTTTTCCGTGCCTCATTTCCCAAGCTCTTACAACCTTGTTCAATTCATGAAATGTTATATCATGAAATATTATATCCATAACACCATTCAACACTGCTGTTTTTTGCTGGCCGCTTGACATTTTGGACGTTTTGGGCCCTTTGGCCCGTGCTTGGCAACTGTGTTTGGAAACTATTAAGTACAGCAGCAGAAGATATTTTCTTATCCCCCAGAAACATAGTAATATATTCAAGACACACAACACGCAAACCAAAAGACATGAAAGTCAAACCTATTTTTCTCTTAAATTCAACGAGGTAACGAGACCCATCATGAGGGCTCGTGCGGGAGGAAACCCCGACACGCTCCGACCGGCGACCTCCGAACTCGGATCCGACGCTGAATGGCAAATGAGGTGAAGAGGCTGCGCGAGGCGACGCGGTGACGAGGCAGTGACGACGCGGTGACGAACCTTCACAGGCGGAGACGCTCGAGTTCCACTCGAAGCCCGGCCGGCAGCTGCAGTAGTATCCCCCGAGCTTGTCGTGGCACGACGCCTCGAAGCCGCACACGTTGCTCTGACACTCGCTGACCCGGGAATCTGTCGCGGACATCACGGCGTCGGACCGTGGCCGCGACGGCGTCGGACCGTGGCCGCGACGGCACGGCCAGCCGCAGCACGCGCTCGCGCCATTAACCGCGTTAACCGCATCGGTGAAAAATCACATTTCTTATTGGTGCGGTCGTATCGCAACACCCCCACTTCCCACCTGTAGCGTACTGAATACTTCGGTACGCCGTACCAGACCGTGCAGGCTTACTTTTTTCACCTCTGGTTAATCGCGACTCACGTCTGCTCACTGTCACGTCTTAGCCCCACACGCGCACGCACGCGCGCACTGGAGGCCGAACCGCTCACCTCCTCCGCAGGCCACCTCGTCGGAGCCCCCGTCGCCGCAGTCGTCGTGGTTGTTGCAGCGCAGCTTCACGCTGATGCACTTCCTGTCCTGCCCGTCGCACTTGAACTCCTCGGCCGTGCAGGCCCGAGCTCGGTGGGTAGACTCCTCTGCGGCCGCACACGTCACGAAAACCCACGCCGAGACCGAACACAGTCTAAGACCGCGCGAGCGAGTAACCCGACGGCGAGACTCCGCGTTCGTCTGCGCGATGTTCGGCGATTGCCGGCAAGGCCGAGTTGTTTCACTGATCGGGGGCCGCTCACCACAACGCTCCTCGTCGGAGTGGTCGCCGCAGTTGTTGATGCCGTCACAGACCCGGGCGAGGCTCACGCAGACCCTGTCGTTGCGGCAGCGGAACTGCCTCCTGGGAGGGCACTGGAACGCTCCTGGCACGCGCACGGAGAGAAAGCCGGCTGGCTCTCGACAAGCGCCATCGTCGTGGACGCGAAAAGCTACGCGCGTTTTCCTAGCGGGAATCCGCGCACGTCCTAAACATCAGCTTGCGGCACAACGGGTGGCCGGACAAAGCCAAGACGATCTGGGAATTAATAATAATAATTTTACATTTATAACGCGCACATTTTCATTCAATGTCAAAGGTATTCATTCGACGAGAGAACCACTCAGTGACCGGAATAAATACGATTGCTGCAGCCACGGTAGATTAGCAATCACCGTTAACCACTTGCTGCCACTGATGATAATGACCCTTAGAATTGCACACTTGCGGGGACGCGGCCCCACAGCGGGGACGGGCGGGGGGGCGCGGAGCGACTCACGGCAGTGGTTGGCATCCTCGTCCGAGTTGTCCCCGCAGTCGTCCTCCCCGTCGCACGCCCACGACAGCGGCTTGCACAGCGTGTTGTTGCACTGGAACTCGTCCTTGGGGCACACGCGCACGGCTGGTGGTGCCGCGGGCGGGGAGGCGGACGGGGCAAGGCGACGGCAGCGGCCAGCGCGTTAGCGACTGTTCTTCCCGGAGATTCGCACCCGGAACCCCCCCAGCGCAGCGTTCTGGACTCATGTACACGTTCGTAATGAAAGACGCTCCGGTTTGAATTGCCTATATTTTGTTGAAGTACTGTGTTTCGCTTACATTCATTTGGTGTGAAACGCGGGAGTTTATTGGCGTTGTGTAAAGGAGTCAATCGACAGAACGAGCGAGAACACGACGACGGCGGCCATCGTGAAGAGCGCGCGTGTTTATCCCCGCGGATCTCCCAAAGTCACCGGCAAATGCTGGCGCACCGATGACCGCACTGGGCGCTACGAACCGAGTGTCGGGTTCCCGCGCGTGTTCGTTTACCGGATCCGCAGTTCTCCTCGTCGCTGCCGTCCAGGCAGTCGGGGTCGTTGTCGCAGCGCCAGCGCTGGGGGATGCAGTGCCCGTTCTGGCACTGGAACTGGTCTTGCTCACAGCGCAGCGAGCAGCCCTTCTGCAGAGGGGCGCGGCACAGTGGCGCCGCATCGACACTCGTGTCTCACAGCGAGAAGGCCCTGAGCTGTGGAGCTGACCCGGATGCCTGATTGTGTAGGGGCTTGTTTTCTTCTATTATCTAAATACAACTCTCGTCGGTGTTGGGACAAATATCCCAATGTACGACCCTATTGAAAGAGAGTCTTTGGAATCGGTGTGGGTAAATACGACACTAAAGCCTTGGTGTTGTGCAGATAAAACTTGCGCTTATGAAGGATTCCAACCTGCTACCCGCAGTGCGGACATACGTACATACATGCAAACACTTGCCACATTATATATGTGGATTATGCGCGGGAGCTGGATGCAACCATCATAGGCAAAACACGGCACTGGCCATCGTATAGCCCGCATTTACGAGTAATGTAATGTACGCGGTCCACCACCCCCACCTCTAAAGTGGTGGACTATACCTGGCAGTTCGGTACAGCTTGCAGTATGGACCATTCTCTTGGAATTATACAGAAAATGTATGAATGCACATTCATAAATCTTGGGCTGTTAGACACTCGTTTTAAAGCAGCCCAAGTACTGATAAAGCCATCAGCCAATAAAGGACACCAGCAAACGTTGCGCTTGTGAACGTGCAGCCTGTGCTGCGCAGCGAGTCGGCCTCCGACTGGCGGGGGGGAAGCCGCGACGGGCTTTCGTACGCGGGGCAGCAATGCGTCGTGCGGCTGCGCTGTACCCGTTCGACGTGGCCGAGCCCTGGACTGTGAAGAGGTGCCGCAACGAGGAAAGACGCTCTCACCTCGTCAGAGCCGTCCATGCAGTCGTGCTCGCCGTCGCACTTCCAGCGTCCGGCAATGCAGCGCCCGTCGGCGCAAGCAAACTCGCTCTCCGAGCAGGGCCGCGGCGCTGGGACACAGGGACAGCCGGACGTCACCGCCCAGCCATCACTCGCTCTCAGACGTTACAACAACAACAACCGCCGTTCGCCACTAAGTGGCGGTGATGCCACCACGGCGCTTGTGCCAGGCCGGCCGGTTGCACCTTGAGGCCACACAGTGTCGAAGGCTTGCAGACAGGAGGTCATGGACATACGTTACAAACGAAGAGACGCAAACCCAATCGACAAACTGTTGGGGCACGTACTTTGAAAAAGCCCCTATGAAAAAGGCCAACGCGGCATACGGGGGGCAGGTGGTCATCACCATTCCTGGCTGTCTTTGTCTCGCCAATGCTAATGTTACACACTGCACGAGCTACTTATTTAAGGCTAAGTTGACCGAGTAGAGGCTCAAGGCTGGTTCAGATATTCGTCACCAATGTTAGCTGTGAGCGGGCATTGCTCTTGGGCGTCTGGGTTCGTAGCCCAGCGCGCTAGCCACTGCCCCACCGCTCTCCGCTCTAATTACATACGAGACAACGATCCCCGACACATAGCCTTGGCAGACTTTTAGGGCAGGTGCTGTTAGCATTATACACACACACACACGCAATCAATACACACGCACACATCACAACTATCGCACAGAAACCCGACCATTATACCCTTGTGCATTAACAAAAGCACAGCCAGCAAAAGTGCTCAAACAAACATCCAATCAACACACACACACACCCAGCTGTCACACAGAAACCCAACCATTATAAAGGCACACACACAGTCGATCAATACACACACGTCCAGCTGTCAGATACGAACTCACCCGTTACATACAAAACAGACGAGACAAAGATCCCCTGTATGGCCGATATCAGACTTCTAGGGAATGTGCTGACAGCGAAAACCTCCTAATGCCCAAACGGGGCACGACGGGGTGGTGTGGCCAGCACCGTAACAAGTCTCCTTTGTCTTTCCAGGGCTGTTGCTTGCAAACTATACCCAGTACTCATTAACGATGAGTTGACCTTGGGGAAGTCCAAAACCAATTCTGACGCGAGTCACCACTAATGTCAGCCACGGCTGAGTCATCGGACTCGGAGTTGCAGTCTTCTAATGTCCACCATCACTCCCCCACACACATACGCAGACACATATATAGCTCCGACCAAAATAGACTTTTTTTTTTTGTAAAGGCACACCTGCACTGCCATCTGTTTGTTAACAACAGCCAATTCAGGCCAATTAAATTAATTCGAAGTTGTCACACACACACACACAACGATGAGCTGCTTCCCTCACTGCTCGTTCAGACCTGGGAAACCATCTCGTGAACAATTGAAACGCTGGAACAATGCTGCAGTGACTCATTAGCGCCTCATATGAAAGCATCTGCATAACGGGACATTAACGCCGCTGTCCGGCTGCCAGCAACAGAGGTCCCAGCGCACTCGTGGCGGTCTCGGCGAAACGCCAGATACCACGTGGTGCCGAGTCAAAACACCGACGGAATCCCCCCGCCGAGCCCTCGAGTGGGGCTAGTGGGCGAGTCGGTCTGAGTGGCGGGATCGCGGCTCCGTGTCGCCGCGTGTCGCCATACGTACTGCATCCCTCCTCGTCCGAGTTGTCGCCGCAGTCGTTGTCATAGTCGCAGTGCCACCGGCCCGGGATGCAGCGGTTGTTTTTGCAGCGGAACTGGTAGGGCTCGCACGTCTTGTGCTCTGCGGCGTCGCGCGAAAACATAACTCGGGTCGAAACGGCTTACGGCCCCCCGGCGACGATGCCGGCTTCAAGTCGCCGAAAAATAGCGGCGGAAATGCTCGGCGTGCCGGAACTGGCGAGAGTTTCGATCTGCACGTTTTGGCGTATGGCTATATTCACTATGCGCAGAGAGGCACTTAAGGTTTATGC
Source organism: Geotria australis (assembly GCA_036362915.1). Classification (NCBI taxonomy): domain Eukaryota; kingdom Metazoa; phylum Chordata; class Hyperoartia; order Petromyzontiformes; family Geotriidae; genus Geotria; species Geotria australis. The sequence continues at coordinate 7,908,600 of JAZEWU010000005.1, forward strand.
ATTCTTATATATACATTATATGTGTACGTGATAGGTGTGTTACCCTTTGTTGAATTCAAATGTGGTGCAGCACGCATAGTTTTCGTTGGCAGCCTTGAATCACTGGTGAGAATTCCGTATTCCTATTGCGGGGAATTCTTTAGCCAAATAATTGTAATCATCTCTGAAAGGCTCATTGAGTCTCGTAACTTTTCCAAAGGGTCTTCCTTCTTTGGGATGTTTGACCGACGAGAATTACTTTCAAGAGCTGTTCTTTCAGGATAGCCGTGTCGAGCGATCCTCCGATCTCTTTCGCAACGATGGACGCCTCCAACGTGGCAGGTGAAACGTCGCGAAGGAGAGGTGAAAACGCTCGACACGGCTATCCCAAAAAAACCCGTTTTTGGGAGCAACTCTCAAACATCGAGCCTTGAAAACCTACACCATTAGGTCGTTTGGCCAACCGCATTGACGAGTGGCGCGTGAGAGGTAACCAGGGACCCGTGTCCGTGTGCCAAGCGCTTGACGGGGAAACACGCAGAGGGAGCCGCTCACCGCACTCGTCCCTCGGCTCGTCGGACCTGTCGCCACAGTCGTCGTCCCCGTCGCACTTCCAGCGGTCGGGGATGCAGCGGCCCGTGCCCTTGCAGCGAAACTCATCGGTGCCGCACATCGTCTGGGCTGTGGGGGTAGGGTGCGGGGTTGTGGTGGTGGTGGTACAGGGCGTGTTAGGCAGCGGGGAGCGGGGCTCTAGCGGTTACCGCGCCGCGCTGCGAACCCGGCGGCCCGAGCTCGATTCCCGCTCGCGGCCAACGCTAGTGACGATTTTCTGAACCGGTCCTGGGCCTCCCCAACGAGTACCTGGTGCGGTGCGTAAATACCACTGCGCCACCCTGGGGGGTGCGTGCAGACGGTCTGGTTCACGGAGAAGCGGTTTCCAGCGGCGTGGGCGTAGGGCGGCGGGGTGGCGCGGGGTGGCGCGGGGTGGCGCGGGGTGGCGCGGGGTGGCGCGGGGTGGCGCGGGGTGGCGCGGGGTGGCGCGGGGTGGCGCGGGGTGGTGCGGGGCGCTCACTGCAGTTGGCGGGTTCGTCGGAGCCGTCGCCGCAGTCGTTGTCGCGGTCGCACACCCAGACGCGCGGCACGCAGCGGCGCGTCGAGTGGCACTGGAAGTGTGTCGGAGCGCAAGTCGTCACCGCTGCAGCCGCCACAAAGACAAAGGTCCCCCCGTCCAGCGTTAACGGATCGTAGGGTCAAGTGCCGTTAGCGAGTAGTACCTGTGAAGGCCGGCACGGCACGCGACGGGGTGTGTGGGTTGTCAACAACGCAACGCCCCGGCCGCATTTGTTTCCCCTAGTGGCCATGTTTACACACCGCACCAGGTACTCTTTTGAGGCTTAGTTGACCTAGAGGAGGTCCCCGGAACGGTTTAAAAAATCGTCACTGGTGTTGGCAGTGAGCGGTTATCGAACTCGGTTTGTCGGGTTCGAGATGTAGTGAGCTAACCACTACACTGCCAGTCCCCACACACACATGCATGCACGCACGTGGATCCATCATCATCGGTCCTTTGCAGATGTGGCGACTGGGAAACCACGTGGGTGCCGCGACAGATCTGTGCAGGTGCTCGCTGCTAGGAACCAAGCCAAGCAACAGGGGACAGTTCCCAGGGCTCCCGGCGACATGTCAAAACGGCCGATACGTGATGCGGAGCTGTGAGCTGATCCTGTAAGTGTTGGAATAACGTCAATATTCAGCTATACACGCTGACACCCTACAGAGCCAATCAAATCAGGTTGCCACGTAGGCAAATATACCGATCAATTAGATTTTTCATCGAGCCAGAACGCTGAAATACAAGCAAACTTTCGACAAACTTTTGCATTAACGAATCCTAACAGGACTGCTCTCGCAATCAATGGAGTCCCCTGCAGCGCTCCTTCTCACTGCCTTCACAGCAGCTGGCACTTCCGCTGCAATCGCTACAAGCGCTCTGCTCACGGCCGAGTGCTCACAGTGATGTGTCTGGCCACGTGGGGGTGGGAGGGGGATGGAAGGAAGTAAAGCGTGTGGTCCGGCAAGTCGGGGTGGAGGAGCGGGGTGAAGGGCCGAAGAGCGGGAGCTGAGGAGTGGGCTGGAGGAGCGGCGGGGAAGCACGATGGGAGCGAGGAGCAGGGTGGGGTGGAGGATTGGGGCGGAGGAACGGGGCCGAAGGACGACGGGGCGGAGGGTCATGGCGGAGGAGCAGGGGGGAGGAGAGGGAGCGGAGGAGCGGCACGTACGACAGCCTTTCTCGTCCTCGCCGTCGCCGCAGTTGTCGTGGCCGTTGCAGAGCTGGATGCTCGGGATGCAGCGGTTTGTGGCGTGGCACTTGAACTGGCCGAGCAGGCACACGTGGATGTCTGCTCGCGCGCACATCGCCCTCATCATTATCATCGTCGTCGTCACCCAGCTCTGAAGAGCAACCGTCGAGTAAATTAAATGATAATATTTGTAGTCGTAGGAAAAAAAAATCGCAGATCACCGCAAGCAGTTTGGCCGGGCTGTCGGGCAGCGGCCAGCGCTCACCACAGTTGTGCTCATCCGAGTTGTCGCCGCAGTCGTTATCGCCGTCGCAGATGAACGCGGGGTTCGTGCAGACGCTGTTCTTGCACTGGAACTGGCCGGGGCGGCACTTGAACTTTGCTGGAAACACAGGGGATGGTTCAGCAGCGACGGTCGCTCGACGCACGCCCCGCGAAAGACCATCAGCAGCTGCCGTCTCCCGCGACTGCCGAGCAACAGCGGCAACAACAGCTGGGACCCGCAGTCAGGAAACTAAGCGTGGAGTCCTTTAGCTGCAGACTTCCCTTAATTTTCTTCTCCTGCTGTTTTCTAGTTTAAATGCTTACTAAAGTACTTCTAACAGCTGGTGATGTATGAGCTGGGTAATCAACTACATTGTCAAATATAAATCATCCGCCTAATCCTTGTGAGAGTCGAGTCCGTGTTGAAAAGACTGACGACAAGGAGACTGAAGTCTGAGGTCATTTTAAATGCTTTCCATGTTCAAGTGGGTATCACTTATGGTGTTGATGGAATTTACACATGAACACGTTAGGGTTGGGTCTATCCGTATGAAAACCATGGTTGACGTACCACAAAAATGTCTCTCATTTCATTGGTCCGGAAGAAGGAGTGGAAATGAATCTGACCGGGGTCACCAATCTGCCTACCGAGTGTATCGCTGCTACAGTAAACCGTTTCACGTGGGATATTGGCCGCCGTACAAGTGGTGAACAAGGGGCAGCAGCGGCGGCTCACAGCCCCCCCCCACCCCGAGCACTCACAGCAGTCGCTGGGCTCGTCCGAGCGGTCTCCACAGTCGTCCTCCGTGTCGCACTTCCACCAGAATGGGATGCACTTGTCGTTCTTGCACACGAACTGTGGCGAGAACGGAGAACGCAGCCCTAGAGTGTACCGCGCGGCCGCTCTGCGTGTCTACACGTCGCGCTCCACCTGCAGGGGGCCTCCGTCACGGAATCGATCTCAAATAGCTCCCCAACTCAATCGCAGATAAAGCCCCGAGCTGGCGGAACGCCGACATCGTGCCGTGCGATGCCTGGTACAACCTGTTGGTGAAGGAATCGCAGCCTGCGGTCTCCAGGACTTAAAATTCCGAGTGCATGCTCCCCTCCTCACCAGCCCATCCCACTGATGACGTCAAATTACCGCTGAGATGTAGTGAACCAATAATTGGCCGAACTGGACGCTGGTCTGTATCTAATTTGGCTATCGTTCACTATCACAAGCGGTTTAAAAAAAAGAGTCAACGCATCGGACAGCCGCAACCGTAATTCAGACAGCCAGGGACACATTCGACATGCACGAGCAGTATACACCAGTTACACTTATACCTCATCATCCGCGAACCAGTGATTCGCAAAT
>JAZEWU010000005.1:7917431-7932367 GCA_036362915.1 Geotria australis
CTTGGACTGCTGCCACCGCGACCCTCGCCAGGACAAGCGGTTTAGAAAATGGATGGATGGATTGTTGATTACTCTTCTGACGCCTTAACAAAGAAGAAGCTTTAAATTCCCACTTTGAATTGCACTTCCGTCAACCCCTCTTCAGCGCGTCAGAATCACACGTTACACGCTCGCAAACAAGGTCGCCCGCCCGCCCGTCAGGGTGGTACTTCGCTCGCGCGACCCAGGTGGGAGCGTGTAACCCCCGTGCCAGCGCGACGGGGGCGCCAGGTCACCGGGCGCTCGTGAAGTCGGCGTCACCTGCACGTCGGAGCCGTTGAGGTGCATGCGGCGCGTCATGCTGCCCATCGCCGTCACGTCGGTCCAGTACACGCGCTGCTCGCGCACCTCGAAGTCCAACATCACCGCGTTGTTGAGGCCCTGCGGAGACGCGGGGACGATCAGCTCACTTCCCGTTACAAAAACCGCGCGGCGATGTCCGGCAACGTAGATAGACAGATGGATGTTTATTACACATTACAGCAGAAAAATACCCAGTGAGCTTGCGAGCTCTTGACGGGTTCCCGCGATGACACAACAAACGCGCGAATAGGCACAGGCACCTAAAGAGGGACCGTTATCCGCGTGGGCTTAGAGCGCATGGTAACTCTTTCTCCGCTCTCCAACAACCGGAGGCAGTTATTCGAGCCTCAGGCCAGGTGCTCCCTTACTGCTTGTTGCAGAGAGCTTCGCGGTTCGAATTCAGCGGGCAAAATATCCCTTGACGGCTTTTATAAGAGTGCTGCTGTCAGTGCCCATATTTGGCAGCCAATGACATAATCGCGACAAAGCAATCAAAATACAAATCAATCATTGCCCCCTGTTGCCAGACAGGGCCACTCTTGCCAACGAGGATATTCCGCTCTCTAGAATTGTCACCTGGGTAAAGAAAATGCTTTCCCCCAAGAACTGTTTCTCCCTCACCTCTGAATGACTTCCCTATCCCTATTGCCAAACCCCACTCTTATCAGCACAATGCTGCCAACTACTTTTCTCCGCTGTGTACGAGCGCGTGTGTGAGCGCGTGCTCCGCGGTGCGGGATGAGTGCAGCTCACCGCCTTGAGCAGGGTGTAGTTGGAGCCGTCCAGGTTCACTTTGCGCAGGTAGTAGCGGTTGGCGAAAATCAGGACTGCTTCCTCGTCTGCGGATAAAGGATCTGCGCGATTAGCATCATCACCACCACGATCTTTAGCTCTTTGACTTAATTTAATGTTACGATTTATAACGCGCACAGTATTTGCTCAATGTTATAGGCATTCGTGCAAAGACAGAATGAATTGGACAGAGGTGGGGAGGGGGAAGACAACCACGCGGTTAGCCGGCGCCAACATTTTCCAGACACCGCATCCTATATATTACGTTATCAGCCGATTAATGAGTGCGTTTGTATATTTATGGGAGGAAACCAGAGAACACCTTTGCAGAACAGGGGGAGAACACACAAACCGCACGCAGAAAGGCGCCCAAGGCGTGACTCGAACCACCTGACGCTACCGCCGACAGGAGCGTGAAGCCAAAAAGCTACCCGGCATCGCCGCCATCGCTACATCCCTGTGCCACGTCGGAGCGGCGGCGCGGCGCCGTTCGTTGCCGCGTCACGCCGACGCGACGCGCCGCCCGCAGCGCCGCACCTGAGAGAGACTTGCAGCTGGTGGTGTCGTTGTCCCGGGCCCTGTAGCCGTCCTTGCAGAGGCACTTGAAGCTGCCGTGGGTGTTGACGCACGTCTGGCTGCAGGGGTAGGTGCTGCGACACTCGTCGACGTCGATGCACGTCTTGCCGTCGTCCTTCAGCTGGAAGCCCGGGCGGCACTTGCACTGCGTCGACGCAAAAGGTTCGCGTGTTAGAGAGAGTCCGTTCAACAAACGCCGCGACCCGCTCGGCAAAACCAAGACGGTCGCGCGGCCCGGACGCTGCCCGCCCCACGGAGGGCCTCTCGGGGTGAAGACCGGTAACGCGGAGGCCACTTTTGATGGCTCCGGACAATGTATAACTGTTTAGTGTCTTGGACCGCGTGTACATGCGATGTACACATCGTACGCAAAAGGTTTCTACGTAAGACGGTGATATTTATGTAAAATAAGCACCTTGGAAGCGACGCGTAAACCGTCTTCGATATGGCTACAATTTCACGGTTGCGCATAAACACCAAGAAGCGATCCCAATAATAAAAGGCGTGGCACATATTAATTCAATGTCGAAGGTATTCATTCAAAGAGAGAATGGCTCAGAGGCGCGAGAAAAGAGAAGACGTGGAGGAGGCAGCTAGGCGGTTTGCCGGCGGAAACATATTGCCACACACTGCTTCCAATATATTATGATGTTATCGGCCAGCTAATTAATGAGTGTTTTTTGTGGGAGGAAACCAGAGAACCCGGAGAAAACCCACGCAGAACGGGAGGAAAGAACACACAAACTCCACGCAGAAAGGCGCCCAAGGCAGGAATCAAAACCACCGCTACGCCGGCCCGTACCGGTTTACTGTCACCTCCGTCGGACGGCTGAGCGGAGCGCGTGACGCACGCGGCGGCGTGGGGGGGTGGGGGGGGGGCAGGGGACGCCGCGCACCTTGAACCCGATGCGGAGGTCGACGCAGTCCTGCGTGCAGCCGCTCACGCGGCGGTCGGAGCACTCGTTGACGTTGCAGTTGCGCTCGTCGGAGCCGTCGCCGCAGTCGTCGCGCCCGTCGCAAAGCTGCGACTCGTCGACGCAGCGCCCGCTCGCGCACACGAACGACGTCGCGTTGCTACACTTCTTCTCTGCGCTCGACCGCCCGCCCGCCCGCCGAGCCGCCACACCGATAGGAGAGAGGACACACGCGTCAGCGCCGGTTTTCTGTTTTGGTTACAATAATTAAGGATGCCCCCCCCCGCTTGGAGGCTCCCCCAGGAAGTCTACTGGGCAGAGACCTAGAGGCCGACCCAGCACACGCTCGAGGGATTTTATCTCGCTGCTGGCTCGGGAACACCTGGGAATCCCTCAGGAAGAGCTGGAATTTGTTGCTCAGGAAAGGGACGTCTGGTCCGCTCTCCTTTGACAGCTGCCGCCGCGACCCTCGCCAGGACGCGCGATGATCTGCTCAAAAGGGCATCGAGGCGGCGCTCATCTCCTTTTCACAGCCCTGAGACCGTGGTGCCAACCGCCTCACTACGGTGCGGCGAGTGACCTGTCTACCATCCACAGGAGAGCTGCTCTCGAATTCCCCACAGAGCGGTCCTTATTTTATCGACCGCGCAAGTAAGACGAGCCGAGTCAACCGCACAACAAGGATTCGAACTCGTGAAACCTTCCAACCGCGAGCCGCCTCGCTCCACCGCCGAGCCGGCTCGCCGGAGCGGGAACGCTCCCACCGGCCAACTCGCGTTCACTTCGCATTCCCATCGCACAAGGTCACGGCGAGCCGCGCGCCCGCGGCGCTCACAAAGCATCCGAGAGCATTTACTCATTAACTCTGAATTAATGTGCCCCCGATGCTAGCGCGCAACCATGTCCTGAATATTAATTATGATTGCGCTGATTACAATTTCATTAAAGTTGTCTGCACGATGCGATGATTGTGCGGGCGTCGGCGAGCCGGCTGGCCTTGGCGACGATGAATGGGGCTCGTGGCAGCGCGCGCTGGACCCGTTAACGCGGCGGCTTCAGGCACCCTCCCAAAATACATGTAGGTACACCTACTCTATATGCATACTATTTTATAATGGACTGATGTGGGGTTTCATGGATCGATGTATGAGAATTGTTTCTAAGAACTGCTGTTTCGGGAGAGCTGTGTTGAGCGTTTGTCCTTTCTCCTTCGTGACATTTCGCCTCCCACGTTCGAAGTATCATCAGGCTTCTCATGAAGCCTCATGAAGCCTGATGACTCCTCGAATGTGGGAGGTGAAACGTCACGATGGAGAGATGACAAACGCTCGACACGGCTATCCCAAACAGAAGTTGTAGCGTCAGTATTATTACCGCTCGTTATGTGTGGAAAATGAGATTTTGTTTTGTCTCAATTCAACGCTCGGTTGGTGGCCACGGGCCACCGTCGGACCGAATACGCCCCACGTGCATGCCGGGCGAGGGCCGCGGCACTGACCGCCAAGCGAGCATCGTGGGTTCAAGGGCGGCTCGTCCGAGCGGTCGTGACAATCGAAGAAGCCGTCGCACTCCCAGCTCTTGTCGATGAGGCAGCGCTGGTTCTGGCACTGGAACTCGGTGGCTTTACACACCGGGTAGTCTGGAGAGATCAGAGGGGGGCAGAGAGATGGGAGAGAGGGGGGAGAGAGGGGGGGCAGCCCTGTGCACGGCTCCGTATAGACAGTCGACGATCAGCACGTATTCGGGACGTGACCGCGTGATGTGGGTTGTGTGTGTAGGAGTATGTGTGAGGTGACTGGCTGGTTAGTGTGAGTGGGTGGTGATTGGGAGTGCATGGTGTGGGTAGGTGGCGTGAGTGGCGTGTGTGTGACGTGCCCGTGTGGTGGGGGTCGTGTGGGGGTCGTGTGGGGGTCACGTGGGGGCTGCTGACCGCACTCTGCGGACTCGTCGGAGCCGTCTCCGCAGTCGTCGTCGTGGTCGCAGACCCAGCGCTTGAGGATGCAGCGCCGGTTCTGGCACTGGAACTCGGCGGCGCCACACACGTCTCTGAACACTGAGCGCGCGGAGCAGCGGCTCGGTTAGCGAACCGTAGGCGCCGGCGACTCGCGATTCGCACGGCGGCGCGAGCGGCACCGCCAAATGCACCGCATCGCAGGGGGTGCGGCTTCCCTGCCGTCACTCCACAAAACCCCCCGTACCTCATCGTAACTGCGCATTTGCGAACCGCCCCGCGTGCGAGCACAGTTTAGAGACCCGGTGACCCTAGTTCGAATCCCGCTCGCGGCCACCAACACCGGTGACGATTTTCTGAACCGGTCCTGGGCCTCCCCTAGGTCGACTCACCCTCAAATGAGTACTCCGGTGTAGTGTGTAAACATCTCCACTAGGGAGACAAAGGCGGCCGGGGGGTGGTACCGGTCACCCACCTCCTCGTGCACCTTCATAGGCGCTGCTCGCTGACGGCACTTGCCCTCTACAGTATGTCAAGGCTACACGGGGGATGTCTGCGCGAGCCGCGCGCGTACCACAGCCGCTGCCGACGGACTCGTCGGCGCCGTCCGGACAGTCCTTGTCGCCGTCGCAGAGCCACGCGGAGGGGACGCACGCGTGCGAGTCCGGGCAGCGGAAGCTGTCCGCCGCGCACGTCACGTCACCTGCGAGGACGCGCAAACGCCCGCTTTGAGAAAAGTCGCCGCGCTGCTCTCGGTTGACACGACGGCAGAGAGTCCCCCCGTGGACCGTGGAGCCTTTAACTGACGAGCCCCCACGCCCGACCGCCTTTGTCTCTCAAGTGCCGATTTGGAACCGTTGCTGCCAAACCGTGCTGGTGTTGAACATCCGTCGGGCTATGCAGCCGAGCCCGGGCCAGGTTCGCCGTGAGATTTCCACGCGAGCGCGCTCCACTCACTCACCACTCCGTTTCGTCGGACCGGTCGCCACAGTCGTCTTCACCATCGCACTTCTCTTAGAGTTGTTGTTATTGAGAGATGTGCCATACGGGTGCGTTCACCGCTGCCCGTGTGGTTTGTGGTTTTCACCACGCTGCACTCACCGCACAGGGCGTCCGTCTCGTCGGAGCGGTCGCCGCAGTCGTCCTCGCCGTCGCACCTCCAGTGCCGGCTGATGCAGCGGTGGTTGCTGCACTCGAACTGGTCCCACGCGCACATCACGTCTGCGACGCAAGGAACGTACTCGTTCATTCATTCACAGTCAGAAACCGCTTAATCCTGTACAGGGTCGCGGTGAGCCGGTTTTGTTCGCTGGCTTCCTGCGTCGGCCCTCACGGTGTTGCTGTACTGTATAGTTGGCTATAAAATGTAATAAATAACTATACAAACCCACCTAATTCATATCGCTTACCGTGAAACGCGAGCTGACTATGCGCGGCGTCGTTGCGGCGCACGGCTCGTAGCGCACGCTACAGTGGCGCGCTCTAGTTTGTTGTTGTTGTTGTTGTGACCCTCCGACGGGAACCAAGGCGACCCCTCTCACCGCAGTTCTTCTCGTCGGCGCCGTCCTGGCAGTCGGGCTCCGAGTCGCACTTCCACGCCACCGGGATGCAGCGGCCGCTCGGGCACCCGAAATATCCCGAGCGGCAGTTGAGAGAAGTCCGTCGCGCTGTGAGGGAGCACGGCACGGAGCACGGCACGGAGCACAGCAGGGCAGAACCATCGTGAGGGCAGCGCTACCCTGAGGCAGCGCAGGCGCGACACTGTGGTGCATGCGTATGAGAATTGCTCTCAAGGGCTGCTCTTTCACGAGATCCGTTTTGAGCGATCCTCCTCTGTCCTTTGCAACGTCGGAGGCCTCATTCAGACTCCTGACGATGCCTCCGACGCGGGAGGCAAAACACCGCGAAGGAGAGATGAGGAACGCGCAACACTGTGATGCGAGTAAAACCTCGTAAACTAACTAGATGCGAGACAGATTGACGCGTGATTGCGGGTTTGGCGACTGTCGTTGTGATAATGGACCCGGACCATTTGTGTGGGGCGTACGCGGGCGCTAGCGCTCTGCGTGTCCGTCTCATCAGCAGCCGCGGTGGGGTGGGGGGTGGGGGTTGGCGTCGTCTTCCGCGGGAACCAACCTCTGCAGTTCTTCTCGTCGGCGTAGTCTCCGCAGTCGTTGGCGCCGTCGCAGATCCACGCCGGGAGGACGCACAGCGCCGTCGAGTTGCAGCTCACGAAGCCCGACGCCTGCACGCCCAGCCGGTGGAAGTGGGTGCAGTCCATGGCGCCTGCACGCGGCACCCAGCAGAACCATCGATCTGTGACGGAGCGAGTGTTTGTATGCATGCAGCTCCGCACTGAGGGCACCGGGTTAGAATCAGAGATGTTCTTTCGGGATAGCCGTGTCGAGCTCTCAAGAGCAACCATCATGAATCGAACCGTGAAAACCTACATCAGTACACAGGTTAGAATCATTTATAAGTGAACATTTTATCTGCACATCACCAAGGATTGTGTACCTCATTTCAGCTTTACTTCCAACTTGTAACTAAAAGAAACACTGTAGGCCTTATTTTGCAAAAAAAAGTACGTGTACTGATGCCGTTAAAGAGCCGTAACTCCGAAGCAAGCGCGACAACTTGAGGGGAACGGCGGCAATTCAAAATGTCCGTGAGTCCCAAGCGCTGTAAGTGGAGGAGCCGTAACTCGGGGGAACGACTGCACTTCTAAAAACAAACGAGACAAACGAAACAGAGGGCACAGCGACGGGCGGCAGGGAACCGGCCGGCACTTGCGGGCGTCTGTCCGACTCGAGCGCTTGCCCACGAGGCCCCCCCCCCCCGCCGTTTCCCGGGAGCCGCGTTGCCGTCCGCGGCCCCCGCGGCACGGCGGCGACGCGCCGGGGATCGGAGACGTACCGCAGCCGAGCTCGTCCGACACGTCGTCGCAGTCCGCCCGCTGGTCGCAGCGCGTCGCGTTGGGGAGGCAGACGCCGTTGCCGCAGCGGAACTCGTCGTCCGCGCAGCTCGCGTCTGCCGTGCGCCGCAGTGCAAAGAGAACGGGCCGTTTAAACCGGCAATTACATTAATAGTGAGTAAATAACTACCAAGGATCATATCGTGAGCTCACTTAATCGGTCTGAATTCTCTTCAGACGGCCGGTTTGCATATGTAATGGCTCCATGTGCAAGCGCACGGACTCATCACCAGACAAGGGCCTGATGGACAGGACTGTGTCTCACTTCTGCAGGAGGCTTCATCCGAGTTGTCTCCGCAGTCATTCGCGCCGTTGCACCATTTTGCGTGCTCCATGCATCGCCCGTTGAGGCACTTCTTGTAGCCGCTCTTGCACTGGCGGTTGTCTGCAACGAGCACACGGGGCACCGGAGGTGACGTTCGCGGGCGAGACAAAACCCACCACGGAGAAATGTGAGAACGCAATTATTGCGGGTACACAGTCTCTCAGCATTACCCAAACCACCAGCACGTAACAACTGAACGCATGGCCAAATTGTCGTGAGGACTACCAACCCCGGGAGTTATAGAAAATGCGGCCATCCTGACAGTCAGCGGCGTTAATCCACGTACGGGGTTAACGGACAGGGGGTTACGGGGGTAAATCAGGGGCGGTGCGCGCAGTACCGCAGTAGAGGGACTTCTCGTCCGACGTGTCCTTGCAGTCGGGCACGCCGTCGCACGTCAGGTGGTAGTGCACGCAGTCGCCGTTGTTGCACTCGAACTCCGTCTGCAGGTCGCACCACCTCCCCGGCGCTTGGGTCCCCCCGCGAGGCGACGCGCAGCCACGCGGCGGGCACAGAGAGAGCGCACACAGTCACGTCGATCGCAACGCTTCCTCGTCACCGGCCCGTGAGTCGACTCGCGCCGCGTGCGCCCGGGAGCGAAGATATTCATTCAAAATGAGAACGACTCAGACGCGCAAGGAACCCGCAAAGAAGTGGCGGAAGGCATCCACGTGGTTAGCCGGTGCCAACATTTCACAGACGCTACGTTCCATACATTATGATGTTATCGGAACATTCTTGACGTGTTTTTTTTTACTTACGCGAGGAGACCGAATAATCCGTAGGAAACCCACGTCAAACAGGGGGAGACCAAGCATTCTGCGCAAAGAAAGGCGCTCGAGGCGGGAATCGAATCAAACCGCCACAGGCAGGGCATTCTTTCCGTGAGGCGCAGACGTTGCCACTGTGCCCCCCTTAGAAATACACAAGACGGCATGTGCTCCACATCGGCGTCGACGGGCGATTATGCGGTGTGCTCGCCACCGTACCCACGCATCTGGTCCCGTCCACCAGCGTGCGTTCACCGCGGCACAGGCACGTGACGTCGCCGCGCTCGTTCAGCTGGCACAGGTCCTCACAGCCCCCGTTGGAGCGCTTGCACGGCGAGAGCTCGCCTGCCAACACAAAGGTCCCCGCGTGTAGCCTTTGGCAGACATCGTTTGAATAATGTGCGTACACTTCCAATAAACCATTCATTCGTTCATTGTCAGAAACCCCTTAATCCCGTACAGGTTCGCGGTGAGCCGGAGCTTATCCCGGCAGACCACAGGGCGCAAGGCAGGGCTACACCCAGTATGGGACGCCAGTCCGTCGCAGGGCACCGGAGGCAATTTATTCAGCAGGCCGATTAAACTATGCAGCAGCATGTCTTTGGACCGTGGGAGGAAACCGGAGTGCCCGGCAAAAAATCCACACGGACACGGGGAGAACATCGAGCTTCACTCTAACGGAGGCCCCTTCTGCCAGTACTGGGCGCGAGCCAGCAATTGCACGGCTGCACCTTTGACTGTGACCTCCTGGGGAGGCCGTGCCAGGACTGCGCCCACAGAAGTTGGCGTGTCCGCGCGGGTGCCGCGTCGGGGGGCCACGCGCACCGAGGCGGCACTCACAGCTGTTGGTGTCGTTGGCCAGCGCGACGATGCCCATGGGCTGCTGGCGAATGTCGCGCCGCAGCACCGTCAGCTCCTCGCCCGTGTACTTGTTGACGCGCAGCACGGAGCGGCGCACCCAGTCCGTCCAGAAGAGGAAGTCCCCGTACACGGCCAGGCTGAACGAGTGCGTCGGCTCCGACGAGATGATCACCTGACACGCCGGCACCCGGAGGGAATCGACGACAGAGAGACGGAGAGAGAGAGAGAGATGAAGGTGCCACCAGATCCTTTGTTCCTGATGAAGCTCATTGCAACTGTCAGCGAAACGTCGTACCTGAATAATAAATGTCGCGGGTTCGCTCTCCAACATACCGGTGTGATGCTGAAGTAGTAACGAATTGGCACGTTTTGTTGACGCGACAACCCTTTACTGATTGGCTGCGTCGGGTGGAGGTGGGCTTACGACATTTATTTTCACGTGACGATGATGAAGAAAGTGAGTGGAGACTGAGCTGGATGTAAAGCAACGGGAACGAGGGTGCACAGGGAAGGAGACGAGGGATTCGTGACAGTAATGATCGGGTCAAGGTCACGACTGGCAAACCGCGGGCCGGTGGTAGGGGCGAGTGGGCGAGCGAGGAAGGGAAGACGACACTCACGTAGCGGCGAGAGCCGTCGTACTCGGAGCGTTCGATCTTGTCTAGGGTTGAGTCGGAGAAGTAGAGTTTCTCGGCGCGGTGGTCGATGGCCAGGCCGTTGGGCGAGCGGATGTTACTGCCAACGATGACACGCACGTTGGAGCCCGACAGCGAGGCGCGCATCACGCTGGGCCGTTGCTCGTTCCAGTTGGTCCAAAACATGAGACTGCAAAACGCGGAGCGCCATTAACGGAGCGACGCGGGCTGCCCGGCAGACACGGCGGGGAGGGCGCTCGCTTGCGCGACACAACAAACGCGTTCGTTCATCACGGCGTAATTTTAAACAATTACCTGTCACCAACATTTTGTTTGCTCATTAATGAACATTTGGGGAGTGTTTTATTTTCCTCCGCAAATTACATCTTCGCACCGAGAACCATTTGAATTTATTAGAGGTTATACGCTTTTTAGTTTTTAATAGAGTAAAATAAATATTTGCCACGTTAATGACATTTTAGTCATCATCAATATTTCGTTTAATAAACACTGCTTTACAAGTACTTTTTTTTTTATTATAAAATAGCACACAGATTAGCAGAACAGGCTTACATCCAGATATTTTTAAACGCCACCTTTCACGAACTTGCCTATGATGACGCCCTGCCACGCCTAATGCCACGACCCTGCCCAGCACGACGCCACGAATCGACCCTGCCCGGCGTGGGGACCTCGGTATGGCGTGCGGCGCAATCAGGAGCTCACTTGAGGCACTCGTCCATGGCAAAGGAACGTGGGTGGTCGTCGGCAAACAAGGTGACGACAGTCTCGCGCTTGAACGCTCCGGCCCGGGACTGATCCAGCGAGTGCCGCACGATGGTGGAGGTGGTGTAGCTGGTCCAGTAGAGCGCGTCCCAGCCCTGGTGGTATGCCAGCCCTTCCACGGAGCCCACGTCTGCCAGGGGGCGACGCCGCGACAAAGATCAAGACAAAGCTACAAGGGGAGAACACGCAAACGCCGCACAGAAAGGCACCCGAGCCGGGATTGAAACCCGGGGACCTTCTTGCTGTGAGGTCGGCAGTGCTAAGAATACATTATCAGCATTATAATTTTCATAATATTAGTATAACATTACCGTGCTTATTATAACATAAAAACATTTTCATTCATTCATTCATTTTCAGAAACCGCTTAATCCTATACAGGGTCGTGGTGAGCCGGAGCCTATCCCGGCAGACACAGGGCGCAAGGCAGGGGAACACCGAGGATGGGACGCCAGTCCATCGCAGGGCGCCTGGGGAAATTTTAGTCAGTACGCCAATTAACCTTACAGCATGTCTTTGGACGGTGGGAGGAAACCGGAGTGCCCGGCGAAAACCCACGCGGACACGGGGAGAACATGCAAACTCCACACAGAAAGGCACCCCGAGCCGAGATTCGAACCCGGGACCTTCTTGCTGTGAGGCGGAAGCGCTACCCACTACGCCACCGTGCCGCCCAACATAAAAACAACATGAATTAAAATTTGTGATTGAGGCATCTTAGGCGGAGGCTTAGAACAAGTCGCTATATCCCTGAGCATCAGCCAATCACATTACACTAAACACTGCGCCTCGGCCCCCTTGATAATCTTGTGAATATATTCACACGACGCAGGCACCAAGCACAGACATCACGGAAAAAATAGTAGGAAGAAATTAGCATCCCGAGGGGAGCGGGAAGCTATAAACCATCGACCAGGGACGGAATTGGACAGATCTCTTAAGTAATTTGTGGAGCTGCGCTGGGGATTGAATTTAAAGAAAGCAAGCCACACCGATAATTACCGTACTTTCACTTCTGCCTCGGAGATATAAAAATGTGGCATCTCGCTAAAACTCCGGGAGGGCCTGCCAAGGACGTGGGAACAATCGTGTCTGGAGTCCTTAGAATCGCTCTCCTTTCATCGCCCAAATGTAACTGGTGCAATCATAGGAGCTTTTAGACTAGTACCGATCATAATTCTCAGCTATTGTGCGACCTCATAAACATTTTAAATCTCCCCGTGTTCAATAAAATCCACTTCCCTCAGATGCATTCTCACGAGCGTACGCTCTCCACCACGTTTAATCCCAGTCGACGGTGCACATTTCCTTATGTACAGTTAAGTTAAATGTTTTGAAGCCGGAGAAATAATGTAAATACTAAAGTGAACTGACAAGGCATTTTATTTTCCATTAGCAATGTTCTCCAGTGACTACGCTGAGATTAAGAAGCCTTTGCATTTGAAAGGAATGCTAACAGCAGGAATGGAGCTCTTACAATTTTATTTAAAAAAATATTCGTATTCCCAGCACCGACTCAATTAGCCTAAACAACTCTATTGAGACGTTTCCAAAAAAAGGCCCGCATCAAAAATCCTTTGACTGTACGACCGGAGGAAAACACGGTCGTGTGACAGCCTTCCCGAAGCTGGCGACTGGTACGGAGACCCCCAGAGGGAATGGATGACTTATTAAATCCTCATGCTGCATGTGACCACCTCCTGCCACACAATCAGGCAGAGGTGAACATCGGCCAGTCGTGTGGAAGTGAGCAAACGGCCCCAGAGTATCGTCGGAGCTGCTTAAGTGCTCGCCAGGCTGGCGGACAACGGGCACATTTCCCCGGGAGCCTCGCGTTACGTTTCAGCAGCCGACACAGATGGCCACCAGAGTAAAACGTCTTGAAGGATTTGCACTGAGCTTTGTCCACCTGGAGAAACTATCGAAAGGCAGTAGTCAGGCTCTAAAGTTTTAATGTAGGTTTACAGGCATATACAGGAGGTTACTCATCAAAGGGAAAAATAAACAAAGCAGTGCATGTTTATGGACACAACCAGCTTGCGATAGGGCTGTAAAAGGGGCCATAGTTCACAACTTAAGCCCTGGCCAGTGGTGGACGAAGCGGGAGCGGAGTGAGCGCCGCGGGTGCCGCCGCTCGCACCACCCATGGGCAGCTCCGCGGGAACCCAGCCTCGACCGGCGCCGGCGTGAAAACGGTGACGATCGAGAAGCCAGGTTAAACGAGGCTTTCCGGGCGAGCGGGCGCGAGCGGGCGACGATGGAGGCGACCAAAACGGTCGCGGCGGCGGCGGCGTCGGACGCCAGCTCGGCGCCGGGATCCACGGTGGCGTCCAGGCTGACGTCGCCGTGGAGCGGCGTGGTGATCCCCACGCTGGACACGGTGATCCTGCTGAGCGGGATGCTGGGCCACACGCTGGTCGTCGTCATCCTGTCGTGCAAGCGCCGGCGGGGGCGCAGCAGTCGCACCGACATGCTGCTGCTGAGCCTGAGCGTCGCCGACCTGCTGCAGCTCGCCTGCCTGCCCTTCAACTCGGCGTCCATCGTCCTGCACGAGTGGATCTTCGGCGCGGCGCTCTGCAAGGTGCTCAGCTTCCTGGCCACGGCGTGCACGTCGGCCAGCGTGTTCACGCTCACCGTGCTCTCGCTCAACCGGTGAGTCCGCGCGCCGCGCCTCTCTCTCCGTCTCCGCGGTCGCCGCGCGGGCGCGACGGTGTTTTATATCCGCGCGGTTTTTGGGAACGCGCCGCGTGGAATTCGTCTCTCGAGCAGCCGCCGACTTATCATTACGACTGGTGTTATGAGAGAAAAAACATCGCCTTGCGACCTTCGGGGTGAACGGAGTTTTAAAAATGTAAATTATTATATACGAGAAGAGGTATTTCACCGAGATGTAAAAACCTCTACTTAGTCAACCGTCGCCTTCTTATAGCGACAAGCGCGTGTCGCAGGAATGTGGAATTTACTTGGACGGCTCGTGGCGGCCGAGAGACGAGAGCCGTTTACGCGGAGCCACGGCTTCGCGGTCGTGCGACGGCGCGACAGCGCTGACGCGCGACGGCCTTGCAGGTACGTGACGGTGGCCCACATGAGCTGGGCGTACCGCCTCTCCCACTCGTGGGCCACGGACGTCACCATCCTGGCCTGCATATGGCTGCCGGCGCTGGTGATCGCGCTGCCGCAGCCCATCTACAACAGGATGCAGGTGGAGCCGCTCTACTGCCTCGCCATCCACATGGTGGACAACAGCAGCAGCCACGTGGCCTACGCCTCCGTGCTGTTCGTCAGCTGCTTCCTCCTGCCGCTGCTCATCATCAGCTTCGCCTACTGCCGCCTCGTCTGCTACGTGAGCGAGCGGCGGCGCGGCCGCGCGGGCGACCCGCGGGCGCCGCGCGGCCCGGCCTTCGACAACTACAACCAGCGGCTCACCGTCACCGTCGTGCTGCTGGTGGTGGCCTTCGTGGTGTGCTGGCTGCCGTCCTACGTGGTCATGTACATAACGGCGCTGGGCAAGCAGTCGCAGCTCAGCTTCG
Source organism: Geotria australis (assembly GCA_036362915.1). NCBI lineage: Eukaryota > Metazoa > Chordata > Hyperoartia > Petromyzontiformes > Geotriidae > Geotria > Geotria australis. Next base: position 7,931,888 of record JAZEWU010000005.1, read on the forward strand.
GCATCTTCATGTTGGTCCGCCTGATGTCCCTGGCCAGCCTGACGATCAACCCCTTCATCTACGCGTTCCTGTCCAGGCAGTTCCGCCGGGACCTGCGCGAGGTGTTCGAGTGCGACAGGAGGTGCTGCTGGGTCGCGAGGGGCAGCGACGCCAAGGTCAACCCGTGCCCGGGCGCGGACGTTTGCGGCGACCTGGCCTGACAGTGGTCGGACGTTGCAGGGCCTCGCGATTTGAAAACGGCGGCCGCCCCTTGGCTGATCCCGCGGCCGTAATGAGACGCGCCCTCATGGAACCGCGCCGTCTGCTTCTCGGTGTCGCGTTGAAGAACACGCGACGTCATCTGCAAGGGTAGGTCGTTGTAGGCCGGCAGCCGGCGACATGGTTCACATTTGTAATGAAATGAAAAATACCCGCAGTTATTCGGATGAAATACGCAAAGCAATCACCACCACCTACTGCAAAAAATACTTGGCAAGGTCT
>JAZEWU010000005.1:7947521-7957728 GCA_036362915.1 Geotria australis
ACGAGGACCTTGCTGTGAGTTGTGGATGTTCTATGAAAAAGAAGTTCCCGATGCGTGATACAAACATAATGAAGAAAAGAGCAGCTCTTGAGGGAAATTCTGTTACATCGAGCCGCGAAAACCTACATCAATGCAATGAAGAAAATATCGTCCGTTTTATTTATCCGTGTAAGGATTAAAGATATTTTACGTTTCTCATTCAAGATGTAAACAAGACGTAAACAGTCGAGACAAGAAGAGGCTTGCGTGCCAAGCCAAGGCGCTGACGAGGCAGCAGTTCAATCCAAGTCAGAACAGGCTCCCGGGACACGTGGCGAAACGTCGGGCACGGTTCCGAATGCGGCGCGGCACGAGCTCGCGGTGGAGAGGCGGAGGCCTCACCCGTGGCGCGGGTCCAGCGCGATGGCGCGCGGGTGCTCCAGGCCGCCGGCCACCAGCGTGGTGCGCATGGCGCCGTCGAGCCGCGCCACCTCGATCTGGTCCAGGTTGCTCTCCACCCAGTAAATGTTGTCGGCGATCCAGTCGACCGCGATGCCCTCGGGGGTGGCCAGGCCGTGCTCCACCACCACCTCCACGCTGCTGAGGCCTGCGCCGCGCGATAGCGTCCCGTGATCACGGGGGCTCCGAGCGGGTTCAAGCGACGCCAGATGTAAAGGCGAACAAAATCAAAGGCGAGCGGCTCGCACGCTTCCAAACGAGAGTCGGCGCCTGTACCAGAGCCCGTCAGGCATGCTGCGCGTGCAAGATCAATGCTGCGCGTGCAAGATCAATGAGACACGTTGTTTTGAAAAACACACTTGAAACAACATTTTGAAAGTGTGCTAGAAACGTACGGCTTGAAAAAACAAACACGGATAGAGCCTGTCATTCATGGCACAACCTAGTTCATTAATCCGTGAAAAAACCCCCCCATAATAGACGTTTTTAAAGCGGTATACAATGGGGGGGGGAACAACCCCAAAGCTATTCACGGAAATCACAAACAAACGGAAAACACAAACACGTTGGGTTAACCCAAAGCACGAAAACATGAGATCCGTGTTTATAATGCAGTAGTGTTGCTGGAGCCTGCGGGAGTGTGGGGCGTGTAGACGGCGGGGCCGCCCCAAAGGGAGTGGTACCTGTGTTTGAAGGCTGCTTGTCCTCGCCACCTGCCAGGACCCAGGCTCCTGCATGCGGGCACAACACGGAAGGGTCACGCGGAGCCAAGGCAGCTGCGAGCGATCGCACACGGCAGATTTACATTCACGCGGCACAGCATTGTTTCCCCCGCTCTCGCTTCTAGCATTGCACGCCTCGCGAAAATAAAAACAGGCGCGCATACAAAGAGGTCACGGCAAAGTTTCTCCTTATTCCGAACGTCGAGAAGTTCAGTACTCTTCTCCGATGGCAGCGCGGAGCCGCTGGTGGAAATGCACCATTCCTACGACAGTCGCCAGTCTGTGTTAGAAGGGGAGTGACTGCTGGAGGGTTGATTAGCTGTTGACCCCCAACCACTAGGCCCATTATCGCACGAATGGAGCGCCGCGTTATTCAATCTCAGAACAATGAATTGGCGAACGCAGAAAGCGTCCAATTTTACGGTAGAATTATGCACAAGCGAATGAGCATTATGTAAATGCACTCACAAGTAATGCGAGCAATTATTTACGTATTACAGATAAAGGGTCTGCTTGCCGGGTGCCCCGGTTATGTTTGATCTATTAGGACTGCTCACAGCGTGTGTTGCGAGGTTTGTGGAAATGACTGCGGCGATATTTGTCACCGTGTAAGCGCGGAGGCTCGGAGCTCGGGGAGGCTCCCTGAGCTCCGTCACTAACGAAACATTTACCCGGGGAGGAGGTTTCTCTTCTGCCTCCTACTCTGGTAAAAAAAAAAAAAGATAAACTCAGAATGGTATCATCAGGCATTTTAATATGTAGAATGCCTGGTGATGCCCCCAACGTGGGAGGCGAAACGTCGTAAACGAGAGAGACGTAACGCTCGACACGGCTATCCCGAGAGAACAGCTATAGAGAGCAATCTCATACGTCGAGCGTCATACATAACTATTTTAATTACCAGGAAAAGCCCACTGAGCTATGAGGTATATTCCAGAGGCGACATGGCCAGACGTGAAAGAGCATCGAAGTGGCTTTGATCATCATCATCATCACATATGCGGATTTCTAGCAGCCAAAGCATCTAAACGCGTGTTTCTAAACATTGACGGGATAAACCGGAGGGACCTGGAGAAAAATCCTGGAATAAAGATAACATCCAAGACGCGTGAGAGAGACTTCTTTGGAAATCAACACAACGCAGCGGGAACGTCGGAATGTCCGCGGCACGCTCGCCGCCGCGCGGCCCATCGAGCGCCGCACACGCGTCACGGCCGGGTTCGGTTCCCGGCCCGGGTCGCTCACCGCCGCTGTAGGCCAGCTTCCCGCGGTAGATCTTGTCCTCCACCACGTCGGTCCAGTAGAGGGTGCTCTGGCCGAAGTGGAAGTCGATGGCGATGGCGTTGCGCAGGCTGGGCACCAGCACGCTGTAGTCACGGCTGTGCAGATCGATTCTGCGGATCTCGTGGCGCGTGGAGAAGATGATGAACGGCACGAACGGGTCTGTGGCGCACAGATGGCAGCGCCTGAGCGCGACAATCCGGCGCTGCACGGATAACGCAGGGGTTCACGGACCACTTGCCCCACTCGGGTCTGGTCTCCACGGACCACTAGGCGGCGCTCGTGGCCCACTGATGGGTCGCAACCGAACCGGCTGAAATTGGCGGGTTTATAGCGTTATCTATAATAATAGAGAAAAGGTTTTTTTTATGTATGTACGCACTAAGGGTGCTGGATTTGAATAATTCATAAGCACACATTTTTATCTGCACAGAACAGAGGCTTTTATGTCTTATTTTAGTTTAAATTCCCGCTTCTGATTACTCTTCTGAAACGTTAACACTATTTCAGATTTATATTTCCACTTTGCTCTAGAGCGCTCTTCTGCATTAATCAAGTAAAAAAAAAAAAGCCACGTCAAAGCAGTCGTGTTAGCGGAAAACATCGCCCATAAGAGAAATCAAAAGACCTGTTAAATACTTGGAACGAGAAGTGCCTGCAAGGCAGGTACTCTGCTAGTAACCACAGCTACAGTACAAACTATATTTAGAATGAAATAAAATGTATACACACGTACGCCTATCATATTACGTTTGCCAAACATTGACAGGATGTTGAAGTCATCGCAACCTAAGCAGTCGCCGCGACCAGGCCTCATTTCCACTTTTCCCCCATAAACGATCCCGCAACTACCGCGCAGTGGAACACATCCTTCCACCTCTGGCCATTAGAGTCGCAACAACACCGCAGCACCATCGACGTTCAGGACCTCTGGGACGCCACTGCACGGTCCGTCTTGGCAGCCTGCTCCTCCTCGATTGCGTACCCGCGTCCCACCCAGCGCTACCCTTTCCTGAAGCCACCGACGCTCCATAGCTACCTATTATTCGAAACCGTCACCGACGGCTACATTTGTTTCTAGGAAAGGAAACGAGGAGGAGCCCTCCTCCAAATTGTCACGCGCTGTCGGCCGCAGGCAGAGCTGCAACAGAGAATGTCTTTCGCCCTCGGTGTTGTTTGAATAACCCTTGACCCCACCTCTCTGTCTGAATGTAACAGATGCCCCATTAGGTCACCTAAGCTCCCTCTGATTTGCTGCCAATATTCAGATGTCCATGTGCTACAGTCAAATTCCTCACGTGTTCCAGACAAAGTGAGTTGTATGTTCTCTCCCTGTTCTGCATGGGTTTCCTCCAGGTTCTTCTCCCACAACTAAAAAACACTCATTAATTAATTGACCGATACCATCATAATATATCGGATGGAGGTGTCTGGCAGGTTGGCACAGGTTGACTACTTCTCTGCGGTTTCCTGCAGTGCCTAGGAATCTCTGGGTCAAAGGCACCATACGAATGCAATAATAATAATAATAATGCAGGAATAAAAATTGTCGCTCAAATGAGAATTGAGGCGGCGCTCATCTCCTGTTTACAGCCCCGAGCCAGCAGTGGCAATCCCACATTCCTATGCCGGTGGGAAAGTCACTGCATAGGACAACCACTGTTGACTTCCGCCACAGCGTGGTGCTCATTACAGTAACCTCAGAGGCACGACGAGCCACGTTGCGATTGCGAGCCACTCGCTCTATCACCCGGCCACCTGGCAGCGCTCACCGATCCGACGGGGGTAAATCCGCCGATTCCTATCGCGAGATGCAGGACACCGCGGGGTGACAATTACGCGCTACACTAACACCAGACGCGCGCAGCCGGCGAGCGCGGGGAAGACCGAGCGCGCGAGTGCGGCCGTCTGACCCGTGCTGCGGCAATTCCTTCCGTCCGGCATGAGCCTCCAGCCGTCGTAGCAGCCGCATTTTACGGTGCCCTTGTTCTGCTCGCAGAGCTGGCTGCAGTGCAGGTGGCGCGTGCAGTCGTCCGTGAAGTTGCAGGTTTTCCCGTCCGCGCCCAGCTGCATGCCCTTGGGACACGAGCACACCAGGCCGTCCACCGGCGTCACCGTGCAGTTGTGGCTGCAGCCGCCGTTGTCCGCCTGGCACTGGTCTGCGGGGCAGAGAGGGGCGGCAGGTGCGGGATAATTGACGTGCGTGGCACGGCCAACGGCGCTACCGCGGCTCGGTCAACGAAGTCAAGTTGAAGCGGCTTTCCGCGTCAATCTGGAGGCGACGTGAAACGCGCGCCGCGTACCGCACAGGAGGCTCTCGTCGGATCCGTCGGGACAGTCGTTGTTGCCGTCGCACAGCTGCCTGGGGTCGAGGCACACGCTGGAGTGGTTGGCGCAGAGGAAGGACGGCGGCACGCAGGTGCGCGCGCTGCAGCCCGCCTCGTCCGAGTTGTCCTCGCAGTTGTTGGCGCCGTCGCACACCCACCGTTTTATGATGCAGATGCCTGTCGTCGGCGGCACACACACGCGCAATATTTCGACGCCGAGTTGGGCTGACAGCTCGAGGTGTCATTTGCATAGAGTGAAACAGGTGGTTGTATGGGTGGAGGCGTTCGAGGTATGGGGTACGAATCTTTTCACAAGTGCACGTTTTATCTGCACAACACCAAGGGTTGTTAAGTCATACGACAGCTTTACTCTCATACGACTTACCCAGGTGCAACGGGTTGATCGACTTGCGCAAAAAACAAAGATCCCGCGCGTAGCCTCAACAGACCGTAGGGATCGAATGCCGTTAGCGAGTAGCAGCGATGAAGGCCGGCACTGCACACGAGGGGGTGGACGACCGACTGGCACGCACCGCTGCTCACACACGTGAAGTGCATGGCGGGATTGCAGATCCTCCGCTGGCCGTCGCAGTTCTTCTCGTCGCTGGTGTCCAAGCAGTCGGCGTGCCCGTCGCAGCGCCAGCGCACGGGGACGCAGTTCCCGTGCGACGCACATTGGAACTCGTGTGAGTGGCACTCTTGGACAGGCCGCGCCGCTGGAAGAGACACACACACGCGGGGGAGTGCTGGAGGTGTTGTCTGGCGGAGTGGAGGGGGGGGGGCACTTCTCACTAAGAGGCTCTGTGTCCGGCGGGAGTCGAGTGGCGGCAGGCACAGGTCCTTTTCACGCGATGTCACATTCGATAGAAGTCTAGTCGGCGCCGGATTAGCCGGTTGCGTAGCTTGAGATCTATATAATAATAATCATTTACATTTCTAAGCACCTTTCATCCAAGGGCCTCCAAGGCGCTGTAACATAGCTAAAGTAAAAACGTGAAAGGTGGAAAGGTAGATAATATTGAAAACTTGAATAAAAAAAAACCTAAAATCCCAGCTCAAAAGAGTCTCTATACTTGTAAAAATAAATGGCAGCGGTAAAGCGCCTTAAGCCCGAGGACGCAAGGTACAGTACAGACAACGCTGTCATGATAAATGGCTTAAAATGCCTTCGTCTAATCAAGCAACAGACAGGAAATCTCCCACATTGACAGACAAATGTGCCTTGACTTCTGTCCAAGTAACGGTGATGACAGAGAGTGTGGTGCATACAGAGCACGGTTTCAAATGCACCCGTACTAATAATCTGCTGGGACCTTTTTTAAACTAATTTCAGAATAAGTGGATATTTCAAAATGAGGTTGCATATAAATCAACCGTTTGAACATAGTTGGGTTTATTTGCTCATCAGCAGCACCGGATGAGAGAATCTCACGCAGAACACTGCAAACTAAAATACAGCGGCAGATTTCAAATGCGTGCGCGCGTTTGTGTGCGACCATACTGCAGTGCTCAGCCATGATTTTTTCGACCAAACAGAAAAAACGCATAAATATAAAATCTGAAGAAAAGCTTTCTAATAAAAATGAGATTACATTTGCCAAACATGCGTCTGTGCAGCACCCGTGGATATTGCCCTGTTTCGGCGTGAGAGCCGCTGTCCGCTCTAAACAAAGAGTCCATATTGAGTCAGTCAGCCGTACCGGGCTCGTACAATGCCTTTGGAGCGTCGCACACCATCCCTACCCTATCAGCAAAGTTGGCACCCTTCGTGCATCTGCCACAAACGCACCCTTGATACTGTCCCCAAGGCAGGAGCATTACCAGCCCAAAGCTGAGACGGCTAATCTCTGTGAGTGCATCGCTAGGTGGCTTGCATCAGCACTAGTCATTACCACCCTGCAGATCACCAGAAGAAAAAAAGAGAAGAAATCCGATCTCATCCCGCTTGTAATTTTGCACGGCGGTACAACTGTGACACATATTATGCTTGGCCACTGTGGAATCTCAACCGGCACGTGCTGCCAAACATCACCTTTATCGAAAATCGTTATGAGCATGACCTGTCAATCATTGGGGACCAAAGCCTCATTTTCAGCAGCAGAGATTTCAGCTGCATTTCCTCTCCTCTATTACAGCATATGCAATTCATGTGCCCTCCCAAGCCCTCTACATGAAGTAAAGGCCCCGTAACCCTGGAGAGAAATAATTGGCCCATTAAATCAGTGGGAGCTGTAAATCTCCTGGTCCAGAATAGTCCCAACGCTACAAAATGCTCTGATCACCAGCGGTGCCGATGCTACGTAGAGCGCCCCAGCACTCCCTCCAGACTCGGTCATGAATCACATCTAACGCTTCGAGCCCTTGAACCCAAAACATCCAACGGCCTCTCGGCAAATTCGTTAACTTCACACTGATAGCAATAAAAGTACGCAAGGTTGTACTAAAACCTGAATTTGCATTGAGCTATTTCTTAAATTGCCGAAAGCGCTATTGCACCCAAACTATATTTCAACATGATTGAAGCACAATTTTTCACATATCTCCGAGACCTCGCAGTCAAAATTGATCTGAATTTGATATGAAAAATATATCCCGGTCACACACCTCCCTAACAAACTCATATCCGCCTGGTGGCTTGGCGGTCGAGAGAGTGGCTCGCAATCGGAAGGTCACGAGTTTGAGTCCTGATTGGGTGTTGACTCGGTCCATCATCCTTCCGGGGTCGATAAGATGAGTTCCACTTTGTGGAGAAGTCAACAGTGGTTGTCCTATGTATAGAATCACCTCTGCCACAGGATTGTGGAATCAGAGCTTTCGGCAGAAAACGACCGCCAGCTTAAAGCTGATTTAAGCAGGAATCACTTTGCCTTTGCTTCGAGTAAATAACAGGCAGCTCTGATTGCCGCCGCAGTGGAACCCAGTGTGTCGTAAAATCTGCGCACAGCACGCAACAAACCCTGGCATCTCAACCAAACCATGGCCTACTCACAATAATTAAAGCATCTGTCAATATCTTATAACATTCGGCAACGAAGCAAACATTCTCAAATATCCCATTCAAAAACATTGGCATGCAATAGCATCATTCCTATCAATGCCGCTCAGCAAAAAGGTGAAAATTATACATTCCTATGGCAGGGCCCAGTCTCTCCACATAATGACCACTGTTGACTTCCCACAGAGTGGTAATTAGTTCATGTTGACCGTGATTCCAGCTCAAGTGCCCTATTGAGAGAACCACAAATAAATCACTGGCCAGGTGCACTAAACGCCATAGATGTGGCTACCATCCAAATTCCCACGAGTGATCTTATGGAGGAATTCCACAGCCTCTACTAATGGACTTCCATGAACGACAGCATTCGCGGGTCCATTAAAGCTCCATAATTATCTGTGCTGAGTGATGACGACCCACAAGCTAGGGGTGATGTGGCAGCGTGAGCGCTCACCGTCCACAATACAAATAGCGCGCGACATGCTTGGTGTGCGCTGCGTATAGGGTGCGACACACACGTTAGATGCCTGTCCTCTCTTGGATTGAATAGCTGATCCCCATCAGTATTTGCAACGTCATTCCGTAAAGTAAAATAGCTGGGAATTGAACTCAGATCATCGGGTCTTATTGCGCGATGTGTTCAGCACTGTGCCACCACTCTGCTCCGCATCATTAACTAAACTGCCAATGTATTTAAAAAAGAGAATTGTGTCATTCGTTAAACAGCTTCAGCATAACGAAAGCCACTCAACTGGGCCGCATTGATATGTCAAGCCGTGTTTGACAGACTCTGACGCAGCGAGCGTGTAGTGCGGTAAAGGGAAGTGAACAGTGGCAGCGTCCTTAACTACGCGGCACCGACGCCAACACGATGAGGCCCTCTTCCAATACGCCTCAATGTGACAGTCGCTCGCAACTAGTGAACTTACAAAACTGCTCTGGTGTTACAGTTTCCTGTTACTCCCATGTTCGGGCTGATCTCTTCCTCTAAACGTATTGCTCGATATACGGAATACCGTGGCACTGCCTAGTAATGAGGATATTCATAAAACGGAAGCAAAATGCATTGGTTTGTTGTCCCATTCAAATGAAAATTGCAATGCACGTTATCCTGCACAACACCACAGCGCGCCCTGGGGCATCACAATGATGGACACATTTTCAAAGAAGGTTAGAGTGAACCATTTTCAATCTAGACAACTGTCATTATCAGCATATATATCATCATGAACATAATCATCATCCGCTTTCATGCATTATTCAAGTCGGGGTGTCTGTGAAGGATAGCCAAGCCTATTTCTTCACGTCACGTCCCTCTTCTTAAACCAAATCCCTTCAGGTCCTGCCTCATGATCTACATCCATTCACCCGCTAACCACGGGCCAGCTTAGGTACACATACACTATACAGATTATTAAAATAAACATTATACCTGGTTGGCCCACAGGAGGAATCGCAATTCACGTAGCATTAAGTAATACTCCATCCATCCATCCATTTTCAGAAACCGCTTAACCCTCTACAGGGTCGCAGTGAGCCAGAGCCTATCCCGGCAGACACAGGGTGCAAGGCAGGGCTATACCCAGGATGGGACGCCAATACTGTCTGTGTTAAATCAATCGTGACGTGGCCTCTGGCGGTGACAGGGCCTCGCCGGATCGCGCTCGCTGCTCATCGCAGAGGTTCACGGTTCGTGTCCAGCGGCTGCCCTGATTAATACTGTGGGTAAACGTAAAAAAAACGCACCGTACGCTTCAGAGTTCACATGGGGTCATTTGCAGGAGACGGCCACTGTGTGCCGGCACCACGGCCCATACTTGCCAGATTTGACGAATTACACACGAATTGATAAATTGTAATCTAAATAAAAATCTAGAATTAAGAACCAATTAAAATCCCCACGTCTATCGCTTGGCTATCGAGTGACACCGAGACTGGCTCGAAGCCACAGAGTTACCGTCATATATGCCAATAAAATATTGTGCGCGTAATAATTTTCATCATTATTATTGAGCCTGCTGAAACACGATTAACAAAATATGTGGCATTAACGAAATGCATTGCCTGTCTCGAATTTGAAATGTTGCAAATCGTTATTCTGCTCAATTTCCATGAGCGCAGAGTGTGAAAAGCCCAGTGTGTGTTGTCAGCTTCCACCTCGCACGCATCTCACCCTTTAAACCCGCTGGAAGCCAAATGAGGCGACGCAAGCGGTTGATGCAACACAATGCAGTCTGTGCCGGATCCAAGGCACATAACGAGACTTTTGTTTACGAGTTGTTCATTTGCAGGGAGAGTGGGATGCGATTACGTTTAAAAGAGAGCTCGTGACGGCAAATATCGGCAGGTGCCACTGCTGGGTGGTGGAGTGGTGGCGCACCGGGAGGAGCGGTGCAGCGCCGGCTACACCCAGAACGCCGCTTACACACAAGGGCGCCAGTTCT
>JAZEWU010000005.1:7961285-7981408 GCA_036362915.1 Geotria australis
CGTGGGTCCCGCCAGCCCGGCCTCGATTAGGGAAACAGGTCAAATAAATAAATTGGAATTTGTTACGTAACGAATGTTTACTGGGATGTACGTTCTGACTGAGGAGGACTGAACCATCCTGTCGAACAAAACTAAATTCGATTACACGTGCCATTTTCTGAGAATTGGTCTCAAGAGCTGCTCTTTTGGGATAGCGCCGTCGACCATTCTTCTTCACTCCTTAACGTTTCACCTCCCACGTTGGAGGCGTCATCGTTCAGATGCCTGATGATGTTTCCAACATGCAAGGCGAATTCTCGTGAACACTCAAACCGGCTATCCCCCAAAGAGAAGCTCTTTTCAACAAATGTCATACATCGAGCCGTGAAAATCTACAGCAATACACGTTATTTTCTGAAACAGTAATTACAATGCCTTTAATGATATACCCATATAATGCAGCTTTATCTGAACCATAATGACTTACTTTCAGCGTTGCTTACAAACGATTTCCAGTTATATATGATTTCAAAACTCGTTTTTCATTTGCAGAATACTTAATTCAAATGAAGACGAATACCGTAAATCACGCGACAAGATTTTTTTATTTTTTTATAAACAAATATCCAAAAATGCACAGTATTTAAGAGAGTGAGTTAAAACTATTCCTTTCATTAGCGCTAACATCAATTTGATCTCGTAAACGGTTAAAGCGGTTTAACTGGTCCCTGTGGCCTGGCAGCTGTTATCTGCCGCCTCGCGTGTCCGGGGCGCTGGACAGAATAGGAAGCAGAGGCCTCTATCACTGGCAGTCACATTCATCGGCCAGTAAATTACAGCGCGTGGCAGATAGGCCATGGCCCTTTTGTGTGGCGGCATCAGCAGTCGGCTCGTGTCACACTGCTCCCGGCTCCACGGGCAACCCCCCTCCACCATTCCTCCTCCATCCCCCTCACCACCCCCCCTCCTCCATCCACCCCATCACCCCCACCATCCCCCCCCGTCCACCCCTCACAGGCCGCACCACGCACCGCATCAGAATTAGCCCCCTCAACCAGTCGCTTCCATGGGCCAGACAAGCAGCCAGAATTAAACAATTCGGCTTTAAAGCAGAAAGCTCATTTTCTCACCTCTGATTATTTGTGCCTTCCATCGTTTGTGAAGACATTGCTATAATTTGTTTCATTTGCATAAAACATTTGCAGCACATACTCGTTACTTATATGGGGGGGGGGTGGTTCTCTTCCTTTGGCAGGATTTATAATCTTGATCCACAGCAATCTTTTGCAGCGATGCTGAAGAAGAGTGTTATTACTGGCAAATCTGTGGAAGCTGAATAGAGCGGGGATTATGTATTTGTGTTGGAGATATTTGTTTTCTTGCGAAAGCTTACTGCATTACTGACTTGCACTTGATGCACTCCACCAAAATTGGAACTGAACAAATGTTTAAAACTAAAAGCAAATCAGCTCGCAACATATTAATGAACAACTTGAGGATATTTTCATAAAAATACTCTGAGTGCATTTTTTTTATTTCATAAAAATCTGAAATTTGATTAGTAAAAAAAATACTTTCAATCCGATATTACAGAAACATGTAGCTTGCAAGTCTTCTTGAGAACCATTACGTTTAAAGATCACAAAATTATAACTCAACTAAATGATATTTAATTTAATACCAACTGCGAGGTCCTGAAACAATTCAATATGAGGCAGTACGACCGACGGCATACTCTGAATGCAATAAAACAGACGTGTGCCACGTGATAGATTCATTATATAAAGCCAGGTCCCTGAATTTCACACCTAAGCAAAAGGACTTCTACTTTTTAACTTTGCGGTTGTTTGCAGATGTCCTTCTGCATATTTGTAATTGTATTATATCAGTATAGCTCGTTTACGGATTTTAATGTAATGAACACACTCCTTTGCGTAAGAATGTCCCTGGCTCCGAGCACACACCATCTGGACTGGCGCCAGCAGTAATGCCGAGTTCGTGAGACCCGCAAAGTGATTTTTTTCCCGTTTATCTCGATGTTGACACCGGGGAGAAGGCGCCTGGGTTTGGCTATTAGACATCTGCAGGCAGTCTGCCCTCAGTCATTCCCTGCATTTCCATAATTCATGCAAATCCCCACGTCACCTGCTACACATCCCAGGGGCTGGACTCTGGGGCCATCGGAAGCTGAGGACTAATGCGCAGCAGCTGGAAAGATGTGCATTTGTCTCAGTGAAGGCCGACCAGGGAACCAATTAACTTCTGTAAATATAATCACCTGAATTAAGCAAATACGCAGCGTGCATACATCATCGCGAACGCTTGAGATTACGAGAGCAATATCTTTGTACAGTCGGTAATATAGTGCTCACACGCGGGCCAGTACATGGTCAAGTTTGAAATAAAAGAATCCACAACTATTTTGGGATGTTTTAGAAATAAGGCAGATCCTCAATCTAGATGTAAACATGAATACAGAGTGAAAGGCTTGCAGGAGAAAAGCCTTCCAGACATTACGCTCAGCGGTAGAGAAAGGGGAACGCCGCTCGTGCGACTGATGTGAGGTTGGCAGAAGCGGGAGTGCTCTGTGTGTGTGTGGGCGAAGCGCAGAAGCAGTGGACACTATGGGATGTGTGCGTGGCGATGTTGTGCATTTTATCAGTGGAACCGGCGGTTTCTGAAATAGAGATGTAAAGTAGGTCGCTGGTAGCATGAGGATCACCTAGCCCAGCTGATACCAGAATGAGATGGGCCTAGATTCTCTGATTCGGATTACAACGTATTTTTTTTTACAGTTATAGACGTCTATTTATTTGGAATTAAAACTCGTTAACTCATGCACAATCAATGGTCATGTTTACACAAACACATCGTTTTAACTGTAAAAACACGAACTAAATTGTTACTAAACCATGAACATAAATTGTATCCACGCAACAGACATCGTCGTTTTCATTTCCTCGGCCAGTGTCTGTCAACCGACTCAGGAAAGTCATACATCTAAATGATGACGAATATAGTTGTTTTTCTTCATGTTATTGTGAAAATTATATTAATAGCAACACACACTCCCCCCCCAACTCTGTTGCCAATCAAATGAATATTTTGCGAGTTCGCTAATCCTTATTAATCACACCCCTTCCCCCCAAGTTTGCGTCCACTTTGATGCTGTTACAATCAAGGCAACAAAGAACTACGAGACTAGCGTGAACAGAATGAACAAAATGCATATTTAAGAGAGAGGGTTATTTCCCATAAACATCTGGCATTCTCCCAGTATTGGTTCAAGTAAGCATGACTCTGCTGATGAAACACTGAATGTCAAAACCGGTCCGGTGTTGGCTTGTATTACACCAATGCTGATAATAAATGCAATCCCAGAAGCCTGTGTGGCCGCTGGGAGGGACAGATACTGTATTTGACGGAGGCTTACTGTCTACTTATTTATTTTTCATCCATCCATAGTCAGAAACCGCTTAATCCTGTACAGGGTCGCGGTGAGCCGGAGCCTATCCCGGCAGACACAGGACGCAAGGCAGGGCCATACCCCGGATGGGACGCCAGTCCATCAGAGGGCACCGGAGACAATTTAATCCGCAGGCCAATTAACCTATGCAGCAGCATGTATTTGGACTGTGGGAGGAAATCGGAGTGCCCGACGAAAGCCCAGGCGGACACGTGGAGAACATGTAAACTCCACACAGAAAGGCACCCGAGCCGGGTTTCAAACCCGGGTGCTTCTTGCTGTGAGGCGGCAGCGTTACTGACCGCACCACCGTGCCGCCATCCTTATTTATTATGTTACTTATATTTTCCACAAAGATGCAAATGCTTAGTTTGCGTTGAATTATACCGAGTTTTAATATGCACAGGAATCGATGGACATGGGTTTCACATTATCGCTTTCAGAGCTCTATTGAAGAATTCTGCATGCACCTGTTTATAAACTTCCATTGGCACTGGAAGTTCATGTGATAATATTCATCACGACTGTCAAAGCTAACATCACATTATGGCCACAGTCGAGATCAAGTAAATGGAAATGTGTGGTTAGAGTTAAAAACGAGATACGCTTTAATATGCAATAAGATAGGATGAGCTATAGTGAGCAATCATATGAACCAAGTCTTTTGATCATGTGTATCACAGGTTCACTTGTAAATTAGTTCTAGCATGTCACATCTCCGCTTCAATATGTGGAGTGCTTAAATGAACTGTGATATGGAATCGGATTACATCAACAATAAATATCCCGTTTACTGTTTCCCTCAGAAAAAAATATTTGTGCATTTGTGAGGGGGATACCTGGCTGACGGTGTGAGAGGACTCTAAATAGAGACTCTGCTGAGGAAATTAATATATAGATAGATGTGAATGTAGGTTTTCACGGCTAGATTCATGATGGTTGTCCTTCAAAGCAACCATCATATAGATAGACGTGTATTATTACGGCAGAAAATACCCAGTGGGCTTGCAGATGTAGATGTTTATTAGGTGTTTATTATTACGGCACAAAATACGCATTATGTTTGCGAGCTCTGGAGGCGGGATTCCTGTGACACAACACTGGAATTAACCTCAGGGGTTTAACTGCCTTTCTTCGGCCAAAAATAAAGAACACTTCTGCATTTAGAAAATTTGTTTTAAAGTATCGTCCTTTCGTACAACATTCCCCGTTTGCGATTCGCTTTGTGAGATTGAATTGCTTTATTTAACCTTGAGGCATTACCGCACCTGCTTTGTGTTTTCCTGGAAGTTACACTTGGCGGTGATATTGACTCCGTGCCTCGATTTGCACATCGCATTTCGTCCTGGTTCAGATAGAATTTCCTCATCTGCATTTAAAACCACAGGTTAATCACTTTTTTGACACCTAACTCGCATCTAATTTGTTCAGCTCCGGCACGATTCAGTTCCACCGTTTGAAAGCCTTGTTGGTTGCCTCACTGTTTAATTTGTCGGGTTCTGTTATGGCGACTGTTGTGTCGTGGTAAAAGGAAATCTGTAACCGAAACTCATATCACTGTGTGAGCGGCGTGCGAGCCAGACAGCCAGAGAACCCACCCGCTCGCACTCGCTGCGGTGACACAGCCATGCAAAATAAATGAGGCCATATTTCACAATAACGAACATGACATCGTAGGTGTACGATACAATTGACATAACGAAGTCAAATTAGGTGGTGCACTGCAACGTGAGAATGATTTATGGGGCGCAGCATGGACGTAACAATTCATCAACCCGTCAAATTAAAATCGATTATTATTGTCAGAAGGTCTCTGCATCGTGCGTGTAAAAATTAATTATTTTCGATACGTATATATTTGGATGTGTTTGGTTCGTGGATACTGTCCGGTTACAAACATCCTCCGGACGCCTTGGTTTCTACTCGAGTCAGAAGGGATTAAAAACCGAAATCATCGTGACAATTCAACCTGATGATTTCATCTGATCACGTGATGGTACAAACTGTTACGAGCACTCTACCCAATCACGGCTAATGTGAAAACTCCCAACCCCAATGCAATCAAGAAGACGGACAGTTTAGCTGAACCGCGTTCTTTTTTTGTGAATCATCAGGTCGCGTGTGGTGCGTGTGGGGTACAGTGTGGGTGCTCTGTCCTCTTTCAAGGTGCCTGGCCTCTATGAAGGAGTAGGCCAAATATCCTCGAGCGCAGCTCTTCCACCAGCAGTGGATAGAGCAAGTAGTGAAAGGGCTGCACTTGACCTTTTTTGCCTCTGTTTGGTAATGAGAATTGATCGAAACAGCCCTTCATTCAGGACAACTGTGTCCAGTGTGCCTCATCTCTGCTTCACAATGTTTTGACTCCCACAGTGGAGGCATCATCAGGCCTCTGAACTGTTTGGCTGAAGCGTGATGTCATATATCTCTCTCTTTAGTACATGCACTAAAGAGAGATATACAAATCCCAACATTTATAAATAAATTAAATGTATTGAGAGATAAAACACAACATTACTCACAATATGTTGTGTTATATATCTCTTCAGAACATGTCGTAAAGAGCTATATATGCAATAATAAACATCTCTGTATACACCACGTGTCTCAACATTTTTCAGTGAAACCATTCCGAAGCCTAATGGTGCCATCAGCATGGGAGGTGAAACGTTGGGAAGGAGAGAGGGGGAGCACTCGACACGGCTATCCCGGCAGAGCATCTCTTAAGAGCAATTCTCATACAACGAGGCGTGAAAGCCTACGTCGATACATCAATCTGAAAATGCCCACGCTACTGCGTCACCTGGCGCACGTGGCGATCGATCTCTACGACGCAACCGGCTGCACGGTGGTGGGGCGAGGTGGTGGGGCGAGGTGGTTGTGCGAGGCGCTCTGTGCAGCTGCACCACAAGTGCTTCACTGTCGGCGCCCGACCTCGGCGGCAGCTTCCTGCACGCCGCCCTCACCCTCCCCGCTGCTCACAAATGTTGGGCATTGCGGTTCTGCATTATGCCGTCCGCGATACATTTCCTATGTTTATTTAACACACGCTGTACACACGCGTGCCTTTGTTAAAAAATAAATAAATGTGAACTCCCCCGTCGCTATAGCCTCTGGACATGTATACAATGTGAAAAATGAACGTGCTGCACCATGCACTAAACTATGTTAAACCCAGAGCACGTTTCTGAATTCAGCAGCAGCGCTAAGGGCAATGGGAGAATGTTTATGAAGCGTCTCCTTTGCCGAGAGACGTGAACAAACTGTTGTTTTCAGCTTGAATACTGCGATGTGGCCTCACGGTTCATGTCTGTCAAGCCCATAATCCACACACACAGATGTTAAAACGCACGACCTTCAAAGTGCCGT
The DNA here is from genome assembly GCA_036362915.1 of Geotria australis. Classification (NCBI taxonomy): domain Eukaryota; kingdom Metazoa; phylum Chordata; class Hyperoartia; order Petromyzontiformes; family Geotriidae; genus Geotria; species Geotria australis. Next base: position 7,968,097 of record JAZEWU010000005.1, read on the forward strand.
TGCCCCCTTGCAGCTTTATTGTCTTCTATCAGCGGCTACAATTAATTTAGGAAGGGCTTAACCTTCGGGTCACGGAGTCCAATATCTGCAGTGCAGGCTAATTTGTACATTTGTATTCCTGTGCTGTTTAGTTAAAGCGGTCGGTGTCATACTTCATGAATTTAACCAACCGTCTCAGTGCCTTCACTTGGGTCAAGGATACTTTTCCGGGCACTGCAGTTTTTTCTTCTGCCAGTAATATGTTTTATTCATACATTTTTACACGCCGTCCGTATTCTTGCTAATGCCATAATCCGCTGGGCTTTCCAGCAGCCGTGGCACTTAGTTTTTAAATGAACAAGCGAGCGTGTGCCTTTGTGGACGAACCACTATTATAACACAAAAACCTGCCGCCCTGCAAAGTGTCTAGTTTAATAAAGCGGAGTTTTGGAGGGAGGGAGAAAGCGGGTTTATTGATTTCATTGTGAAGGCCACATTCAAGATTTAACAACACACGTAATAACGGTCAGTATTTACGCCCCACCACCAATCATCGTCGCAATGACTGACGAGGCAGTTTTCAATTGTAATGAATGAGAACAGCCATGAAATCAGATGCACTATGAATCCACAATATTCGACGGCATGAGCCGATGATCCTCATTGAAAGCCCCTACACAACATTCAATACTGCGCGCAGACCGTCCCGAGGGACGCGTGGCTCCTTTCTTTCAGGAATTCTTAATACTCGCTTTTCATTACTCAAGCATCCAACTGACTGAAGAATCATTGAGACTGCTTTCAATCCATGGGATGCATAAAGTATACGGCTCAGATACTATTTTGCAGATATAATATGTATATCCAGGGACTGCAAAGACACAGGCAGGTGCACCACTGTGGCACACAAAGACACGCTTGTTTCTAATCATGACCAATTATTTAAACAGCGTTATGAGCTGCTATTAAGGCACGTCAAGACCAAAGCACTGTGAGAGAGCAATCTGTCTTGTGAAAACGGCTTCCCATCGCGTTTAGAACGCCTGATGATGCGTCAAACGTGGGAGGCTCAACGTCATGAAGGACAGAAAAGGAACACTGGACGCAGCTATGGAAAGCGATTCTCATACATCTAACAGTGAAAACCCACATCATTAAATCTGTCTGATCTTCCACATTTTCTGCACATTACATCCAGGGCACCGTCGCTCATTTAAACGTTCGTTATTTATGCCCATAGCCATGCTGTGCGTTAACCTATTGACAGCCATTGGAAAGTATGAGCTGTCAAATTTGATACGATCAGTTTTAGAGTAGAACAATCTGCGGGAAGGAAAACACTGGACACCTATTAAAAGGTAAAAGTGTTGTTTGTTCATGGCACTGTTGTCAAAACGGTCTGCACATAAAGTGAACTCTACAGGGTATTTGCTGGACTCTTCCACATTGACCAGGCATGCAGGCATACCAACACTCTACCCCACCACCATAGACGAAAGACGAAAGTAACGGCGATAAAGGGGCCAACGCCGCGGTGCAAATGGGAACGGAGACGACAACATTGGTTGTGATACAACCGTAGCGGTGAGAAACTTAAGTTCCTTACACGCCTGCCCACCGCAGACGACCGGCTGATGAACTAATCGTGGTGCTCCCGTGTATACTGCTGGGGGAATAGAGGCGACGGGGCAATGGAGAAACTTGGCCGATTGTTTCCGCCACTGTGCCAGACGATGAGATCAAAGCGGCGCCCTCTGAAGCCACAGTGTGCTGGCCATAACACCGGTGCATGATCCCATAGAAACACATTACAGGTGGATGAACAGAAATTACTTAAACCAGACTACAAATTATTTTGCATCCTGTGCCTCGTTCGACTCGCCAGGCCCAATGAGAGATGAAGGCGGTGTTTTTTTCGACGAGGCTTTACCTGCTGCTGCCGCTACTGCTGCGATTGCTGACGTGACTGCAGCACGGCTGCAGTGCCCAGCGAGGGCAGTGCGACAGTGATGCGTACACGTCAAGTGTCAAGGATTAGCACCCTCCCTTGAGCACCCTTGAGACTGCTTTTTCAAGATATTGAGTGCCTCACAGCCCCGAAATGGATTCTCGCATTTTTTGCTGTTTACCTAAAAACAATACATCCATCCATCCAATCTCCAAGAGTCGCCTTTCCTGCAGAGTGTCGCGGCGCCAGCATGCTAAGTAGGGTGGATCAGACGTCCCTTTCCATAGCAACGGACTCCAGCTCCTCCTGGGGGATTCCCCGGCGTACCGGGCCGAGAGACACATTCCGGCCAGCGTGTCTTGGGCCGGCCTCGATGTCTCTGCCCAGTGGGGCGAGCCCGCTAGAGTTCTAACGGAAGCCTACCGCAGGGCGTCCTTGCCAAGTGTCTGAACTGCCTCAACAATACACCGAGCGATATTCATAGCAGCCGGTGTTTGCGTGCTCAAATGAACCTCAGAGCTACGTCACATGTGCAGCGCTCCTGCTAGGGTCTCCCTTGGTGAACAGGGCTGGGCGGAGGTCCCAGACAAATAACGATTCGAAGACCCTCCGACTTAAGTTTGTTGGGGTCAGGAAGGCCACCCGACCGTGAAATTCTGTTCCGATACCTCCACCATTGGGGGGCAACCGGCCAACCCGGCTCGAACCGACTCAACCTGGATACGGGCCGTTTAACTTGACGGGAACAACACAACTATGGGGATGCTCACCCAACGTTAACGCGCATCGGCTTATTGCTGTTGCAATGCAAACTTAATAACGAACTCAATGATAAACACGCGGCATTGCGACGAGCCTCCACCGAGACCAGCGCCAGCACCCACCGCTGCAAGTCACGTTGTTGTCATCGAGGATCTGGTGGTGGGAGCAGGCGCAGACCCGTCCCCCGGGGATGGCCAGACACAGGACGCCGCAGCCTCCGTTGTTCCGCGAGCAGTGGTTCGTTCCTGTCAGCACGCGTGGCGAAGCGTTCGTCTCCAATTACATCATCGTCGGCGAACGTTTGTCACATGTCGTTACATCTCGTACAGCACGCAGCATGGTTTAGCTCGCGAACCGATTGCTCACAGATCTATAGACACAACGACGTCACCGAACCACCAATCACAGTTGTAAAGAGACGGGCGACTGCGATTTAACAAATAAACACTGTGCGTCTCAGTTTCCACATACGGTGCAGTTTCATTGTTCATAGCCGATTTGACATAAAAATGTTGAGTCTTATTCTTGAATTGATCAAAGCCACGAGATTAAAAGGTGTACGTCCTGAATGCTTGTAACAACCACATCATGTGAGAAAACGACTCCAGGGGGACGACATCATAGAACTAAATCTAACTTGGGTAGACTATTAAGACGCAGCCTCTACTTCCAGTCATTTCAAGAGATCTCAGCCAATACTAGGTAGTTCTCCTTTATGCAATGTGAAGTGTTCATCACGTACCAATGTAATTGGAGAAAGCTGAATCCCACATTTAATATAACGTTAATATGCACAATCACTAGTGACAGGGCTGAGCACATCAACTTATGGCACCTGACAACCTGGTTTAATTACGTGGGGTGAAACATAAAGTTTGAATGAAGGATCTCAGCTTTATCAGCTCAGCGACTCATGCCACTTGAAAGCCCGATTCACAACTCGGCCACCTCCACTTCCGCAAACTTAACAGGAGCAAAGAATGGTGGCATCACGAGGCTGCAAGGTAGAGTCTTTATGATGCCATGTGCGACATCACGCAAATGCTCTATTTTCAAAGAAAATATTTTACGTTGTCATTTCAGAATATTCATTGAACAATAAGCAATAAAAACTTTAGCACCTTTAGGTTAGTACTCCTGCCTGCCTGCTGCTAAAAAAGTACAAAATACAATAGTGTGCTGTGGTTTTTTTTTTATCCAGAGCATGCTCTGCTGGCTAAGTCGTGTGCTTGACAAATAATATATTGTAATGGCCACCATGAGATTAAAGGCTTTGGTATACACACCAAGGTCCATGTCCGCTGCAGATATCTCTGTGGGACTAAGAGCTGCGTATACTCTGGCTCGAAACCGAATTCAGCTGCCTGTTCCGAGCCGCTGGCACTTGTCACAACCTCAGGCTGTGCACTCAAGAATAGAATCTGGGGTCTGCGCATCTGCTCAGCAGAATAACCGATCGAATGGCTGTCCCGGCCTATTTTACGCACACCTGGGCACAAAATTTAAGGTGACGCGAGTAAAACAAACAGCTTTGTGAACAGCGCATTAAAGACTGCAAATGAGGCTGCAAAGTGCAGCACACGGATTTATTGAGCAGCCGACTTCGGTGGCTGGGCCGTGCGTAACGCATGCGACTTCAGGGCCTCATCGCTGACACACGGAGGAAGAAATTAAATCATGACGATAAACCGGTGCGGAGGGGCATCCAGCGACTGTGCAAACACACATTTACTAACTGTATATTGCTCCTTGTGCTCTTTTCTTAAGGGAAATGCTGGAATTATAAAATCAAAGGCAGTATTTGTTTTTCAATAAAAGAGACTAAGAAAAAGAGTAAGTATGGCCATTTTTCCATGAAACAGAACGTAAACAACACCCTGTTCTAATGTAAAAACCAATGATTCCCACTTGGCCCATTACAGTCGTTTATTTCGAATGGGACCTCTGCGTCAACACGGTATAGGGGATCAGGAAATGACGGATTTTGGCATTCGAGCTATAAAGCTGGCAAGACCCTTGCGCAAAGGCTGACCTATGAGGCCACAACTTCTTCACGATTGTACTTTTAAGAGAAGCGGACGCAGAGGCCAGGACCTTCCAAGTAACCAATTTAATTTGGAACTAATGCGCAATACTCAAGGTGCTCTCCTCTTTTGATATGCGTAATAGCCCATAATGATCACGATGTGTACCATGTAATGGTTGTTTTGCACACCAACCACGGCAAACAAACGGAGCCACTGTTTAGCACAAAATATTCACAGAGAGGCTCCTTGCCTAGAAAAAACATCTGGCGGTTCAAGGGCGTTGGTTCACGCAAATCTGACATTGCTGTCGAGACACTGGATGTAGAAACCAGTTCACTTGTGTTGAACCGGAGCTACTGAAACAATACCGCAGTACTTTCATTTTTCGTGAGGGGGGACAGATGTAGGAAGAAGACTCATTGTAGCGAATCGAGGTCGAAAAGCGCAACCGGTCACGCCGAAACACGACACATGCCCACCAAGCGTAATTTTAATACTACAATTTAGAAAGGCACCCGAGGCGGGAATGGAACCGCCTCGAGAGCAGGACCTTATTTTTGTGAGGCGCGGATGTTACCGCTGCGTGGCCAACCCGATGCCCCAGCAGGCGCCCGGGGCACCCACCTTGCTGACGGCTGCGGTCATAGACGCGGATCCCAAAATTCGGTTCGTTCCCCCTCATGATGAGCGTGACGTTTTTGCTGACGGTGTCGTAGCGTTGAATGGAGCCCAGGCGGTACTCCGTCCAGAAGAGGTACTGGCCGTGGTGCGTCAGGCCAAAAGGGTGGCTCAGCTCTGTTCCGTTGAACACCACCTGCAGTGCGTGCGAGGCAACGACGGCACAGTGTGACGACCACGACGACGCCGAGACCACGGGACAACGGCGATGAGAGGCTGAGCCTCTCGTGATATGCTTTACCAGTACGGCGTCGATACAATTCACAGCAATGGAGCACGGTTTTGTTACTCTGTTTATAAAAAAAAAAAAATCCCCCACTACTGACAGTGTTCGGATGGGAAAATTGAGGTGAATGTTATTCGATGTCCATTGTCCGACGTTGTAAAATTTGTCCCAAAGGAACCTATACTAACGGTATACACGTCCGACTTGCGATTCATTTTTCAAAACATCTCTCACCGCACATCAAATCACGCAGTCTGTCAGCAAGAAACAGTTGCTGTGAGCTCGTTTTGACCTCTGACCTCCCAAAGATTCCCTGCTCTGCAAGCCAAGTCGTGTGTGGCTGGAGCCCAGTGTTGTGCAAATTACAAGCAAATATAGAAACCACCTGCTTCGTGAAATCTTTCCCAAAGGTTTTGTGAACTGCCTATCAATAATGCATTAGCCCTTCACTAGAACAAAAATCATGAGCGGCCAGATTAATAGGGAAGCCGAGAGAAGCGCTCCTGTTGCCTGGCAGCACGGCCCGTGCATCAGTGTTTACAATCACGGCCGCGTTTCATTATTCATATATTTCGCTGAAATCCTTTACAATGGTCGAGCGTACATTATTAAAAAATCGTGCGGTGTGTTTCAGATCAAGCAACATCACGCACTGAGAGAATCCCTTTCTGTAGCGCTGCTCTTCAGCTGGGTTTGTGTACACGCAGCGCTCAAAATGAAAATGTGGAACATTAACTGCCGCTCTCCACTCCAAAAATACCAGTGTTGCTCTCCGGTTAAAATAATCTGAAAGTGCTGTTTTATATGTTTGGCGTTCTGAGAAATGCCCATACCGCAGACCGTCATCCGCTGGGCCATTTCGCCGACGGCATATACGCACGGTCGCGTTATCCTCAATCCGATGGTCAGCAGCAACGGAGTCACCTCCAAAATGAAGGCTGCCAAAGCTCTTTGCCACCTTTGTGCGTGGCCATGATGTAAAATGTTTGCGAAGCACGTCAGGCTGCTGAAGCTGCGTATCAGCCTAATCCGACTTAAAAAGACAAACCTTCAAAAACTGGCTCGTTGGCGCTCATTTTTTGAAAGGCAAACAGAAGCCTTGCATAGTTTCATTGTTTCGCTCAGAAGAAAGTTGAAAGGTACTTGGTCAGGATCCATGACTCGCTGCTAATCACGGGTTTGCTTCAGGGTCACGTTCAGAGCTATTGCAGAAAGCCCATTCCAGTCGACATAAAATCAATGAAGGTTTTTTTTTAAAGTGGACATTGCAGCTCAGCCTTCTAGTCAGTTTGAGCACTCACCCCTGAAGATTCATTGTAACAACAATGTTAGTTCAGAATCACCTGTCAGACAGCATCGGCAATAAGCAGTGGCAGAACACACTGGCATGGCGTGCAAATAATCCACAGTCACACTAAACAATGCAGACGGTTTTGGAAACACTGTAATGATGAATTGTTATTGCTACAGACAAGTTACAGTCTGGCAGAAAGGATAGCCACTTGGACATGAGACACACACAAACAAATAACAAGAGATTCCTAAGAGTAGAGATGGGCGCTATACATGCCAAGTCAAGTCAATGTGATTTCTGCTCAATTTGGCATTCAGACGTTGCTCATCTCCTCTTTACAGGCCTGATGTGGGGGTGATGTTTCCATATTGCTATGGCGGGGAGCAGTCCATTCATCCGATACCCACTCTTCACTTTCCCATAAATTGGTATTCATCTCAACGACTCTAGAGGATGATGCAATGACTCAATCTCCAGCCAGAATTTGAACTCTCGACCTTCCTATTGCGAGCTGCCATTTCTACTGCCGAGCCACGTGTGCTTACGTTACTTTCTGAACTAGAAACGTAGCCGCACTACGGGCCATCTTGTTTCAACCGTGTAAAACGTTCTTCTAACGTCTCTTGTTGACGATGTTCTCTGCTGCCATGACTGCATTGATCAGGCTTTCTTCCTGATGTCCTTTTGAGAATAATGCTGCTGGCTCTCTGAAGTTTCAGAAGAGTTAATCAATGAGTGGGAAGTAAAGCTGAAATTAGACATTAAAGCTTTGGTGTGATGCAGATAAAATTTGCGCTTATGAAAGATTTAAACCAGGTACGCTAAGGGCCGACATACACATATGCATAAACACTTGCTCCATTATATATAGATTATATATAGATTGTCTAAGGAGATCAAGTATGACGAGGATTCCACGAGAGTGCTATGTGCATTATGGTGAAGCACCTGTGTGTGTGGGAGCACAGTGCAGTTTGGTGAGAGGCACGCTACAACGTCGCGCTGTGTAACAGCGCAACTTTACAATGTGAATGCAATAAACCCATCACGTGTAACATTCTTCGGCCAACAGTAAGAATTCTCCCAGATACGAAAATCCAAACTGAAAGCAACGCTATAGAAAAACTACGACATCTTTCGTGATCAGTTGAACTACGACACATTGTACAAATTTAGCAATTTTAATAGTTGAGGGGAAAAAACATTCTACCTTGTGTGAAGTCACAATGTAGGTGTCACAATCGTGCTTTGAAACAGTTTCTTCAACGTTGTAGTCAATATGAAATCCAGAGAAGCCATTGTGTTGGAGGCACCGGGGCATTTAAACTTAAACTTACGTTCCCGTTAAGAGTTGGAGAGACACCACTCATTGTGGTCTCCCAGTGCTGCGGGGAAGCTGCTACCACATTCACCTGCACGATCGCTCACTCCGCGACGGGGGGAACGACGGGGGGAACGGCGCAGCACCGCGGGCACGCAGCCGGAGCGGCACAACACGCCGACCATTCGTCACTCCACTGTTGGATGAAGGCACTGCCTCGTCAAGAATAGGGGGATTCTTTGCACCACACTTCACCACCGCTGGTCAGTGTGGGCTTAGTGAATTGGGCAAGGTGCCACAACCGGCTCAGACGTCACTCACCACCAGACGTGAAACTGAACCGGAACGGTTCGGTACGGCGTAACAGTTAAGAAAGTGGCCGAAGCCTTCAGTACAGGTGGGTCGCGGGGTTACGACGTGACTGTACAGGTGACAATGTTGAGCTCCCCGCGCTGCAACTGTCAAACTAAGTGCTTTGGATTTGAGGTGGCTGCTGACGTCTCACTTGGAAGATTGAAAATGATTGGCCCAGGTTACTGTTACAGGATACCCTTTCATAAAATTTAAATAAAGCATTTCGCAAGGCAGCAGAATTGACAAAATTGTAGTGAAGTGCGGCTGTGCTGTCTCACTTCTAAACGCTTTTACATTTTCACTTGTATATTCTATCAAACCATAACCATCTCAGCTATATTTAGAATTACAAGTATATAACCGCGGAAAGCTATTCGTACGGATTTATAGGAGAGTTCAGCACTGGAGGGAATCTCTCTAACCCGCGAGCTACATTGGATCCAGTGCATGGCTCAAATTTGGAAATGTACAAGTTGAAATCGTGTTCTTCCCCACTATAAATAAAAAAGAGACTACCACGTTATAGAAAGGAGCCACATCTGTACGAGTCGTTGAAAGGCATAGAAACGGCCCCAGCATGGGAATGTGGAATGTCCCACATTAGTGCAGGGCCACGGATAGAGATGAGCGCCACCGTACATGTCATCTAAGCAGCGACCCTGCGACCTGGCTTGAATGCAGCATTGCAAGTAACTTACGTTACTTAACATCGAGCTGCACTCTGGGTTATTCTCATCAGGCTACCCCACTGAGAGCTGCCTGCTGTGGAACAACTACTATCAGAAGAATAGATGACGACATCTCGCCCGAGCACCACCGTCACCATCGTCACCATGGATACTGGGTGGAATGTTTACTTTCTTGGGAACCTTTTACTGCTACGGGAAGGAAAATAGCATGAAATTGGCAGATTCACCTGAGCGAGATATCAAGCTTATACACAATATGCTTAAAACACAAAACGAATGTATATTTACCTTATCTGTGAGAGCTTAAATAAACTGTCGGGAGATGACAGTGACATCAACCAATGCTTCAAATATATATTATCGGCGCCATGCAAAGTAATCTAGCAGACACCCCATGACTCTACATGGGCATTCATATTCCCCTGTACCGGCTGAAGGCTATAAAGCAGCCTTATCAGATGCTTTATAGCGCTGTTTAGCTTGTACGGGATACAGGCACTTTAAATGACAGATTAGTTGGAGTTGAAAAAATCCCATCTTGCCACTCAACTGCCAATGTCAGCCAAAGTGGGCTTCTTCAGCCTGTTACGAATTCGAAAATATAAAACATGTCAGGCCTGATTACTGAAGTGTAGCGTCATTCATAACTGTCTTATTCATACAACTAAATCAATACAAAACAACACAAGGTGATCTTTACCGTGACATTCTATTGGCAGTCTTAGCAATAAAACACAGGAGCGAAAGAAATAAGATTGAACAAGCGCTCTTTTATCAGCCTCACCTTACGGTTGGAGCCATTTATGGCGATGCTCTCAATCTGGTTAAAGAAGGCGTCGCACCAGTAGAGCACTCCCGCCGATGAGTCGAGCGACAGCCCATTAACCCACAGCATGGTCTTGGAGGAGACGAAGACCTCGCGGTGGCTTCCGTCCATCCAAGCTCGCTCGATCTTCCCGTTTCTGCCGCTCCTCCGGTCCTCCTCCCAGTCCGTCCAGTACATGTATCTGCACGTGACACAGCCGGGCAATGGGGAGCGCGGCCCGCGGAAATCAATTGGGTCGAAACGTGAAATCTGTGCTCACGGCAGGTCAAGTGATATCCTGCTCAAATGAGCAACGAGCCAGTGCCTCGTCTTCCATTTACAGCGCTGAAGCAGCACTGAGGCGACTGTTTCCACGAGACAACCGCTTTTGCCAGCCGCCGCAACGATTTATACAAGAACACCGCTTGGCTCGTGTTTTCCTTTTGGGAAATTACAAGTCACATTAAGTACTCGCATCACAATTCCTCCTTATAATCAGGTGAGCGCTCACCGATATTAATTATGTATTCTGTGGGGGAGATATGAGCAACGGCACTTGGTCTCCGGATTTTGTCAAGTTTAGTTTATGGTGGGGAAGGGTGGTGGCACTCTGGTTTAATTTAGTTGATGACGATGTAATCATTTTACAATCTGGTCGCACAGCACACAATGGTATACTATTGGGAATGACCTAATGGGATTATTAATTTTAGTCAAAAAGCCGAGGACACTTGAGTTAATCACCGCGAGTTCTTTCAGGCAATTACGAGATATGCAACTGCTATGAAACTGTTTATAAACCTGCTCTGTTACAATAATTATCACAGATAATGTGTAATCTCTAACGCGGTCGCCCGACCCTCCTGCAGTGTCGGCGGCCTCTGACCAGCAGGCGTTAGAAATGCGTCCCTGACCACCAGGAATGCCACGAGTGCTTGCCCTGGTGGTGTAAAACACTCCGAAAACGGTGATGGTACCGGACATTACCATGAGGACCACCCAGTGAATAACCACGTGTCAAAATGAAAACGGCAAAATATCCCCCGACTCAAACGAGGACAGCGGGTGTGTAACAATATTGTCGGTGGTGGAAATCCCACATTTCCACGGAGGTTACCAGCCAGTCTCCCAATGTTACGTTCCACAAGGTGCAGCTACGGCTAGCTGATACACTACTCCACAGAGCAGTTGAGCCCGGCTGGCGAGGTGGCGGCAAGGCACACCCGGTGTACCGTCACGGTTTAACCCATGGTGTGGCGCGTCGCGGCGGTGACAGCGGGTAACGACGCCGGCTGACCCGCGGGAGGGATCCACCACGATGGATCGCGGGTGCATCACGTCGCCCGTCACGAGAGTCTTCCACGACTGGGAGGCGTTCTCCAGGCGTGCCACGCTCACAGACTTGAACCGGTCGTCCGTCCAGTACATGTTACCGCCCATCCAGTCCACAGCAATGCTCTCCACATTCTTCACGTCTGGACACGGCGGCAGAAAATAATGGCGTAAAGCGCTTGGAGTTGAGAGACGCACCGAGAGGTGTTTGTATGCAACGGCTCGTCCTGTCACCGACGTGTGTCAATGTGCCACGCTCAAATACTCGCCGCGTGCATGTTCCCGCATTGAGATACGGGGGAAAGGGCTCGTAAATGCAGGTCGATTCGACAACAATGAATTCATTTTTCACAAAGGTGTCCTCTGTTTACCACATTCATTCCGAATCCGGCGAAGCGGCTTCGTTCAATTACCGAACACGGCTAAATTTTGTGGAAATTTCAATGAAGAACAAAGTTCTATTATTTTATGCCTTTTACGCGATATCGGCACCATCTGTGCTATCTCGTGGTGCTACATTGAAAACTGGCAGCGTGAGCGCTAAATTAATTTACCAGCAAAGTGGCAGCAGCTTGCGCCGGAGTTGTGCGTAACGACCCAGCGCCGCGCAGGCAGCGGGTTACATCTGCACTGCGTTCCCCGCCATCCTACGCTGCACCCAACAGCCGCCCACAGGCGACCACCGACTCGAAAGCCGCGCGCGAGATTCGCTGCGCGACAAATGTGAACGCGGACGCGTTGTGCGCGCGGCGCCAGATGCCGCGTGTTTGAGAAACCCAAATGCCATTACGGAACGCTCTTGCCCGATTTAACGTGTGTAAATGGCAGCGCGGCAGAAGAACAAAAATAGTCGTTAACAAGGGCTGGGGTTGCTGGATTTCTGCCAGCGGGAATATTAAGAGCGACGCGCTGTCATCATAAACATCTATCTATCTATCTAAGCGCACCCCGCAGCCGGCGTGGGATGCTGAAAACGCAACTCGCCGGCGAGATGTCGCGGGACACACTGGCGCGCGAGCGCGCGCGACTCGGCCTCGAGGACCGTGCGAAAGCCGTCCGGCGCCGCCTCGCAAGGGCACGGCGGGTAGGAGGACGGCGCACGAAAGCCACGCACTGTTTGCTATGAGGACCTCCCGCGCCGTGCCGTCGATTTTCTGGCGCCCGATGAGGAAGCTGCTGGAGTCGGCGAAGTAGACGAAGCCGGTGTCGGCGTGGAAGTCGACGGCGCGGGGGTTCACCAGCCTCTCCACGGGGATCATGAAGTCGTCCGACACGCGGCCGGTCATGTCGATGCCGCGCACCATGCCCGGGCGCGCCTTCCCGTACAGCAGGAAGAGCTGCTGCTCCGGTTCTGCGACAGCGGTGGAGGGTGCCGGACACACCACGCTGTGTTTTGGAACGCTGAGGGGGTCGCCGTGGTAGACGCGGCGGTGAGCAGCCTACGAATAATAATCGAGCAAGGTATTCGAAAAGAGAACGATGCAGAGGCAGGAAGAAACCACGGAGAGGCGAGGGGGATGGGCAGCCACGCGGTTATCCGGCGCCAACAATTGCCAGAAACTGCGTCCTATACCTTATGACGTTATCAGCCAATTAATAAATGAGTTGGGTTTTTTTTTTAAGTTGCGAGAGGAAACCAGAGAATCGAGCGGAAACTCACACAGTGCGGGGAGAGAACACACAAAGTCCGCACAGAAATGTGAGCGAGGACGGGAATCGAACCGCCTCAGGTAAGACTTTATTTCCACGAGCCGCAGATGTTACCGCTGCGCCACCCTTGCCGCGGGGGCCGCCCACTCGTAGGCCGAAGCAGACTCACTTTTGCACGATCGGCCATCGCTGTCCAGGTGGAAGCCCCTGCGGCAGCGGCACACGCGGGCCTTGTGGCTGCTCGAGA
>JAZEWU010000005.1:7981414-8008436 GCA_036362915.1 Geotria australis
TGGTGGGTGGGTGGTGGGGGGGTGGGTCGGCGATGCTTAGCAGCGCTTTGTGACCCTCGGGTGAAAGGCGCTATATAAATTGATATTATTATTATTATTAGCCTGCCGCGATCGGCACGGGAACAACGGGCGGAAAATCACGGCTGAAAGTTGCGATTCCCCGCAGTGCTGTCGCTGATCACGCTCTGATCGCTGGCGAGCGCGGACGGGGATCTGCCCGTTTTGATTTAAAGGTGTAACGACGAATGAGCGGAGTTGAAAGCGCCCGGCGAGCGAATAGAGAAGCACTTGCGCTATAAACTCCTTTTAACTCGCACATCTGACGGCATAAAACAGCCGACGGTGGAATAATGAGGTCACAAATATCAAACAAAAATAAGGCCATGCATTATTGAGGATGATACAGATGGCACTTTGAGCAAGATAAGGCGCTGGAAATAAGCCGGGGTAGTTGGGAAGATTCAGGGTAATAGGTTCCCTCTATCTGACTCACTCACTGCACCAAACAAATGGGATTTACATAATTGTTTCTCAACTGTGACAACAGGTAAGCGATCCGAGTGGATAATATGGCACTCTGGGAAAAAAATTGCCCTCCTATACCATACATCATAAACGATGCAGTTACGCTCAGACACTTATTGTGCGGATTTTATACATGTGCACATGTACATTACCGGTTTCGAGAAAGACTCGATGTAAATCTAGACGTTCTTACACATTATGCGTATTCCCGCTGAATAATCATATGAGAATATTCTTTCAAGCTATTCTTTTTTGCAGGTGTCGTGATGCATATGTCAATTATAAGTATATGGTGCCTTGAGACACCGTTACATTTGAACGATTTGCAAATTGTGTCCATTGTATAAATAGTACATGGAAGTACATGCTGGTAGATAAAATATATTTCCGTTGTATGTGTTAAGGAAAAATACTACTTGCAAGAATAAAAGGTATTTCAGGAGTAGAATAAAAATACATATTTAGCAGGGTTACACAACGCAGCTTCTCACAATTGTACATAATTATTTTACGAGCCTTAAAGTCATTTTACACTAAATCCTGTACAGGGTTGCGGTGAGCCGGAGTCTATCGCGGCAGACACAGGGCGCAAGGTAGGGCTATACCCATTATGAGATGCCAGTCCATCACAGGGCACCGGAGGCACTTTATTCAGCAGGCCAATTGACCTAGCCAGGAGCATGTCTTTGGACTGTGGGAGAAAACCGGAGTACCCGGCGAAAGGCCACGCGGACACAGGGACACTAGGTTATTTTCAGAAAGGCGGACATCCCCCGAAACCGGCGAGGCTCTTGCCCCAAATCAGGCGTGCTTGCGTCGGTATCGGTATAACCGCCACCCGCTCGATGCTTTCCTGTACCCAAGATGGGGCAGGGGGGGAAAACGTCACGAGCGCGACGCGGCGGCACGGTGTCACGGTGTCACGGTGTCACGCACCGGTGGGTTGTTTGCTGCGGTGGTACGCGAAGATCGAGCCGGTAAGCGGCATGGCCCCCAGCGCCTGCACGCCGCTGCTGTTGAATCGGTCGATGCGCACCAGCGACGTTTGCACTCGTGAGTTGAACTTGGTGCTCGAGCCATAAAGGAAGTTTTCAAAGACGGTCAGGCCGAACAGACGATCGACCTGGGAAAAGTGGAGAGGTGGGGAAAACAGGCGGCATTCGGTGCTGTGACAACGGAAGAATGGCTGTTTCGGGTAAGCCAACACGTAATAGTGCTCGCTACGGTCACGGTGAGATTTTATCAATGGTTAATGCCGCCTTCGCAATCTACCACCGCGCGTGCTATTGAAAAATGCGAGTGGCGGTAACGTCACGGAAACTCTCAGGTCACGAGCGTTCCCTTCCTCACCTTCAGGACGAGGGCTCCGTACGGATAATAAACACACCCCGACCGGTGCGTTGGCAAGAAACGGCATTACATAGGATTGTAAGTGGGAAAAATAAAGTCAGGAAATCGTGAAAAAGTGTACGGCTCTTCTGCGACGTACTGAGCAACACAGCTGCCGTTTCGCTCGTCGTGTGAAGTAGGCCTCGAGTGGACGTGTGAGCTCGAGGCGCGATGGGGCGACGCGTGGGATCTGCGCGGCGTAGCGGGCAGACCTACGTAGTGGCAGATGGTGTTCCGCTTGCGGCCCTCGTAGTCGACCACGTCGACGTAGTCGAAGCGGATGTCCGTCCAGTACACGAGCTGGCCGATGACGTCCAGCGCGATGGCCTGCGGGTAGACGATCTTGGTGTTCACCAGCTTGGTGCAGTTGTCCCCGTCCATGTTGCACCGCTCGACCCTGCCGTTCCTCCCGAACACCGTAAAGAAAATCCTCCTGCAGGGAAGACGCGAGAGATGGCCGTGAAGGAGAGGAAGCCACGAGGAAGGGAAGATTGCGCACTGCGGTGTCCTCGTCGCTCGCAAACGAGTCTTGGGCGGTGTCAACCTTTGCATTCAGCACACAATACGTGCCAGAAATGCAGTCTTTTCACAGGACAACTACTTCCAACTTGCCATAGCAAAGTGGTGCTCGTTTTCATCAATCCCAATAAACTTACAACCAGAATTAGGACTCACCACACGACAGTGGTAATTGGACGCTCTGCCACACAATGCCGTGTGGCCTCAATTAATAGCAAACGTTTATAGTTCCCTTAAGCAGGAGCTTCCGGCTAGGGGGGCGAAACGTTGGGAAACATCGCAAACAAGGTGTTGTGCAACGTGAAATCACAATGGGAGCGTTTGCAGCACAACGGCGAACACCCTGTTTAATCGTGAAATAACCTCCCCTACGATGAGATGACAGTGCAGCGGGCAGCGGCCGCGAGGCACCGGCTCCTTGGATACAAGGCTGATATAACAGGTGGCTCAGGTCAGTGTCAGGACTCTAGGGTGCCAGCCTTGGCTTCATCCTATGAAGGACCTTGTAAACAGCACGAGTCAATGGCAGGAAAGGCGATCGTGACATTACCAGAATGTTCTTACATAAAACGAATTCAATGGATGAACGGTAAGCTCTAACGCGTATAAGGGATTTCTTTTTATCATTTTTGTGCCGCTTTGAAAATGTGCATTTAAATGTTTAAATCCCTAACCCGTGCGTATCTGTGTGCACGTGCCTGTGCTGGCATGGCACGACTGCCAGCACCATACAGACTAATTACGTTAGCAAATCAATTATTTTTATTTCACCGAGCAACAAAAACCAACGTGGCATCAAAGTAGTAATTTTAAATTAAAGGAAACACCTGCGTGCTCAAATGAGCGTGGGGCATTTATCATCTTCAGACAGCAGGCCAGAGCCAGAGGTTGGAATGACACAATTCTATGCCAGGGATAGAACCACAGTTTGAAATCTGAATTGATAGATGTGGGAATTTTTCCACATGCTGAGACCAAGACAAATTGAAGCCATCAAAGGCAGTTTGTCTTTAGCGGGGTTCATTGCGCGGCACTGGCCCACACAGGCGAGCGTCTTCCCGCGAGCCCCCGCGGGGCCGCGTGACGTTTCTCGTCGTGCGTTTGTGCCGCACGCGCCGCGGCCCCCTCGCAGCGTCGACGCCGCGGCCCCTCACGCTCGATACGTTTCGAGCGCGCGTTTTCGCTCTCGGGCGTGAAGTTGAACGGGAACGCACGGGAACGCCGTTACCACGGTGAAAATCCCAGTGGGAACATATGATGCTTTCGTGGTCTTACATGTGAATGGTTATTTTAGAAAATTTAACACCAAGGCTTTCGTGAGCAATGTTAGAAGTCACAGAAGATAGATAGATATTTATTATTCCAGCAGAAATATACCCAGTGAGCTTGCAAGCTCTCTACCCGATTCCTGCGACACAACAAACATGCGAATTGCTGACAATAATTAAAATATATACAAGGTTCATAAATGCAGGAAATGCGTTGTCGTAAACTCTACATTTCCTGCAAGAAGACCCCTAGACTCCCGCTTCCCTAAAGGGGACGCGGACCGGGTGCATTCCCACAAGGAATGTTTTCCCTTTCCATCCTGTGCTCACGGGCATCGCCCGTCCGTAACTCCTATGCGGGGGGAGCTCAACTTTTTTCAAGCCAATACAACGGGTTTATTGGTGGGATTCTTTGCACAGTAATACAAATTACTATGAGAAAATGTGTCACCAAGTTTAAAAGTGAATGTAATAACTGTGTAATAACTATGAAATGTAATAAACTACGAAGGCAACCATTGATTGTATTTGGGAGGCCATTGACCATGAAAAATAAATGAAGCAAATGGATAATTTTGAAAACAATTATACACATTTGCACTTAATTGCCAGGAAAATCGATAACAAAAGGCATGTATAAATGCCTTCATAGCACTTTATGTGTTTACTGAACCATAATACAGAATACCTACCTTAACTTGAAACTCAATTCAGGATTATGCTAAGCCACGGTATTACTAATCTAGGAATTTGTAGAAAATTGGTTCGACACACTAAAATGAACTCCCCACGCAACAATAACCTTAGCTAATGGCATATTTAAGATACTACTTTATGAAACACATCAGGTTTGTTGACAAGTCATTAAAGAGCTGCAGAATTGTATAAAGAAGGCTTACCCAACAAGGTTCAAGATAAATGTGGTACCATAACATTCATGTACAACCAGACTGAAGAAACTAAGTAAAGGAACTATCTCTTGGAGGACGGCAAACGGAAGTAGGCGATGAACGTGGACGATGGAGCTACGGCAAAGCGTGACGCGGGATTGGGATCGAAACACGGACTAATCAGGCGAGCGGGAGGGGCATGCTGCACCTTGTCGACGAGCGAATGTCGACTCTGAAAGACAGTGTAAGCGTGCTCACAAAATAACGTTTTATTTTCCATCCAGTGCTTATCACCAGTGCCGCATGATATTATTGTGGATTGCATGCTAGATTTCCTGTGGACGTAGTTCTATTTTTGTCATTAATTATTATTATTTTCATTGTTTATTAGTGTATCTAAAATTTGACTGCTTTCAGTCAGCGCAGCGCCTGAAAAGCCTCTCTTGCCATCTAACCCGCTCAGCTCTTTTAGTTATGTCGCCACTGAAAAGGATCCTTAGCTCAAGGAGCATTACCGACAATAAACCGACAGATCTGCTATGGACGGGAAACGTGAATGCTGACAAAGGAAATGCTCCAAAGGCTGAACAGTTTGCAAAGAAGCGCGGAAATTTTGCATTTTAGGAGTTACAATGAGCGACAGAAAGAGAGTCGCACGGATTATGGAACACGTGTAAAGGGCTCAAACAATCCTAACTTTAAAGAAATCGAGCTTGAAAACTGAAAGTAGAACTGAAAATGAGCGGTGAATCAGCAGCACCTCCGCAACGACTGTTGTTTGAGCAGCAACTGTGGGCAAGGTCGGTCGGCGAAGTGATTAATATAACGGAGAGCGACATTGCCCGAGCGTTATCCATTTGGATCTGAATAACGGTCACGGACTCGCAATGTGTTTCTTCCCACTGCCGTGAGTTTCTGGAACGAACAACCTGACTGGCTCGTGCTTGTGGAGTGAGTATGCACACGGGGTGAGTGTGTATATTGCAATTCAATCTTTCTTTTGATAACAATAATCGCGGGGGGAAAAAAACTATCACGAAATGAATCCGGACAATTCATATTTGATCTTTATGCGCACCATTCCTATGAATAATGTAATAAAGGAGTATTTTCACAGAATGAAAGGTGGGACATAAAAGGGATACAACCCTTTGTGTGCTTTGCCTTGAGACAGCTGCTGTCAGGATACAAGAAACGTACGTCATCTATGAAAACAAACGAAAACCTAATCTAGCGTCGAGATAGCCAAGAGTCAAAGTCATTTCTTGCTCGAATGAGCCTTGAGGCAGTGCTCATCTCCTTTTAACGGCTCGGAGGCAGTGGCAGAAATTCCACAATCCAATGGCAGGGGCGAGTCTTTCCACAAGACAAGCACTGTTGGGATAGCGTTCTCATGGTGCCTCCAACTTGGGAAGTGAAAAGTCGTGAAGGAGAGAGACGGTACACTCGACACGGCTATCCTGAACAGCTATGGAGGGTAATTCTCGTACATCAAGCAGGGAAAAATCTACATCAGTAGCGCATTCACTTTATCCCAATACTTTGGACGGAATTGTTACCGGAGGGACGATGCTCTGAGTAAATCCGCCGATCGCGAGACGCTCGCCCTACCGCCGACCGGCTGGGATAAGGGCTACAAATCACCTTCGACCATTAACTTAGTCACAGAGAAAATATACAAATACTGCAAATTCTAGCCGGTGCGCTGCGTTATTCATATTGACACCCTTCATCATGGGTGATGATTAAGAGAGAACTTTGCAAAATGTCTAATTGTCTCACAGCCCATCTCTCATCGGCAGCCACTGCTGGATGAAAGCCTCTGCACGCCGTAGCCATCTCTCATCGGCCTGCAACGCAACAATCTATAGAGCACCTGCACATCAGCTGGTTTCATCGCTCGATGTTGGTGGCGAGCAAGCTCTCGGGCGTGCCTTCTCTCGGCGGCCACCGCACCGTTAGTCTCGGCCATCGGACAACAAGCCGTACGGCGACGGTGTCCTCCCCACAGACGCTCGTTTCGAT
Source organism: Geotria australis (assembly GCA_036362915.1). Classification (NCBI taxonomy): domain Eukaryota; kingdom Metazoa; phylum Chordata; class Hyperoartia; order Petromyzontiformes; family Geotriidae; genus Geotria; species Geotria australis. The sequence goes on from JAZEWU010000005.1 coordinate 7,988,031, forward strand.
TAACGATCGCTACCACGTCCGATACTCGCGTACGTTCTTCAATCCGCGAGTTCCCCTCTGTGTATCTCGGTGCAGTTCTACACGTGTTTCTCTGCGAACTCCTTTGCGCACTCCGCGGGATTATATCCGTTCTCGCCGTCACCTTCCGTGTCTCTGACGCGTACGTCATAGCGCGTGAGACACGACGATTGGAAATGTCCCCTCTCGGGTGGAGCGATCGCGATTATTTTCGCGTTAAGTTTATTTCTCGCGTGATACCCCAACCCACCTCGTGTGCTTCTCCTATTCTGTGTGAACGGGTGAAAATGGTCGCCCCTGGTTTTCGAGATCACCGACTTTTTCCCTGTTCTGCAAAGGGCACACCGTAACAATGCGTCGCCAACACGACGGCACAAACGTCACTCTTTTGGTACGCAGTGTAATACACAGCGAGAGCACGCGATGAACGCAACTTGCTCTCCGTCCGCTGTGAACGTAGCCCAGCATGGGGGTTGAGAGAATGCGTTTGTTGCGTGCAACTTCACGAAGGAATGTCTTGTGAAATAATAAGCCCAATGCCTTTATCCGAGTTTATGTTCAGGAGTCCTTCAAAGCTACCAGACGAGTCATCTCCACGCTTTGAAAATAAAATATTTAACCTGTTCATAATAAAATGTAAAATATTCAACCCCCGTTCCGGTTGCTGTTAGACATGAACTATTTCTAGCTTTGGAAAGAGCCCATTATAAAGCATTAATTTAAATCCTTTGCCTTGGGGTAAAGCCACGAAAAACTGGCGCTCTCTTTCAAACAGCTTCCCATCGCAGGCTGCCTTCCTGACTCTGCAAACACAGAGGACTGCAGCACAACTCCCGCTGCGTGCGGAGCCTGCTGATGGCAAACATGCCGTCCGTCAGCCGTGTAACAATATCCCAGTCGCTTTCACAGAAGTGATCCAGAAACCATGTAATCAATGGAGAATTTCTTTTTTACGACAGCACAACACCGCTGCCTGTGGGTGCTGCACTGGCCGCTGTCACTATTGCTTTAAATGCCGCTGCAGAGAGTGGGCTCTGTCGGCCGTTGTAGCCGGTGGTCCGAGCGATTCTGCGTCTTGTGCCGCCGTGGGCTGCTGTTGCTAATCGCGTAATTCAGTGGTTCCTAAAACTTTGTCGGTTCACGGCGCCCTCAGTGTATCCGGATTTTTTTCCACGGCGCCCAAAGTCAGAAAATATAGGGCCTATATCGAAAATCTGTAATATACCGCGGCGCCCCTGTGAGTTAGCTGCGGCGCCCCGGAGGGCAGTGGCGCACACTCTGGGAACCGCCGGCGTGATGGCTGCTGTTCTCCTACCGCGTGGTGCGGCACGAGGGCTGCTGTCGCCAGTGGTTTAAAGGCTGTCGGGCACGGAGGCCGTTGCGGCTCACGGTGTAGAGGGATGCGGTGTCTGGTGGCGCATGGCCTGCCGCCCCTCACTCACCCCGAGACGGGGTCCAGTGCCATGGACTTGATGTCCTCGTCGCCCAGATCGAGCAGTTTGGTGCAGAAGGCACCCGACGCGTCGCACACGATGATGTGGTTGTAGTCTTCGTCCAAGAGGTAGAAGTTTCCCGTCAGCCAGTCGATGCAAAGCTGCTTCACACCTGTGGGGCGAGAGAGCGGACGCACGACACGAGTTTGCACGTCTCGCCGGCGACTCGGCCGGGCCGCGACATTGCGGGGCACCCAGCGGCAACAGCGGCGCACCCGTATCGCAACCCCCCCTTCGAAACCTGTACCGCGCCAAATGCATCGATACGCCGTGCCTGGGGCGTAACCGGTACGTGCAGTCCTCAACATCAAAGCGAGTGACCAACCAACCACAAAATGCATGGAGACTCTACACTGGCTACCCATCCACGAACGCATCACTTATAAAACTGCAATAATATGCCACCGCGCTATCCACACAGGACACCCTAAATACCTCGCATCACTACTCCGGCCACTCGCATCAACACAATCCCGTACTCTGCGCAGCTCATCACGGCACCTACTCCGCACACCGCGCTCACGCACAACCTTTGCGAAACGCCGATTCTCGGTCGCGGCACCCGCAACCTGGAACAGCCTGCAGCCACACCTATTGCGTCAAACACAGTCCCGCACAGCCTTCAAAAAACTTTTAAAAAGTCACCTCTTCACCGACTCACAACAAAACGACTGAGCAGGGCTCCGCGCCTCCGAATCAACGGGTGCAACGCGCCCGGAGAAAATGCGCCACGCGTTACAAAAGTAGATTAGTATTATTACTTCCACTGCTGGGTGTACTCGAGGTGCGGCCAAGCGGACTCGAGGCGTCGTGGTGCGTGCACACGTGGTGCGGACACGATCGCCCTCACCGCGCCCCTCCTGGCTAGGCGCTGTGGCGTATGGATTTTTACTGAAATGCCAAAAAAATTCTAAAGGCAGAGGTTGTCAAAGAAACGCCAACTAAGAGGATTGAAAAGACTAATTTAAAAATATCGGATTTCCGCTAAAGTAGCACCGAAACATTTCTATATTAAAATGTCTTTTTAATTTCGTTTAATATGCAATGCCGTGTATTACCTTGATCACACACGAGTATGGATTACTTGGGGTTTGCCAGGATGGCCTGGAAATTATAGTGTATCCATACGCGCGTGTCCACATAATGCCTTTTCAGCTTTTCCAGAAGTTTCACTACGTTATCAACGCGAGTACTTAAATGCAGTTGAAAAGTCTGCAAAGAAGTCTGCAGATATAGATCCATCCATCCATTTTCAGAAACCGCTTAATCCCGTACAGGGTCGCGGTAGCTATATACATGTTTATTATTATTATTATTCTTCTAGAAAATACCCAGTGAGCTTGTAAGCTTTGGAAGCGGGATTCCTGCGACACAACAAACATGCGAAATTAGACCTTGATTTCCATCACTAATTACGTGAGGACATATAGACTGCCACTTATACAAATTTTTATTTCAAAACAACACAACAGCATTATAATAATGAATGACGGTGTAAAGGAGATGAATCACAGCACAGATTAATCAGCGATACCGGCAACATTTTCTTATTGTGAAAATGTTACGTCTGTGTGAGTGCTCGTTACCAATTGCACTCGCTCAAGACACAACAAGCATCACGCAGTCACAATAAAATCTCGGGCAACAGCTCATTGCAAATAACACCGGTGCTTCAATGCTGTTCTAAAAGCTAATGCATTTAATATGAAGTACAGCATAGCAATAATGTTGTCATGTCGATATACAATCCTCCCGTAACGCACGTGACTTGCGTCCACCTCCGACTCTAAATCCCTCCATTCTCCCCGCGCGCTACGAAAATAGACACTGCTCCATGCAGATCACTTCGGCTTGTGGTTTCCGCGCCTCATCCCTGTCTTCCCTGTCCTCTCATTCCCAAAATCTTGACACGGTCATTCCTTCTCCCCTTCTTGCCCTTCCTGTCCGGCTCTCTTTCTTGCTCATCTTCAGCCAAACCCTGTGTCTTGGGGACTTTTGTCGCAGGTCGCATTGTTACGTTCCTTTTGCATTCTTTGTCTTCTCTCTCCCCTGTCCTTTTCCGTTTCATATTTCAAAACACAACTATATCCTCGACTCTACTCATTTTTCCACGGTGTCTTCCGAGTAAAAAAAGTTTGATATATCATATGATAAACACCAGAATTCTCACGATTCAAGCCGTGAAAAGCCTACATCGATGGAGGAACATAAATCAAAGTGGACAGCTCTGGTGTGTTATATTCACAATATCTGCACGTGTGCATGGGCCTAGTTGTGTTATGTTACGTATCGAGCATCAGCCATTAGCTTCCACTGCTGGACAACACCTTCTGCACATCACATAGTCTCACCGTGTTGAACGTTTGAAGATTGCAATGATAGAATCAATGGGAAAGAACGGAACACGGATAAAGGTGAACAAGCATCTCAAGAGCCAACAGCAAAGAAAGTTGTGTGTCTCTGGCACAGAGAGCATCGTGATTTGTTTTGACCACTTTTTGCACAGGCATGATGCTGTTGTCATGTTCGCCTCGTGCCTCGCGCCCCGGTTTATCGATCGGGTCTGTTGTTGAAGAAGCGCACTTACCTATCGCGCAATCATCTGTAGCGACTGTGCAGCCGTGGCTATCGACACTGCCCTCAACGGCTGCTGCAAGGCCTTGCCCCCAAAGGTGAAACAGGTGCCAGGAAACGCCTTTCAAAATCTGCTCATTGCAATAAAATATAATGAAATGCATGATTTAGTCTGCCTAAAAATAGTCATTTACTTAATTTAAATTTCAAAGCGGTGTTAGATTGTCTGTACACCCTACCCTCCTCCCTCTCGCCTCGTGAAACTATTTCCTCTCAGAATCTCTCCGCCCTGTCGCTGTGTGAGGCACAAACAGGGATTTGTCTTCCTAGAGGTCAATTGGCACTGGTTCGCGCCATATACAGTACAACTGGCAAGGTAGGCCCATCTATGTGCAGTGCCTTAAACGTCCCTGCAGTGCTTGGGTGGCGAATGGAGAGGAGCAGGCGGTTGGCTTTTTACAATTTCCTAAATGTTACACGAGAAGCTGCCCTGCTGTCCGGATTATTGCTTTTTCATGGCGGATGGAGGGCGGCACGGTGGCGCGGTGAGTAGCGATGCCGCCTCACAGCAAGAAGGTCCCGGGTTTGAATCGTGGCTCGGGGACCTTTCTGTGTGGAGTTTGCATGTTCTCCCCGTGTCCGTGTGGGTTTTCGCTGGGTAATCCGGTTTCCTCCCATAGTCCACAACAAACTGACTGAGCAGGGCTCCGCGCCTCCGAATCAACGGGTGCAACGCGCCCGGAGAAAATGCGTGCGTTACAAAAGTAGCTTATTATTATAGGTTAATTGGCCTGCGGCAAAAATTGCCCTTGGAGCCAGGTGTTGGACTGGCGTCCCATCCTGGATATAGCCCTGCCATACGCCCTGTGTCTGCCGTGACAGGCTCCGGCTCACCTCGACCCTGTACACTGGATTACGCGGTTTCTGATAATGACATGGCATGGACGAATGGAAAGAAACAACTGACTTTGAAATCAAAATACTACTCTTGCTTTGAGCAATAAGAAATGTTTTGCAATCTACCCACATTTATAGTCGTCACTGAAATTGATATCCGTGATGTTGCTGTTATCAGCGACCATCTGAAAGCAAATGTTTTATTTACGTGCTAAAATCCATGGCATATAATGGAACAACCAGTGCTCTTGCTTTGTAAATGCCAGCAGCAGCGTTGGAGAGGGTGACTGGGGTACAGCAATAACAATAATATTAACATTATAAAACACTTTGCAGTGTTCGTTCAATGTCGAATGTATTTGTTTGAAGATAGAACGAATTAGAGGTGCGTGTTTTATTACTTATGGGAGGAAACCCACGCAAAACAGGGGGAGAACACACAAACGCCACAGAGGCGGGAATAAAACCACCTTGGGCAGGATCTTCGTGCGAGGCACGGGTGTTACCGCTGCGCCAACCCGCCGCCCGATGTTACCACTGCTGGGCGGCGGTTATATTGCCAAGAGCTTAACGCGACGTGCAGCTAGCCTGGCTGACAATTCCACACGCCTCTGCTCATCTCGGATCTCCCGTGGCGTTTTGTAGAGCGCGTCACGGGCGTGTGCCGGGGTCGCGGGCTTACAAGGAGACTGTCTGCTTGGCTGCTCGAGGGTGCTTCTACCCCGGGGAAATGAGAATTAGCGCCGAGGACATTGCGCCCGCCTGCCGCGACCTCCCCCCCGCCCGGGCTGTCGCACGCACGCGCTTCTGGGTACGCGCGAAAATGAACCCGCTTTGTGACTTTTCGGCACAAAGCGATTCACCGGTGGTTCCACGCTTGATCAGACTGCAAGGCTCTTCAGCCAAAAGGCCGGCAGAGTAGATGAGACTGGTCACTGCAATGAGGCTGCACTCCCAACCGTGGACATTCAATAGATCCCTTCCTACACTGGCTGCAATAAATGCAGGCATACCTCGCTTAAAGGCGCTTCGGTTTAGAGCGCTTCGCTAATACGCTGATTTTCAATTGTGTTGATGTTTATTATTTTCGGCACTCGCCTTGCTCTTAAGGTGGTTTTCAGCGGTGACGCGCACGTTAACCAACTCTGAGCTGAATCGAGCGACTCGACCGGCGCCTGTTTATTACCCGCGCTCAGTCTGTTTAGCAATACACTACTGTAACATTTTATTCATTTGTTTACTATATTTTCTTTTGCATAGTTTTTTTAGGCTTAGCGCTATTGTGCACTTAATAAATGATAGTGTAGCCCCACAGCCCGATGTCACCCTTGCGTGCATACTGATAGCCCATCCAAGCTGTACCCAAGCGCAACTCTGCTTAGCTTATGGGTGTGCAAAGGCCTTCGTATAGCACCTTAGATTGCCAAAATGGCTGTACAATGAATAGAATCCAATTACATAAACACGAATGTCGAAACATTTCAGACATATTCACACGGTGCACAAGGACCTGAGCACGATCATTTAGGTATTCGTCTCATCTTTCAGCTGCGCCGCGTGTGCGGGTGGCGATTATTGCTACGTCAACCGACACTCGATAATCCTTAGGCGAGACCGCACGGCGTAATGAATGTGGGGTGTGACGGAGTGCTTTCCAGCCACCCGTGAGTGGCCATGCAAATACATCCTGTCGGCATGGAAAGCATTGTTACAAATGTACTCTCCCAAGAAAACCCATCTCTGCATCCCCTCTCTTCATCTCTATTTCACCACTCTTGACCCAGCGGAGGCTGTCTGCTACAGGAATTAATCTTGGTTTCTGCGGGTTGAGGTGTCCCGTATCTCTCTTGCCGTTGGGCGGCGGGCGGAGGCGACACGCCACAAATTGAGGGGTCTAAAGAGCACGGCCAAAAGTATCGTAGTCAACCCATCATCTCTCGGAGACAGATGAAATTCGTACCGCTCCGTGGGCCGTCAGCAGTCAATGTCCTCTGGATGGCCTCGTCCCCAGCATAGGAATGTGTAGTTTATACGCTTGGCTCAGGGCCACTGATGCCAGAGTGGCGTGCTGCCCTCGATTGTTGAACACGCGGGGGCATTAACGTTTTGACGTGGATTGTCAAGTAGGGAACGCTCCTCTGCTCGATTGACGCTAATTGTTGATTGCAAATGTAATTAACTACAGCAATTATCGGTCTAATTATCTATTTAGAATTATTTTAATAAGGTGTTCCGTAAATGAGGAGCTGTGAACACGTGGAACATAAGTGTTCAAGTTTCTCAACAATTTCTGGATGCAACATTGGTTAAGGTATAATTTCTGACAGTGTAACATTCAGAGATGTATAATCCATGCGCTTAAGAATGATAATTAAAGTGCTTAATATGCTAAACAATAGCAATTAATCTAATTTGACAATCAACATATGTCCTAATTTTGCCGCATTTAAATTTAGATTGGTTTCATGACTAATGGTTTGCTTTCATTAAAATGAAGCATGCACACAAAAATAAACATTTAAATCGCTTAAATAACACAAGTCCTAATGATGTTTGCTTGAATATCACTCCCACCGAACCTGTTAATTGTAAGCACACATTTTAAATCATTTCTGGCATTGTAGATATAGTGTGTAAGGGACTGGACGGTGTTGTTTGGGTTGTCAAAGCTTGTCAACAAATAACAAATGTGGGGCAAGTCCCCCCCAGGGTGAGAGCAGGCAGCCCCCATCCCTCTATAATTCCATAATCTCTGGCACTAGCCATTGAATTTTTCCACCATCAGCCCGGACTGACAGGTGCCATCGCTCACATCCCAGAGTCACTGCCCAGCACTCAGCGTCAAATTCTACAGCAGAAATCAATTAGCGGCGTTGGTGAGTGCACAGGCAGCTTCCAGCTCGCATCTGATGGGCGAAATCCATCATCTAGCAATCAGCCGACACACCAGCCCCCCCCCCTCTACCTAATAACACGAGATAAAATAAATAAATAAATCGATAGCCGTAGAAGCGATCAGTTACCCAGACAACACTCAATGTCACTTGCTCTCAGTCGGTGCCTGATGTAAATTGAACTTGTCAGCTTTGCCGAACAAAATTGAATTTAAAAAAAACGGGGTCTAACTTATTCTAGTAATTGTAGCTGACAGCATTATTTTCGTAGCGCCGGGACAGTGCTTTGAAAACTGCATCTCCACAAAAGGTCTCCTCTCCGCCACCGACGGCAGCATCTACACTTCGCTGCGTGCGCACGCACACTCGCATGCCGTGTACGCGGCGAGGATTGTATAGCGAATGGTGTCGCACGGTGAAAGCTCGTTTTCATGTAAACCCAACGTGACACGTTCACGCGCTTCGCATATTTATTGTGCGGGATAATCCCTCCATTAGTGTTAGAGGTCAAGAGAAAATGTCAAACATTATAGAAAAGCAGATGCCTATTAGTGGAATGACGCTCGCTCCAACGTATACCGGCGAAGCCTAATACTGTTCGAGACCACGCGACGCTTCAAAAGATCTGCTCGCATCCCTCCTTAGCCTTTCAGCGTAATGCTTGTTTAAAAAGAAACAACATTCACCCGCCCGGCCTTTTGGGGATTTTGATCCGTCTGTGGAATACCTGCCTAGTTTTCACGCTCGGAAACTCGCAGCGTCACTTGCATGCTTACGGATCTACAATTAGTTGATGGGCCAATCGCTACCACCCAAGCAAAACGATAGTAGCGCCCATGTATTTAAGCGGTCTTCTTCTTTGCGATTCTTTGAAGCGCGATGGTTAAATTACAGTTTCCCATTTTCTTACACAGCCCCTTGCATTTTCATTGAACTCCGCAAGGTCTTTTGAGCTGCAGAGGTTGGGTAGTAGAGCACTGTCCAGCACTGTCCAGAATAGCACTGTCCAGTGTTCCTCCTCTTGCCTTCCTGACGTTTTGCCTCCCGTGTTAGAGGTATCACCAGGCTAATGACGTGGGAGGTGAAAGGTCACAAAGAAGAGAGAAGGAACGCTCGACATGGCTAACCTGGATTAGCATACATCGAGCCGTGAAAACCTCCATTAACCAATACATTTCAAATGAGGATGCCTTGATTCACCGTTACCGGCCCCATTAAGTCATTCAAACTGTTAAATTAGAATCATTGCAGTTACGCCACAGCCTTTGGCTGACGAGCAATACGACCGGAAAGCACATCGGAGAGGGAAGGCGCGCCTTACCGTACACGGTGAAGTCGATGTCCACGGCCACGTCGCTCGAGAAGGCACCGAGGGGGGACATCTTGGCGCAGTGGAAGGCACTGGCGCGGGAGCCCTGCGTGCGATTCGCCCAGCAGACCTTCTGCTCCGCGTAGCTGAAGTCCGTCGTCCGCACATTGTAGTCGGCCGCGGCCTGGCGTGTCGGCACCAGCGTGCCGCTGAGATCCATCGCCAGCACGCTCGACGTGCCGGACACGACCAGCAGCGCGGGAGGCTCCGCGGGCTCTGCTCTCGCGCGGGGATCGGCACGCACGGTTAGCAGTGCGCCGAGCGTCGAGCGACGCTGCCGCACGACGTCAAGAATCACTGGGTTCGATTCCCGGTTCGGTTCCTTTCTGTGTTGATTTGTTCTGTATGTTCTCTCTGTGTCTGTGCGCGTTTTTGTCGGGCACTCGAGTTTCCTCCCACAGTCTACAGACGTGTTGACTAGGTTCATTGGGCTGACTAAATTGCTCCCGGTGCCCTGCTATGGCCTGGCTTAATGGACTGGTATAATGAAATGAACGATGAATAATGATACAATTTATAACGCGCAACTTCCACGCCCGGTCATGAACGAGACACGGATACCGAGGCGTAGCGAGGAATCCACAGGGAAGCGGGGGGAAGGCAGCCACGCAGTCAGCTGGTGCCAATATTTGCCATACACTACCGTGCGCCCTGTGTGTGCCTGGATAGCATCCGGCCCCGTGCGATCGGTGGCCCTGTGATGGACTGGCGTCCCATCATGAGAATAGCCCTGCCTTGCGCCCTTTGTCTGCCGGGATAGGCTCCGGCTCACCGCAACCCTGTACAGGATTAAGCGGTTTCTGACAATGAATGAATGTAGTCGTACAATGCAGAGAGCAAGTGACGGTGGTGATAAGCTGCGTGCAATGTTGTTATTGATTGACAGGAGCTTGCAACATTGCACACTGCAACAGCACAGCCCCAACAGCACACCCTGAGTGGCACATCCCACCATCACGCGGCTGAACACAGAAGCGATACAACCAATTACCGTCTGGCGCCTCTTATCATAATTAATACAGACTTTCGAATTAATAAGGCAGATTAAAACGCACGTGCTGCAATAAATTATGTGCTAATATTAATTCGACCGTAGCGACGCGATAGAGATTAACGAAAATAAAAGTGGAATTGAGGTTTTTAGAACTGCTTTCAAGAGCCGCTCTTTTGGGATAGCAGTGTTAAGCATTCCTCCTCTAGAGCGTGCTTCCTCCCTCCGTTGCAAACGAGAGAGGAGGAACGCTCAATACAGCTATCCCCGAAAGATCAGCTATTAAGAGCAAGTCAGCTTATAAATACAATGCGATACAATCTAAATGTACTGAATAGCATCTAACCGCAACCGCATCTCCAGATGCTTCACAGGGGAAACCATACAAATCATCTGTATGCTCATCTTCTTCTTTCTTCTTTGCGATTCTTCATGAAAACACGTGATCTTGAATCCTGACTGGAACAAGGGTAGAGTCTTGTGAGTTCAAGAGGGAGATGATTCCAGGCATCAGGAGCAGCAGCAGAGAAGAAAGAATTTCCCATGGCACGAAGGTTGACTGTGGACGGCTTTGTAAGAAGGCCTCAACTGCATGATGCAACGTGCCAGAGAATAAAGGCAGTGAGAGAGGAGAGGCAGGAGCAAGACCATGAAGGATTTTGGAAAGAGTCACTCCAATCTTAAAACGAATCCGATACTTGACAGGAAGCCAGTGGGGAGAGATGGCAGCACTAAAGTCACGTGACAGCGTTTTCGTGCACGATCGAGGGACCTTGCAGCGGCGTCCGGAATCATCTGTAATCTTGAAATGAGGGAGTTTGTATCGATGTAAGTTTTCACAGCTCGACGCAAAACAACTGATCTCGAGAGCTGGTCTTTCGGGACAGCCGTGTCGAGTGTTCCTCCTCCCTTCGTGACGACATTTTGCCCGACGATGCCTCCAGCGCGGGAGGTGAAACGTCGCAAAGGACGGAGGAGCAATGCTTGCCATGGCTATTCTGAAAGAGCAGCTGTTGAGGGCAATTCTCATAAGGGAGTTTTGGAGCACGAGTTACATACAGTAGCCCAAGTGAGAGGCAATGGATGCATCGATTAGGAAATCCGCAGCCGGTGGAGCCAGACAGTGCCGTAAGTGGGCGACGTTACGCAAGTGTAGCTAGGAGGTCTTGCACACATGCGGGATGTCATTGCGGCCTCTCACTGCTTAGTTTCACTGCATCATTGGCGGATCATCTCAGCGAGAGAGGATATGTTAATGTTCATGGCTCGGAGCCAATGGTGTAAATTTCACATTTTGGGTCGGCATTTTCACATGATGCTCACTGTGGGCTTTAAGTAAATAAACAGTGTGTGGCATAAGTCGCTTTACCGAGAATCATGATTTGATAGGCCAAGCGTTCGAATATGAATAATAACAAAGAACCGTGCCGCGATAAATGTTGTTCAGTGGTCCAAAGATGCAATATGGGTATTGAACATGATGGAGGATACCTTGAACAAGTTCTGAAATAATGAATAAATATTATTCCTCACAAAGTTACTTCGTCATTCCCGGTACAGCGAAATGTACCACAAGATGCGTACGAATGATTTGCAAAAAAAAAGTCTGGGATTACAATTTGCCCCTTTTAAATATTACAAATTAGTCTGAGGTAGAGTTAAAACCACGGTGGATGGACTGCCATCAGCCCGGGGCAAAGCTTCCAAACAGCACGGATGTTTTGCTTGATCACTCCGTGCGGTGTTACCTCAAGCTATTTTAACACATCCCTGGCCGCTGCTCGTGAAACTAAGCTGATCGTGGCAAGAAATATATTTAGTGGATTTTCCTTCTCTCTGAATATTATGCCCAAGTGAATTCACGGAACGCGCCGTCTTACACTCCGTGCATTAGTTCAGAAGTAGATTGATTTTGTTACATTTCATTTATTTTGATTTCTGGCTTGTCCAAAACGTAACCAGATTGTATAGCAATTGTCAGTGGCAATGGCATTACAGTATCCAGTTACGATATTTCACATTACTAAAACTGTTTATTGCGTTCAGAGAGAAATGGCCAATAGATTAAAAAAGCCACAACGCCGAATGAGCATTAATTGAATTTTAATGACAAAATGGATTGAAGCTGATGAAAGTTGCCCGCAAGGTAAATACTGTGCGACTCCAGAAGGCGCGCTGATTATTAAAGTGCCACGCAGCTCGTTTTAAATCTTGCACTCTATCGTGAATCTGTTGTGCAATTCTGCTTTACTTAAAGAATCATTGATTCGTTCTACCCATTGTACAAGTGTAATTATTTTAACGTTATTTCCACCTCTTTTTATAATACCTGTTGTGTGCACAATTACAAATGCCAAATTCTTAAATTTTCACTGGAGCCATGTTTTACAAAACCAAAGCCATTGAGGGCTGTGGGGGCTTACATTAAAACATGTAAATGAAAGCCGTTCTCGTGGAACACTAGTAACATAATTTTCATGACCTTTAAAAAGGGACTGATCTCAATTAGATGATCCCTTATATATTATAGCAATATTTTGGAGGTTTTCGTATTAAAGCCATTCATATTCAGTTTATAGCCGTATAATTGGCACTTTTAATTATCACTTAATATTGCATTTTTATAATCAAAATGTAACGGATGCCCTTTTCCTTACTAAACATGTTTTATTAGCAGCCTCCGCCTCACCGAAATGGTGTAATGCTAAGCTAAACCCTGCTACAAAGTACATTGGATTAAAGGTAAGCATTATTTGAGAAGCCAGCCTACGCTTAACGCGGGGCTATAAACCCAAAGAGCCGGCGAATCCGACAGCCCGGCCCCGCGTCGGTTATCAAGGCAAAGCCTTCGCGCTGCAGCTGTTGAGATAGGGTGGCTTAGGCGCAAAAATGTAATATCACAGCCAAAATGACCCATTACATGGAAGTGGGACTCTGGGGCCTTCCCAGCTGCGCCGGCACCCCACGTCCAGAGACGCTCCTCCCGCAAACGCCTCGCGCCACATTCGCAGATATGGGAATTTAAACAAAGCTGGAGGGGAGAACAGGACGTAAATAAACAACGGGCCAACCGTACGTCTTCGGCTTTGTTGGAAAACTACAGCTTTTACTGCCAGACACATTTACCTTTCTTATTTATCTTACGTCCGTGTCGCAGACAAACATACGCCGCAGTTAAAGTACAACCGAGCTCCGCTGGGGTTGTATTTCTGGAGGCGATTTCCAAGGGCTGATTCCGCCGGCAATTTTACCCCGCACCGCCGGGCTGATCGGCAAGGCCTCCCGAAGCCAATGCTGTCACGGCATCAAAGGCATGCCTTGGAAAACACGACAAACTGTTTATATATTTGAGACGGTTGCTCGTTAAAGCTGTTCTTTCGGGATATCCGTGTCCAACGCTCTCCCTGTCTCGCTCGCGACGTTTCGCCTCCCACGTTGGAGGCATCCTCTGGCGTGTTTCTAACGTGGGAGGCGAAACGGCCCGACGGAGAGAGGGAGAGTGCTCCAGAAAGAACAGCTTTGAAGCGCAGCCATCATGAATCGAGCCGTGAAAACCTACATCAGTATTTACATGTTTAACAATTTACGTCATTTTCTCGATAAAAGAGAATCACAAGAAGAACATGCACTGCGCGACAACACTCCCAGACGTAGAGTGCATTCGAAATTAATATTTTATTCGCATTGAGTAACGAGGCATTTGAAGGTAAAATTGCCTCCGAAAATGAGAAAATATACTAAAAATTAAATGATTGGCTGCGGTGCGCAGGTAGTTAGCCGTGTTTGTTTAAACGCTTTAACGTTGAAGGATTACGACTAACTTGTGAAACGGGCAGGAAGTGGATCCCTCCTGGGGCACTAACACCCACCTGATCACAGCACACGCGTGCACCACACGTCGATAACATCTCTGCGTAGACACATGCGCGCACACCGTGGAGCAAAGATAAATATTGCTGCATATCGCCCTAGCAGACCGTTGGGGCAAGTGCTGTCAGCGAGCACCCTCAAATGTGGCCGGTCCCACGCCTGGCTGCCTATGTCTCTCTAGTGTCGATGTTTACACATCCCACCAGCTATTCATTTGAGACTGAGTCGACCTAGAGAAGGCCCAGGATGAGTTCAGATATTCATCACTGACGTTAGCCGTGAGTGGGAATCGATCTCGGGGCACCGAGATTGTAGTGCAGCACGCCAACCGCTATTCTACCACTCTGCAACAGCACTGCTAAAGACAATATGGGGAATCGTTGTTTGTATGCTTTGACCCACACACATCGGTGCATGCAACCCACAAATGGACACATATATTATAATCCCCTCATCTGTGTATAACACACACCCATACCGAATATGGCGCCCACGTGAATGTATCAAAAACACCGCCGCACGTGACAAACGTGAGCCGACGGTGATTGCGAGCGCGTCCTCAATCATGAGCGGTAGCTCAGTAGTTAGCGCTATGCTGGGCTACAAACCTGGCTATGACTCGACTGCGATTTTGTGAACTGATCCTGGGCCTCCCCAAGGTCGACTCAGCCTCAGCTGAGTACCGCGTGCGGTGCGTAAACATCGCCGCTAGGGAGACAAAGGCGGCCGGGCGTGGTGCCGGTCACCCACCTCCTCGTGTACCGTGTCGACCTTCATAGGTGCCGCTCGCTAACGGCATCTGAGCCTCCGGTCTGCGAAGGCTACACGGGGGACGTTTGCGCGCGCGAGCTCAGCGACGCGTGCCGTGACGCGTTCGCCCGCGCGCCGCACGCGCTTTCCGCCTTCCAATGTCACGGCCAGGCAACATCCACTCGTACGCGGTGTGCAGCGTGCCAGCCAGCTGCCATCGCACAACGGGGTCCGGCACGGGCATCGGCGGATCGACGGGCCGATTCCTGAACGCGCGAGGCCCTAATTCACTCGGCGTGTCGGAGCGTGCGCTGGTGTCGGAGCGCTGGTGCCGGAGCGCGCGGCGTTATGGTGCGCCATCTGTGCCCAAAGCACCCTTCGGAGTTATGGGTAATAAACGACGATACGTTTATTTGCCTGCAATATGAATCACTCTCCTGTCTGCGTTAAGTCACAATGCCGGCTTCCCGGTGCGTTATTGATGAATGTGACGCTGTCTTGTTAATGCGGAAGTGTTTTCCCCCTTGTTTGCGAGGCAAAGCACACGGTTAGTGCGTTAATAATGAAGAGTGTTGCTAATAACGAGAGCCGGTATGGAAGGCGGGTGGGAGAAGTTTACATAATTTATACACGTAAATAAATAAAGTGCATAAATGTTTTAGCACATTCATACTACATGTGTCTCCAACAAGCCTGCACACACAGAGACGCGTGTTCATGTGAGGTTTATGGCATAAAACAATGCATTATCTTGTCAGCTACCACACATTGTCACAATAGATAATTGCTGTTTTGACCAGAATAAATATTATGTAAGATGGTGTTATGGAATGTGTTTTAAATACACGATAGTATGGGTGTAACCATACATTCATGAACCAATATTATAGTCGTACATTGACATTGCATGCCTCGAGTGGTGTGTACAAGAATGCATGTTTGTACATGTTTTATGTAATCGGGTTCCCGTTATCCTCCAACAGAAGCAGCTACATACACCAACATTTCAAAACAACCTCTTAAATTGCGTCGCGACCCTGAATCAATCACTGGATGGAGAATCATTATGCACCTGTGATGTATCGATGCTATCAGTATTGCTTACGAGAGATTAAATGCTTTAGTTATTTTCTTTGCAAAACAAGAAGACATAAGAGGAGCAGTATTTTGATATGTCCTCCCCGCCAAACAAAAAGAGCCACTTCAATGACAGAAGCAACGCGGTCTCAAATTAGTATCGCTCTCCTCTCGAAGGTGTTCCATCACCTGCAGCCCAAACGACCTGCATGCTCCAAGCTCTTATGAGCATGGGGTAGCGATTATTTTCTGGTGACAATCCTAAGCCAGTGGAATAAAATTCCACATTGTCGTGGCAGGAAACAGTCTTCTCACTCACTCGACTTGCGACAAATATATTTTGTGTATTGAACTGGCGGGCGCGACGGAGTGACGCTCTAACTGGAATTCGCCACTCACGGCTCCCGACTCGGGAGCCTCGACGCCCCGCCACGGCGGCCCGCGTCGCGATCGCTCACGAGAGGAAGGTGCTCGTAATTGGTTATGATAATTAAATGTCTCCGCGTGTGGGATGTGTGGAGTGAGGCACATCGCCAAGGCAGCTGCTGTTTCACCGTATTTGACCTTGCAGGACCTGCCGTCGGGCTGCAGCACGTAGCCCGCGATGCAGCTGCACGTGAACGAGCCGTTGGTGTTGTGGCACAGCTGGCTGCACGTCCCGTACAGGCCGCACTCGTCGAAGTCTGTGGGGAAGGAGAGGAGCGGGACACAGGCGGTCCCCCACTCACGAACGTCCCACTCACGGATACAAAGACATGTAAGAACGCTATAATGCCACCGTGGACAAACGTTGTGAATTTGACGATTGTCCCGTACAGGCCACGTGTTATATATATATATAAAAAAGGAGAGGCGCGTGTTATATATATATATAAAAAATTGTTGCTGATTTTCCGTTCTCTGTCGTTGTTGACATGTCGTTCTCTCCGCAGCCTTGTGCTGCGCTTTGTGACCCTCGGGTGAAAGGCGCTCTATAAATGCTATTATTATTATCGTGGACAAAAGTTGTGAGTTTTAAACTTGTCAAAAAAGATTACGTCGAAGCCACGTACAAATTAAGCCATCAAGACGAATCCCTCTGCTTTAAAAAATAAAATAAATTCTGCTTCAAAACTTCACTGCCTTAAAATGTCATATTTGATTGTGACGGATTCTTGCACATATATAAAATATACAAGAACCGGAGAGAAATAATATATATAAAACCTACTCTGATCCAAAAACCTAGAGACGTACGGGGCTGAATTATTCTTTGGAAAAAATGCACCCAACGCATGAGGCCGCTCGACAATCTGAATATAGATGAGGAGCAACGATAGAACGGCGTGCGAGACATGCATTTGTCACATTAGGTAATGGCTCAAATGTGCAAGGCAGCAAATTCAAAACTGCATTTGGTGAAACCCAAGGGGAACAGGGGCACATTTCAGCTTGGATGCACGTTTCTGAATGCAAATGGGAACCGCATATGAAATAACAAAGCAGGTGCTTGGGCCACTGAGGGCATTTGTACAAAAATAAACGTGGAATGCTTCACAAAGGTACAGCGGTAACCGTGAAGAGGTCTTATGTGAAAGTACCTTTGCAGCCCTTTTTATCAGGCATCACTTGTTGGCCGTCCGCACAGTAGCACACCGGGCCTTCTCTCGTAACAGCACACCTGTGACGGCATCCCATAACCGTGCAGTTTTCCGATAATTCTGTTTCGGTTGCAGGGAAAGGGCGACAGGGAACAAGGATGCAACGTGATCTCATTGTTATTATTGCTATAACTCTGCTCATACAGGTAGAATGTGCGTTCAGACGAAGCCGCCCTAAAGAATTGCTCAATCACAGTTATAACGACAGCAACAACAACACAATCCCGTAAAATATTTGCTATTATATGGAAATAAAAACATTTGGCCAACTAAATTCACAGAATCCATAGCCCACTTATTGGAAAAGGCATCTCCCTTTAGGATGTTGCAATTTGTGAGTTATGCTATCCTCTGGTTTTGCTCCGACGCCTCTGGCACATTTGACAGATCTGGTGTTTTCTCTGGGGAGCTTCCCCCCAGGCGTCCCATCCGCTGCATCGCATCGGCCAACGCACAGACTATTCACTGGGTGTCCGCAGCTCGGGCAAGGATTTCAAGCTCGATTTTGAAAATGAACCACTCAAGAGACAACGACAAACCAACGGGTTTTTTCTATGCCAAGACAAACTAAATGATGACTTAGTGTAAAAAAAAACACGGCGAGATTTATAGTGCATAATAGCTCACAAATAAAAGCTCAGCAGCGTTATGAAGTGTGCATTTCGTTTAAATCTGGAGAAATAATCGCACAAGAAAAATGGCTTTCATATCATTCCATCACCAATATGCCAAATGTGAATTATATACAGTCAGATCAATGGTATTAGACGTTAATAGAAGCGTATAAAACTTCTATATAGACATTTCACCCAGAAATATCCTTCGTGTACAGGATATTTCTCAGCGCTGCATTCTATTAACGCTTGAAAAGTTGACAAGCACAAAGCAGCTGCCCCAAGGGCCTCACATGGGTTGTTATTTTGACAAAGCCAGCCAAAGGCCTGAGGCCCACAGGCATACGAGCACTTTGGACATATTCACTATCGTGCTCTTTGGGACCCTGGTCCCTCTTGCAAATGAGACTGGCCCGGTCTCGCGTTCTCACCCGTTTACACAAAATAAACTTCATAAGGGCCGCGTGAGGTGAAGCACCTGGGTATTTGGCCACGTGTTCGTGGTTCCACTCTGATGGAGATCACAACAATGTCATTTTGGATCAATGCGGCCATATTGCCAGTAACTGTGTCCAGCATCCCGTGCTGAGCACTCGTGACCATCAACAGATTCTTGATGAAGTTACCAAGCCATCACGAGAAGAACAAGTTAGACAGCGCGACTCTGTTGAACACATGCGCTTGACAAATCTTCAATGAAGGGCTCAGCGACATGTACTTCTGCTCGTGATCCCTGAGCCAGTGATAAAAACGAGGCACGCATCGCTCAGCGATTAATCTACGTCGGACATGTGAAAATTTGTAAACGTCGTTTGCGACGGTTTCACGTTTCCCTTGATGCCGCGAGAGCTACTTACCATAGACTAGGATGTTGTAAAAAAAACTATTGACAAATCATGACTCCGAATTGTGATAATTCTGTTCGATTTACCAGAGGAGTGGGTTATGGGAATCATTTCACCCCTAGCCATATTTGCCGACAAAATACGATCCGTTTGGAAAATGCAAGCAGAATCACGGGACCTAGGTCAGTGAGAAATAACGACTATGCTCGAACGCATAATTGGAGCCTGACATGTAATAACTACATGTAAGTCGTATTTTTTTGAGAACATACTCCTGCCGCCATCATTGTAATTACATTAGTATTTTATTGAAACCCTGAGTCACAGTGTTGTTTTATTTCGCAGTCAGAATAAGAGACATAGCAGGCCTTTTCACTACTGTGGTTGATGTCATACCATTCTGTTCTGTAATTCACAAACGTGAAATTATAGTGTTAGCATTATATATATTTTTTCTATCGTTTTCAGTCACACTGATTGCACACGCCATTTTCTGAAAGTTGTGTAAATGATGGTTGCTCTTCAGAGCTGCTCTTTCGGTATAGCCGTGTCGAGAGGGAGATCGCTCGGCACGGCTATCCCAAAACAGCAGCTCTGAAGAGCTCTGAAGAGCAACCGTCAGAAACCGCTTCGTCCAAGGCGGGCACCGATCCAAGAAAACAAGCACACAAGACTTCATAAGACACCTCTTTGCCCGTCTTCACCACGCTTGGATGAGAGTATTTTAAGAATTTATGTTACCCACAATTTGCCTCTGGGGCATATAAAGTGAGTTGCAACTTTGTGGGATAGTCAACATTGGTTGTCCTATGATAAGGCTTTGTCCCGCGAACGGCGAAGAGACACCAAAATTATCGAGCGCTGCCCCAATGCTCGTTTGAGCGTGGAGACTCCGACACAACATAAGTGAAAGGCGTTCTGATGTCAGTTGTATGAATAGCATGCAAAGCAATAGTATGAGTGTATACTACTGTATTTTCTTGATCACACGATGCCTCGGAAAGAGAAAGACACCCAAAACGTGTGCCCCGTCTCACTCAAGCCGCGCAAATCTGGTCATGCACCTTCCAGATTTTAAGATGTCTCCCCGTATGTTCGTATCAAATACAGAGGGGGGATCATGTCTCATAGTCCTAATGTGATAAATATAACTATATTGGTATAATTAACAACGTATTCATTTTGATTACATGTTTCGAGTTTTGAAGATGCATTTCGTAAAGAATCCTACACAGCAGACACTTATGTGTGTACGTAGTTTCAGCTTTTTAAAAAGGACTTCAATTCAATTCAACTTTATTTGTCAACTCTACCATATGTACAGGACATACAGAGAATCGAAATACCGTTTCTCTCAGACCCCGGCGTTGTTTA
>JAZEWU010000005.1:8008491-8029215 GCA_036362915.1 Geotria australis
GATCAAGAAAATGATGGTGAACCCTGTTTAAGATGTCAGCTTTATTTCCGAGCCAGCATCCCTATGGTTGCATTTATATGGGACACCCCGTATTTTGGAGGCACACTGTACTGACATGTGAGGAGATAAAGGAAAACATAGAATTTATGCAAAGCTTAAGTGACGTTAGGGCTTTTTTTTTTTCAAAATATTGATTTCGCAGTCACTCCGAGACTCAAAAATGTGCCACAAAAGAAATATCCCTGAGGAAAATAAATGTATTTCTTGCGCAGAATCGTTTAATTCCTTACAAATATCAATGACCTAAAATGGCGAAAGTCCGACAGGCTGCAATTATTTACAACTGACAAAATAATTGTAATCCAGTAGAGTGGAACATTAGATTATGAAATTTCCAACTGGTATAAATGTGCCGTACCGCAACACTATCTTGTGAAACCACAGCAAAGCCCTTGTTTATTTTCTGTGACACGTTGATCCACCGAAACACCGTCCGTACGCATAGCTTTTGTGTTACTCACAGCAAGCATTCCATTTGCCTTAGGTCCAACACTCAACCATCAAACCACCCCTCCAGTTCTGCCTGTTTCTTTCAAAGTGTGCCCTTTCCATCTATTGTGATTTATCTAATATTCCCTGTGATGTTTTCGTCCGACAGAAGCCTTGTGTTGCTCCAACAAGTCTGAACATTATTGGGGCACACATGCTTGCGCCAACACATACAAACGTTTATACAATTGCTACTCTGCTCTGTTATGACAACAAGAGATAAAGCACCCCAACTTTAGCTTCGACGCGGCACGTTGTCCAACTCAGGTGGAAAGTTGCGAATTTAAACCCTAGTCGAGGTCGCGTGAGCCTATCGTACTGGTGTATGTTCGTCACGGCTCGATGGATGAGAATTGCTTTCCAAAGCTGTTCTTTCGGGACAGCCGTGTCAGGCGTTCCCTCTCTCTCGTGACGTTGTGCCACTTGCGCCCTCTGCGTGGGAGGCAAAACGCCTGAGGTTGTCTTTAGCGTGAGAGGCGAAATGTCGCGAAGGAGAGAGAGGGATCTCTCGACACGGCTATCCTGAAAGAGCAACTCTTGAGAGTAATGTTCATACATCGAGCCATGAAAACCTACATCAAAATACAGTCGAGC
The DNA here is from genome assembly GCA_036362915.1 of Geotria australis. Taxonomy (NCBI): domain Eukaryota; kingdom Metazoa; phylum Chordata; class Hyperoartia; order Petromyzontiformes; family Geotriidae; genus Geotria; species Geotria australis. Next base: position 8,009,635 of record JAZEWU010000005.1, read on the forward strand.
AAGCTGACCCCAAACGGTGACCTCTCGACTGAAAGTCCGGCATGCTGACCGCTGCACCGCGGCAGCAACATTAGTGCTGCACTAAAAATATGCACCAGACAACTCCTTGCTTTTCAAGAAATGTAAAACTTCTGGTTTCTGTTGCAGGATCGCTGCATTCGTCTTTAGGGGCAGCTAAATATTGCACAAGTGATGCGAAAGCAGCAGGATATTCTTTTGCAATTATTTGGAATTATTTTGCATTTATAGTTTAAGCCGGAAAGACAGTTTAATTCTCTCTCTCCCTGGTCCACAGTGCTAGTCTCCATTGTAAAACTTCTCACGTTGTAAAACTTCTCCCTCTTTCTCATAGTAGTAAATATATTTTAATACTTGGTAATATCATTCTCTTTTGGTAATATCATTCTCTTTTGAGACTCTTCAACTTCAAAATGTTTCCAAATATTCTAAACACCTTGCAAGTGATGGACTGGCGTCCCGTCCTTGGTATAGCCATGCCTTGCGCCCTATGTCTGCCGGGATAGGCTCCGGCTCACCGCGACCCTGTACAGGATTAAGCGGTTTCTGAAAATGAATGAATGAATGAATAAACACCTTGCGAAATAGCGCACGCGGCTTTACCCCGATTTTTTTTTTATTTGCGAATCCACGCAGCCATCACATGTGAAATATTTTACAAACAACCACACGTTCCAGCTAGGATGGCGAAAGAGCTTCGCTGGTGATGCTTCCTTACATTTTTAGCCTTTAAAATAGACGTGTTTGTGTCGTTTTTGCGCAATTATGTGCACAGGCCACGGATGTTCTTAAGGGAAACAGATGCTTGCTTCACATCGAATCGATTTTGCGGCAATGCCCCGAGTATCGTGAGGAAATGGGTCAAGGGAAGGAGACGAGACAGAATGGAGGTTCTGCTGGAACGATAACAGGGCAGAGATACGTACGAGCACAGCGCGAGACGCTCGCTCACCTGCAGCCTCATTGTAGAGTTAAGCAGAATTATTGGAACGCCACTACAATTTAATTAATGGATTGAAAATTGGCGACGACCTGGCACCGAGTGTCATTTCGCTGCGGAGTCGTGCAAGCAAATATTAATCCGTGATTTGAAACCAATTAGAGAAAAAAAAAATTGTTTTCTTGCACCATTTAAAATCAAGAACACTGAAAAGGCTTTATTACCTACCCCGGCTTGAAATAAGACTTACGCTATTTAACCACTCCTCTTTTATAGTAAACACGGCGTTGCTATTGTATCATTGCTATTGTATCATTGCTATTGTATCATTGCTATTGTATCATTGCTATTGTATAACTGAGGGAGTAATGAGGTTTCATCATCATCGTCGGCATCATCAGCAGCAGCATAAGCAGCCATGATCTACCCACTGCTGGATGACGGCCTCCCCCAGTCATCAACTGAAACCCATAAAAGCGAAAAAATCCATGTCGCCCCTGCACGGGAGCTGGTCCCATTGCTTCACCTCCACGGAGGTCCGTCTCTCGGCGTGTTTCCCCACGTTGGGTGCGGATCCATGTTGACCAGCGTCCTGGTCAAGCCCTCTTACGTCTCAACCCAGATGACGTCTCGAATTGGCGTTTGTTATCAATGTCAAGCGTGTCGTTTAAAATTAGCTAGTCTTTTACAAACGGCAGCACGCTGGCGCGGTGAGTAGCGCTGCCGCCTCACAGCAAGAAGGCCCTGGGTTCAATACCTGGCACGGATGCTGCCTTTCTATGTGGAGTTTGGATGTTCTCCCCGTGTCCATGTGGGTTTTCGTCGGGTACTCCGGTTTCCCCCCACAGTCCAAACACATGCTGCTGCCCAGGTTAATTGGCGTGACTACATTGCCACTGGCGCAGAAGAAATATTGAGGCGTGCTTCCACGATTGAGATATTCTTAGATAGGCTCGCTTATTTGTTCCAACAGCTAGATCGTATTCTTTGATGATGTCCATATTGATTCCATTCCGCTAGGAGCCTGTATTTTCTTCATTCTTCCAAAGCAAGGGTTTACTTCTCCAAAATGTGACATCTGGTATTGAACAATGGGTGGGCTCCTGTGAACATACTCTTTTGCTACAGCGATCTGCCCACACTCCCTCTGCTAATTTGAGAAAAAAAAAACTTTCTCCCGAAGGGCCACAATCTCATAATTTGCACTTTTTAAAATACATTTTTACCATTGCCGTTCCTTGCACACAGCCTAAACGGTCCTCAGATCTCTCGTTTAAAAGGCATAGCTTGTTATCTCAGTAGACTCTTGCCTGGGTTAAATAAAGCACATTTCTGCTGCTACTGTAATTAAAAACATATTAGTTCTACACATTAGCTGTGCATGTTGTGAGAGGCTGTAGGGGCTGGGTTTGCCTTAAAGATATGTACGGCCACGTCCCAAGCTGATACAGCCGGAGATAATGAAATGCGTCAAAGCCACCAAGCCACATCCCTCTTTATGCCCACACTTAAAAATCCAATTTCAGAATAAAACAAGGCCTCCAGGTGAACAGGATTTTTGGGCTTCGTGAAACCTCGCCTCAGATTTTAAGAGACACCGACCACAATCCTGTCGGCACGTTGGGCGCAAAAACAATTCACAGGCAGTCGAGTCCTGACAGGTTATTACACAACATGCCGGGCACCGCTCTCTACCGACAATGTCATCCTCCTCTCCAGCAATGCGACTCACGGGCCCGCAAGCCGCTGGCGCCGTGTCTCATTTGAAGCCGGCTTTGAGTGCCAGTTGAACACAAATTCCAGCAGACACTTTAATGTCCCTGTCAAGGTGGGACTGGATCAGCTGCTTGGTCACCATTACTGCACAGACAGTTTTGCACTGTGCCTTGCTGCACGGTCTTCTTCTTCTTTGCGATTCTTCGAAGCACGATGGCTAGCTTCTGGTGCTCCGACGTCAAACGTACAAATGTTGCGGCATCAAAGCAAAACACGAATCAAAGTTATCTCTTTAGCCGTGCAAGCTTCCGTTGGTGGCCGTTTGTCGTAACGAGATGACGACCAGGCAGGTGTAGGCCGGAGACCGCACGCGTCGCCTCCGGCGCTGCGAGCGTGGCGCCCGGCGCTCCGACGCCGGCACCGCCACGAATCACCAGCCGAGCGCACGGAACCGCACAGCAGACAGTGATGTAGCGATGCGATTTGTTGTGATGCCACGGAGCTGCTTCCTCGATAGTAATTCGTGCAGCACCCAGGATGGTGCAGATCCCATTAATTCACGAACATTCCCGTGCTCATGTCAGAATAATATTTCATCCGTGATGACTTTTGACTTCAAAACCTCTGTTGCGAATCCCACTTTCCTAACACGCTGCCAATAAAAATGCATCTGTACATGAATTATATATTGGCCCAAAATATATTCGCAGACAGTCCCTGTCACACTTGCAGACATCATTGCCAAAACCCTAAATTTCTATTGATTTCTTCGCCTAGAGGACGAAAAATAAAGTATTATCCATGATCTTGTCGGCGACCTAAATTCTGATAATTCATATCACCAATACCACATTGACGTGTTTGATGTTTGATTGCCTCATAGCCAGCACACCAGGGTAAAATGTACATCTATATTCAATACAGTATATTCAGAATTATAATAATTTTCAATGCGGTTAAAAACCAACTCACATGTTTAACGCTTATGGACGATGATCTATCAATGTATTTGTTTGATTGTTTATTTTCGGATGTATTTTGTTTTATTGCATGACAAATGTGACTCAAATCTGGGGCATAATGTTGAGTTCATAGTGAGTGGTGATGCCATGTGGCCTCAGTCATAATGTATTTCAGCATTTAAGCTAAAATAAAAACAACGCGATCCACCTGGGATTTGAACTCACAACCTTCAAATTATGAATCAACTTGACAGTGCCATCTGGCTGGTTATAAACATATAAACAAATTATAGCATGTATCCAACATTCTAATTCATACGTTTTGGGAGTTCAAATCCTAGGTGGCAGTTAACCAAGCCCATTCTTTATTCCAGGTCCAATAAAATGAGCACTGCTTGGTGGGAGAAGTCAATTTCCTCCACTGGCCCAGGGCTTTAAAACACCAGCTGAGCACTGCTTCCATGTGCATTTGAGCAGGAAATATTATTTTCCGGTGTGAAGATGTGAATTTAGTGATAACCATGGAATATACTACAACACTCGTCCTTTGGGACCTCATCACAATTGGCTCCGACTCCATCGCGGAGCTGTTTTGAAAACGTTGATTGACATGTGCCGAGATGGTCCAGCAGTGACTCATGTGTCGCTGGGTGCCGATGGGTACAGCCAAGCCACAGTTTTAGAGAGGCGGACTGTATCACTGCGCACAAAACCTTCAACGACGGTTGCTCTTCAGAGCTGTTCTTGCGGGATAGCCGTGTCGAGCGCTCTCCCTCGCGACGCTTCGTCTCCCACGTTGGAAGCATCATCAGGCGTCCTAGTGTGATGCTTGATGCTTCCAACGTGGGAGGCACTTGATTACGTTGCATTAATTACTTGGTGATTGCGTGAAACAAAGATGGGGTGCCATTGTGTCTTTAATCTACTTTAATCTATTTGCGTTTATTTAATATGTAACTAAATCCGAGAGTGTATACAGTAGTGTACAACAAGTGTTTTATGCAGCAAAACAAGCAGTATAGAGTTAATATTTGACAGAAATTATACGAGGTGCGATAAAGTCCTTATTTACAAGCGTCAGTGAACACTGCATTCAGTTGTTAAATAACTGCTGCTGCATGCTCACGTGGAAATCAAGTGGGCTTGTGTGTCTGGGACCGCTTACGGTGCCACAAATGCCAATCTGAGGCATCCTGCCAGGAAACATGACAAACAATAGCACCAAACAGCAGCTGCAAGTGTTGTACATTTTCTCCCATTAAAAACTAAGCTCGGGTTTATTCTGCGGGCGTGTTTGCGGGAAAGGCCACAGTGGCACGGCCCAGCGTGAAGCGAAGGCCCGACCTGTGTCAGGTAAACCATTAGAGTCAATAAAGTCCAAGGCAAAAGGTTACCAAACACATATCATCCCAGCAGTGCTAATTAAAGTTCATCACACTGGTAATTTATTTGCCATTTTTTACGACAAATATTCAAATAGCATGATGTGCTTCTTGTAAAGATGTGCTTAATTTGCAACTATTTTAAAAAATCGACACAAGAAACAAATCAACACCGTTCTTTGTATTGTTTTCACAGCTCCTCGATGAATGAGAATTTGTCCTCAAGAGCTGCTCTTTCGGGATAGCCGTGTCGCGAAGGAGAGCGGAGTAACACTTTGTACTAAGAGCTCTGAATGCAGCAACCTCAGTCTAATTCCTGTTCATTGTCAACATGAGTGCCAAATGCTACCTGAACTGGTGCTGGGTGCCCCACATTAACAATAACGGACACTCAGCAGTGTTGGCAAAGCATGGCCACACGTCCCCCATTCAGCAGTGAGTTCACGTAGGAATGTAAATCATTACGACACAATATTGATGTGTTCATGTGAGAGTGGATGTGAAGGGTCCTAACGTCTGCATGCATGTCTCTGCGTCAAAACCTTTGCCGAGCTGTGCGTACATCCAAACTGACAGACCTGGCATCCCAATATTGGCAATGATGAAAGAAGATAAAAAGGAAACCCATCTCGGCCAAAAATGTATGTTTTTTCGTGTAATGGTAGAACATCAAACAACCGCCAACCCTCGACGTTATGAATTGTTAACAACACGCACACAACGGTGTGCAAGAGTACCTGCCTCCGTTTGCGAGCAGCTTGGCGCGTACCGCGCACGAGTACACTTCCCTCGGACTAATGAGCAGGCGTGTAATGAAGGCGATGACAAACTAACAACGCTACTCGGTTTTATATTTGCACGACTGTGAAGCGTTTAACTGACCGCTCATTATCGTACGCTGCACACTCCGCGTGCATGCCGACACGCGTGTATGCGCTTCAACAGATCAGTTACGATGATGATGATGAGGCCTGTGGTCTACTTGCCTACGTGCGAGTACTCGGATAATACATGCGCCGCGCAACGTCAATTCACTTACGAGAAGTTCCTTCTTAGAAATGAACATTATATGCGGAACACACTTATAAAGTAACAAGTTCCGTGTTGTGAATGTATGTACTTGGAGAAAATTGGCTTTGTTTACTGACGAATAATGAATGTATTCAATACTAAATATATATAAATATTTCATAAACAAAACATTGCAATTTCATTCAGCCAATGCCCTTTGCCAAGTGAATCATTTTTCACAGGTTCTGTCCAGGCCAGTTGAAGTTCATGTGTGTTCATGGGCTCAGTTATTCTTGTGACATCAAATACAGCTCCTAACTTCCAGCAGTGTGGATCCCATCTACTGAGGCATAAACACCGAGAATATGGGAGGCAGTGTCCATTACCTGTTAGCTATTTCTTCTATATATAAATGCGTATTTTGTGCAGTGTGCATAGGTGGAGATGGGCGAGAGTTGAAGACAGCCGGAAGAGCCTTTCAAGTGACACCCACTCAATTCCAGTGGCTTGGAAAATGCATTTCTATAGTTAATGTGTCAAATGCACAACACTTTCAATGCGGCAGTACTTAAAATGTACTGGGGACTTTACAAAAAATAATGCTCTCATGCGGACAATTGCAGTGCAATCTCCCTTCCATTTAACTGGCTCAGCCAAGCACTACACAAGCCAATCTTGTTGATACACCATACATGTACAAACAAAACACACACACGGATGTTGAGTTCCTCCATGCTGACGAAAGCCAGCAGCAGAATCAGCCAGCAGCATTACCTCCGCAGTGTGGGCCTTCGTCATAGCCGTCGCTGCAGTCGTTGACGCCGTTGCACAGCTTGCTGAGTGGGATGCACAGCTCTGTGCCCAGGCATCGGTGCTTCCCCACAGGACACACGATGAACGCTTGGCCTGCAGGAAGCAGCCGCACGAGGAGAGAAAACCAACGGTGAGACAGGAGGGCACGCGTGGTGCCAGACGCACGGCTCACACAAGGAAGGTCACGGTTGGGTTTGCACATCGTACATCAAAAGGCAATTTCTGAAAGATGTTCTCAAGCATTTTTACATACGACTGACAACTGAGAAAATAACCGAGTAGTGAATACATTTTTCATTCCAAATATTCCGTGGTCAATTTAGCACAGATATTTTCGTGTTGCACAGAATCGTTCCTATTTTGTTGTTAGCGGAGTGTTTGTCATTAAAGCAGAGCCACGGTTGACAGAGTGCACATTAATGGAGAAACTGTTTTTAAGTAAAAGAAAACCTGATGTGGAGGCATTTTCATGCGCCATGTCTTTCCATAATTTATGTATGTATACACAGTTAACATTTACTACAGTTTAGGAATTTTTTATCATGTAAACGTAGCAATTATAAAATATTCCAAGAATAATTGGCAAAGTTAACATTCTAAATGTCAGTTTATAATTTCCACAATTACTTGGATTTTCATAATGTAAATCGACTCCCTTTGTGCATTTAGTTTGCAGATGATTTAAAAGGTCTTCATTAATAATGCATGAGAGCTGTGGTATGACTCGGCATATTGAAACACACACATTACCACGAGAATATCAGGGCCACGTGGGACCCACCCAGAGCGAGCAGCGCAACAGTAGGGGCGGCGCGTCATGACCAACACGGCATATCTGAAGCTCGACCGAGTCACCTTTACCGATGCCAAGAAACACCCAAGTCCTTCGATGGCAAGGTCAGCCCATTGATCATTAGATACAGATCTGGATCGCGTGGCTAGCAGCAGGACCGTCCAATCATTTATACGATTACTTGGCACCAATCCGCGGTGAATCAACTTTGACAATTTGGAACATGATGGCTCCCTTCAAAGCACCCAGCTCCTTTACTCAGTGGATTGGCTGCACCGCTGTCCCGCACGCAGCATCTTTAGCGTGAGATGAGCGTTGCCAGCTTCATTTCAAGAGTGCCCTTGTGCAGTCCATGGAGAGTGTAACGCTTTCCATAGCATGTCTGTAAAAAGAGAATATTCCACCCCTTACCCAGGAAATACTGGCGCAGTGCTGCTACTTTGAAGCCTGATTGACACTATCCACTGAGCAATGTAATGGAATTCTGGTTGTCTGGTTTTTAAGTGCTTAAAAAAAATTCAATGAGCATTAGCCAGCTCTTTATATGATTTTGCTGGCTTATTTACAATGCATTCCACGTCTTTTGGTCATATCTGCCACAGCCACTGAGAAACAAGGCAGGTAATGTGACCGCTGAGCACGGCGTTTGTCATCTAGAGTCCACAGTGACCTCCCAATGACCTGGAGGCAGCTGATGGGGAACTCGGAACAAATCTTTTGATGCAGACGTTGATTGTGTATCGGGTTGCGATGTCTGGTAGAAAGAAAAATAATGATGGCGCGGTGCGGTGAAATCAAATATATTGGCTGTGATGGCCTCGTAATCTTAGGTTGCGTCCCAGTTGCGTGTTCAATATTGTTACAAAGCTGCATGTGTGTAGTATACCAGTCACACGGTGAATGGCAGCTATAATTTCAGTGGAGGCCTTGTCAAAAATGTTGTGGATTGTTTTTCCTACACAGAATAATAAATAACATATCTAGCCAGAAAAAAAGCCGCACCAAGTCTAAATATTCTTTTCCAGATGAGTTCAGAACTGGAATGTTTGCTCAAATCAATTAAATTATATTATTTTAGCTATGGTAAAACAAAACTCCCCGGAGAACCCAGAGGAAACACATGCAGGACAGCAGTGGGAAACGTAGAAACTCCACACAGAAAGGCACCCGAGTAAGTTAACGAACCCAGGTCCTTCTTGGTGTAAGGCACGAGTGTTCCTACTGCAGCCGTGGGGCCTGGCAGCGGTTTTTAGCATAAGACATCAGTGAACGGATCAGTGGCCTGTTTTCAGCTTTTTTTTGCCTTCGTGTCTATATATTAAATAACCATGTAGTAAAATAATTGCATTGATTTTCAGGTTGACTGCATTGAAAGTGCAAGACAGTTCATAGCTTTAATATTCCATTATCAAAATGCTTTGACCGCCCCTTGTGGATGAGTGGTTTTCAAAATGAGGGCTCAGCCGCCTCAGTGGACAAGGCCAGATCTGACATTAAGGGAACCATCAGACGCTCGTGGTCATATATATTTTATTATAGATACAAATAGATACGTGTTCCGTTTATTCCGCAGCGTTGTAGCTGAATTGGTAACCCAGCTCGTGCCTCAATAACAAGGCGAAACATGTGAAGAAGCTCTACGCTGCTTACAAACGCCCCGCAGAGGTGGCAGACAGCGTCTAACAACGTGCCTTGTCGCCAATTTCGGCATGCAACTATGCCGTGGCCTAACGCAAAATCAATGTGGCTCTTTGTATTGGCTACAACCACCGACATTTCAACTTAATACATTTTTAACCATCGAAGGGTTTGTCTGTTAGTCAATGGTCACCATTCATGTGCCAATTCATAAACTGTTTATCAGGAAACACATTTTTAAGTATAATTCTTATCGGACCCCACAGTGCGAAGTGCATTCTCCAGCTCTTCTCCGCTCTATCTCTCTGGCATCTGTATTTACGAGCTATAAAGAAAGGCCAGTGCTAGAAACGTTGCCCATTACAACCTATCCTTTTAAGGTGATTATTGACGAATGTGTTGAGTTTTTCTTGTTATTTGTGCTTCTGCACCACTGCAAATGCAATAGCATGACCAAATAATCAGTTATACAACAAGCTCAATACAGTTATACAAGACCCTCAACATTAAATAGCCTCAACATTAAACTGTGGCTTATTATTGAGACGCTAACAAGAGCAGAAATGGGATGAGATGGAACATTTGTAACAGAGAGGGCCTATCAAATACGTTTAAGAAAAAGTGGGCCTTCAGCGGATAGAATAATGAACATTAATCAAACGCGTTCCTGTGAAGACATTCACTGCTTTATATATATGTACGTGGTTCACAGCAAAATGTGCGTGCATTAAATGCGAGATGCTCCGAAAGGGTTTTTGTGCTGCTTTTGTAAATTATGTGCATACAAAACAGTTTAACTGATGAAAGAAAATCCCATTTAATCTATCACCAACAAGGTTTCTAGGGTAATGTATTCCAGCAGCATGTGCTTGAAAAACAGCCCTGCTTCAAAGATGCCCTTAGTTACTCCATCTACATCACACTTTGATGCCGAGCTGTCGATTTTGTACGGTAGCTTCACTTGCAACTGAATCCGACAAATATCCCCGTCGGTTTACATAGTGTGCAATCAGCCGTATTCCGTTTTCAATGTTCTGTAAAGTAATTTTGCTACAAACAGTTTTTAAAAGTGCATTTTCTGTCAGAACTTCTATGACTAGACGTGTTTTTTTTTTATTTAACGTTGATTTATGTTCGTGGAGTATTCTCGATGCCGTCTGTAAAATGGTCGATCCAATTTGTATTTGCTCCATTATACACTTGATCTTTATTGCTTTTGTCATTTTGGTCGTCCAGGTCACTCTTGAAAATTAGACGCATATTGGTCACTTGAGTTCTCACCCAGTTAAATAAAATTAACTTGAATCGTGAACCGCGATGAGCCTGTGTGGAGGAGGTGGGGAGCCATCGGGTTGCTCACGAAGGGCACGAATGAGAAGGGCGCCGATATACAGGGTGCGGCATAAGTCGCCGTATCCATTTCCGTGAAATTAATTTGTGAGCAATAATATTTATTATCGTAGTTTTTCGCCGGGCACTCCAGTTTCTTCCCACAGTCCAAAGACGTGCTATATAAATTGAAATTATTATTATTACTGCATAGGTTAATTGGCTTGCAGACTAAATTGCCCCCGGTGCCCTGTGATGGACTGGCGTCCTATCCTTGGTATAGCCCTGCCTTGCGTCCTATGTTTGCCGGGATAGGCTCTGGCTGTAGAGGATTAAGCTGTTTCTGACGATGAATGAATATTTATTAGTTAATACAGAAATTGTTCAAGGCGTCCTCCATCATGTTCAATACACATGTTATATCTTTGGACCAATGAACCCCGGAACATCATCATCGGATCACCACACAAGGAACGGCACAGCACAATTCTGTGTTATTATTCAACGTTTAAAACTCTTGGCGTATCAAATAATAATTTTCAGTAAAGTAACGTATGCCGCGCCCTCTATACGAGCACAGAGTTCTCCAATATGTTTACAACAAATAATAGATGTGTCAAAGTGGACATATAATGGGTAACACACATGCACATGAGTCACACGAGAGATAGCGAAGGAAAACAAACACAGAATTATTCCCAGATTATTATTCTCAAGCGGCATTTTTATGGTAAAGCGTGACCTCACGGCGTTCCGCGAACAGGGTTTAGTCAGTGAAACCAATGCCACGGGGGAGCTGACTGCAGGCACGCATGGGGGAGCTGACATGCACGTGGGATGTTCTTCACGAGTCTTGTCAAACGGAGGAATCTGCTGCAGTCGTGTCCTTCGTACAGAGGCACAACCCAACAGACATAAACGCCTCCTGATGGTTGCTCTTCAGAGCTCTTCTTTCGGGATAGCCGTGTCACTGAGCGCTCTTCATCTCTCTCCTTCGCGACGTTTCGCCTCCCACGTTGGAAGCATCATTAGGCCTTCATGCTTCCAACGTGGGAGGCAAACTTCGCGAAGGAGAGAGGGAGCACGCTCAGTGACACGGCTATCCCGACAGACCACCTCTGAAGGGCAACCATCGTGAATCGAGCCGCCGTGAAAACCTACATTCTTACATAAACGCCTCTGTCATCAGGACACGTGTGGATAAATCCTTCGGAATGACACCAACACCCTGGGCCACTTAAAACCGCATTAAAGCCAGTACAGTAGTGACCTTAATGCAGTCCGTGGCGGGCAGCTCGAGTGCATACAATGGCTTTAGTGTGATTAGCGTAACCAGCTGTGGAGCAGAGAGAGCCCAGTGCTATATCGGTTGTTAATTCCCCACATGCTTCAGCTTAATTACAACAATCACAGTTATTGTTCAGGTGATCCCCCACGCAAGATTCCTGCATTTTATAACCATGACCAAAAGGTAGCCATTGCTGTGGACGAGAGTAGGCGACGGTGTTTAGGGTGTAGTTCAAGTTGTCCCATCACAGGAAGGGCCACACACACGCACTCACTGTGGAGTGCTGCACGTGCGGGCTCAAACTCTGTACTTCATGGTAATACAGGGAGCATCACTGACCCCAGGATCAATGTTGAATTGTGGTCAACATGTTTTGTGTCTATCCCCCCCAAACTCTCGTCCTGCTATTCCAGTGTCAACGTGTCCACGCACCTGTGTTCAAGTGCCTCTCCAGCAAACAGTGTCGTGGCCACAGTTTCATTTCAAGAGTTTGGACATTTTTTGAATTGTACTGATGTAGGTTTTCACTGCTCGATGTATGAGAATTGCTTTCCACAGCTGTGTTTTCGGGATAGCTGTGGGGAATGTTCCTTCTCTCTCCTTCGCGATGTTTCACCTCCCGCGAAACATCCCGAAGGAGAGACAAGGAACTCAACACGGCCATCCGGAAAAAATATAGCGATGGAAAGCAATTCTGATTTTTGCAATTATACCTTCACACGGATTGTTAAATTTCCGAAAACCCATCTTTGATTTGGAAACGGATTTCCATACGAAAATTCTCACCACTGAGTTTTCGTTCGTTCATTCTGGAATGTTGTATTATTTCACTGTATTGTCGAGGGTCAAGGTAGAAGCGTTCACGTCGCGATCCCTGTCAAGTAATATTTGGTATTACCTGTGAATTCTACCAAACACTTCGAAGCTGAGCTGAAAGACAACGATGTCCAGAAACTAACAATCGTGCTTCGATGAATTGCCACATTGTCACATTGTTTACTCATTGAACAAGATGTTAACACGCACCTGTGTAAAAAAAACCCCGGGAAGATTGTTTTTTTTTATCGTTTCCCTCATCAGCCACGACCACAAACCCCATCGGCACCATCAGCACGTGAACGCTACACATTCTCATTCACCGCAATCCAAAGACAATACTTCATCAAAAATCCGCTTAAATAGATTTTTTTTTAACTGGTCAATCAAAGTAAGTTTATGAGCGCTTTCATTTAATAACATAGTAATTTGCATTTAGATTAACAATAACCTTTTGAGCTACATACATTTATTTAGTGGCAGTGCTAATGGAATCCATGGAATTAGTTATATGCCTGTTCATTAGGTTAAAACAGTCCATGCCAGTCTCATTTTTCACGAGTCTCCAGACCACAATCATTTACGCGTCGCGTCTATGAGCAATGGCGACGCGTGGCATGTACTCCATACATAGTTGCCATCTGAGCAGCATACATTTAACAACAACAACAACACAACAGGCCCGGTCGTGTCAGAGACGTCGCACCCCAACGCCCTCATGATGGGAGCAGGACCACGCGTTAGCGACAATTTCTCCCACACGCGAGGGCAGCTACCTTTGCTCATAGCGGCAATTAATGGGTAAACGGTCAAACGAGCAAGCGTGATGCATTATCCCGTAGCACACGAGTGACCCCACTTTACGTAAAGCAACCTTAAGGTACAGCCAGTAAGTAGCGCAGCCCTAATGACACCGCTCAGCGGCGGAGGAACGCGTTACGCAGCGGAGCGTGCGGTAATCAACAGGAGGTGTGTAGCAACTGTATTAAGGTCAATTAGCGCCATTCTCGTTCGAAACCGCCAAGATTCAAGGTTACACCAACTTATTCCTGCTTCACCTGCAGCTTGCGGCCGGGCGTTTTGCAGGCAATAATAACAGCGGGCTCCTCGTGTCTTACTCCCATCCCTATGCGAGAGGAATGGCCTTCGAGCAATCGCCATGGAAACAACAGAACTTGTTGAAGAAGTGAACACCGGATTCGGCCTGAGACATCAATCACATCTGCTCGCCTGCTTTGTGTCTCGACATGCGGTTATTTTAAATTACGTCGCTTTATTTTTGCAACCATTTATCATAAGGATTTTGTTGTTGTTGTTGTAAGCAATTTAGGTAAGCCGGTGATGAATAGTTTTGAAGTTGTAGCATTAACGGGCTCCCCGCAGAAACCACAGGGCGACAATCACACGACTTACTCACGCGCGACACGCGAAGGGGGGTAAAGTAAGAGCCTTTTTGTCACTTGCGCACACATATTCTGTATAAAGATGTTCATCGACATTACATTGCAGCCAATGCGCGTCATCTGAAATTCTTGAAACAGTGAAAAAAGCAGATAGAGTTTAGTTGTGAATTTATTAAAAAAACAATGCGAGTGCCACATTATTTCTAGGCTAAGGCAATCATTTTGAGATAATGACTAAGACAAATTGTGTGCAAATCAGGCACGTGTCTTGCTCATAACTGCTACAGCCTCTCTCGTCTCCCCTTGTCAAATCCAGCACATTGCTCATCCCCCAGTCGCGATCTAGTCACGGGGATTTAATGGCATTTCCAGCTAAGTCACCAATCGCATACACAGAGGTTAAAAGGTCAAGGAGTGTCTGGTCAAGAGAGCATTTGGTGTGGCTTATCTGCACTGGTAAATCTAAAGCTAGTTGTGTACATAACAAAGTCATATGATGGGACCAGTATATCCTTGAGACAGTAGCTGTTGACTTCCCATGAAGTCAGTCATTTTATTGACCCAGTGAGGTGATGGGCCGAGCAGACAGTTAACTGGGATTTTACTTCTCAACCTCCTGATTGCGAGTTGATAGTTCTCTCAAAATGTCACCCTTCTCGATTCATCATTTACATCAACAACTAAGATGATACATCTTCTGCTAGATGAAGGCATCTCCATGTCACACTGAGATCATGCTATTAGGTTAACCTATTATTATTATTATAACCTGCGTGGGAGTCTTTTGGCCAAGAGAAGGCTGATTGATGAAAAAACACATTTCATTTTAACGCGACGATATGGAATTGAAGTTAATTTATTTGATTCATTACCCAAAATGCTCCATTACGGTGCCCAGCGAATTGTGTTATGCTATAAATGAGTCTGCAATAGCTTCTGATGCAGACATTACTATGATTTCAAACCAAAAAAAATGAACCGAAAATATAAGAGCAGTGTGCGGATTTTATTCTTGCATAAGATGGCATTATCTTCAAGAGCTAAATGCCAATGTCGACGTCTGCTAGCCATGAAAGGCCTTGAGGAGAGAGATCGTACGAGTAAAATCTGTGTTGTAAACACGGCGCCACCGGGGTGCTGGAAAGAAATCCACAACAGTTGACGTCGGACCAAACTGTTGACTGTTGTGGATTATGCTTCAACACACCGGTGTTCTGAAGCAGTAATAAATTGGCACGTTTGTTCATCAAGTTACAACTTCATTAGTTGGCTGTCACGTGGAGGAGGGTGGATGACTCGCATCACTACGTTTACGCGATCTGACTAAAAAATCTATCATGATCGCAATGTTGAAACCATTTTTTTTTATAGTTCGGTAAGGCACGCATATTTGGTGAGTATTACCATACCTGAGAGGTATGGTAATATTTATGCATGGAGCGTGCTTCCAATGTGATGTGTAGTTGACACTAGTGGCACAGATAGCATCCTTGAAATGTTTTTACTTTTGCCAATTAATACACTTAACAAGATGCAAAAAGTCCTTTACAATGTGGAGACTGGTGAAACGTGGAAAAAATATATATTTGTGGAAATTCAATTTCCTAACTGGGCAGCTGCCAAATTAAAATTCCAAATAAATGCTCATCTGCCAGTAACTTTTTTGAGCCCCTGTGCTTCATATATTCATATGCTATTGTGAAAGGGGACAATTTCCATTATTCGCTCACTCTGCTCAGATGCGAAACCGCAAGGGAGCGTACCCTGTAGTTACGCATGACGGGTGGCTTTCCGTGCCTCTGCTTTACGTCACACTTTAAACATTGTCCTTCACTGAGAATCAAGACGCGACGCGTTGGTCGAATGACCCGATGTGGAAGTAATTCTCTGCAGAAACGTGAACTCTCCGGCTTTACAGGCAACGTTCTCACTACGAGCAGCTCGTGTGGAGCACGAGCGGTGTGTGGAGCGAATGCTCAGGCTGCTGCTTGAGAATCTCGGAGGAGGCCGGGTTCAGGCCTGGAGATGGTCCCCACGTGAAACAAGTTTGACAATCGCATGTCGATTGTTTTTAAATTGGATTCAACACTCAATGTATGTGTGGTAGGTTCTGTGTCGACACGAGGGGTCAAACGCCGTTGAATTTGAGGTGCTGAACAAAGTTGCTGTCCGAAGTGGTTAAGGAGGTCACATGGACACATCAGGTACATGTCCAGGGTAAGAGACAGGATGCTCTTACTGCAACAGAATGGTTTCTACTGCCACACAGGCCACACTTCCCTACCTGTTCTACAACTGACATCCGTAAGTTGCGTAATGTATCGGCAAAGTCATGCGCACAATACGTACAGGCGTGCGTTTTAAAACGTCTGCCTGGTTCCCCGAGCGACCCTTTTCCCTGGCAGCCACTGAGCATGAAAAACCACACCCCAAGCACTTAAAAAGTTTAAACATGGGCAAGCTGTCATTACAGCCATCACTTTAGTATTGGAAAGTAGGACATAAGTGTCACTCATTGCAATTGCACATTATTTCAGAAATCTAGATACGTGTTAAATTTAGAACGGTGTAGAAATGATATCTCAGAAAATGTGCGAATATTTGCTTTTCAAAGCTGTTCTTTCGCCATAGAGCGAGCGCTCAGCACGGCTTTCTCCTTCGCGATGTTTAGCGTCCCACGTTGGAGGCATCCTCAGGCGTCCTGAGTTCCGAAACGTCGCGAAGAAGATCGAGAGAGTGCTCGACACGGCTATCCCGAAAGAACAGCTTTGAAAAGCAACTATCACGCATCGAGCCGTAAAAACCTACATCAGTACAATTTGCGAATTGTCAGAATTATGGTCCATGCGTTGTGCCGCCAACCATGTGACAACCTCTACAGCGGCCCTAAGTGAGAGGCCATCAACACCCAGGATGATTAGAGGAAATGCTATTTTCACAGTTAGAGTGCAAGCAAGGCATCCCATTCCCCACGGCGGCGCAGGAAAGAATATGAATCACTGTGCGATGGGCTCGCTGCCTCCGTCTGGCTGCCAGTAACAGGGATGAATGAGGTCCTTTGTGTCAAAGTGAACCAGCGAGCAGAACACAACGACAACGTCGTGATGCCAGGGTTCTTTACAGTATCCAGCACATACACCACATCCCCTCCACTGCCGTGATGTATTTGTTTCTTGTTTTGTAAATAAATGCACGTAGCAGCCTGCCGATGATTTCAATGCAAGAGGGCAATCGCCTAAAATGACGGTTCATCTAAAAAAACCGTCAAGACGTCATCCTTCTAAATGTAAAACATGTCGAGATTTTTTGTTTTAATCAACGGTGGCGTTTTTCGACGGTTAAGAAATAACCTGCAGCTTTAAATGAGTATAAATACGTGGGCATTCACCCCCTCCATTACACAGTGTGTGCTTCATACATCAATACGTTTCCATCAATTCGACTTTTTTTTAAATCTTCACAGTTATCCCAAAGAGAATTGTAAGATACACCATATGTTCATTACATTCGTATTATCATAATATAGTTATTTATTCCCTCCTCTTGAGTTATCACCATTTCCGCAAGGGCAGACACATCATGCAGGCCATTTCATATCAGCGTTACTTAAATTAAACACTGACATAAGTTACTCGTGGAGAGAGGTGTTGATGTTTTACACACAAATTCGTCTCGAATGGTTAATGTGGGACCTCGCTTAATGTAGCGACGCCTAACAAGGTGCCTTCAGATTCGCTGGAAAGCGGCACTAAATTTTAACGCGCTGGTGCTGCTCCGACCCTCAGGAGCTATTCTAGCAGAGAGAGAGAGAGAGTGGCACCGCTGTGGATTTACCGCCTGGGCCTAGGTAACTGCAGAATTGCTGAGCTCTGGGATCACTGCAAACAGCTGATTTGAGACACCTAATACAGTGAGTGGGCAAGAGGGCGGGCAGTGTTTGGCCTTCCCTGGGCAATACTGACAATGTGACACCTTCATTCCCAGCACCGTCCTCCATTACATTATAACAATTTGGTCAACCGTTCTGTTTGGACACTATGAACATTTACACACACTCACACATCCAAATATGTGAAACAATTTAATTTATAATTTTTTTACAGTAAATCCTTTTGAGGAAAAGCCTTGGAAAAAATAACACGCAACAATAGAATGTTTGAAATATGTAAAAAAAAGTTTTTCTGTAGCAACAAAAAGCAATTTGTCTTCCAAAAGTGTTATCTTTTGGAGAGCCTTCAGCTTTGCCAGCCAATTTCAATGGGGATGGTGATGTGTGCATTCTATGATGTGGAAATACAATTACATTGTGTCTCATCAGTAAGACCATTGTGAACAGATTCACGAGGGCAAAAAATTAAACTTGTGTACCGTACTCTGATTGAATTGGACACAATACAAAAAAAACAACCTTAAAAATCGCACTTTAGACAAATATACGTGGGAATACAAAAATCAAATTTTGCAATTGGCAGCATACGGCATGGAAATATAATTAGCTCGAAAGCTAATTTACATATATTTGAACGTTACCAGTGGTACACGTGTTGATCTTGCCATCCTAAATGTAAAAGTGAGTTAACATTTCAAATTTGCCCTATGTATACGTAAAAAGCTTACTACATGCCTTTCATGCTTTATATACATGACCTTGCCTTTTAATGTCTTATAAAATAAAACTTGTAGAAGGTTTGTATTTTTTATTACGTGCAGAACAAACGTGTCTTTGCAAAAAATAGGTATAATTCGATTGCGCAATCACTTAGCGAAAAATAAAGCAAAAACTAGGTCACACGCACACAGAAATGTCCTAGCTTTTGACAACAAAAATTTTTCGTAAAACTTACTTTGCCGGTCTCAAGCAGTTCCTTAACCTTCAAAATCTTCCGGCAAAACTGTTGGTGCTTATTTATATATTTGTTTGTTTATCGGAGAACGTCTCTAAACACGCGGAGCTCGTTTGCGTGGGCGGCCGTGTTTGTTCGAGGGAATGAGGCTCTTGACGGGAGCCTTGGGACCCGAGCCGTCCGCAAGCAGATGAGGCGCTCGGCAGCGCCGGCGAGGGAGCCGATGCTTTACGACGACGACGCCGCACCGCGCCGCGCCGCGCGCAGCCCGAGGCCGGGTTAAGTGGCGTAAACAGCTTTCCCACAACCGCCTGGAGATTCGTAAAAAGATCAGCCCGAGAGCAAATCGCGTCAGTCCTTAATAATAATAATGATGCCGCTGGAATCAATGTTTAGTAAGCACTTTCCCAAATTACGGCATAAATTTCACGGCTCCTTAATTAACGGGTGCAGTTCCCGCCCGGCGATTTTTACGCACAGCTGAAACGAGACGAAGTGTCACGGTAATCAAAAGCATAAATGAGGTGCTTCTATAAATGAATAGACCCTTGATAACTCTGCAACCGACGTCGGTGCAATTCTGTTGACTACTTGCAAAACAAATGGGGCATGATCACCAACGTTTTTT
>JAZEWU010000005.1:8039386-8054595 GCA_036362915.1 Geotria australis
TAGGATTAAGCGGTTTCTGAAAATGAATGAATGAATGAATAAACAACTTGTACATAATGCTCCGGGAATAAACAAGTGTGAATCATCGACGCGATCGTAGTACGAGCGCCCAGCGCGCATTACGCTTGCACGCGCGCTGGCTATTTGGCATGCACAGCCGACAGCCGTGCGCTCTGCGACCGTGAGATTCATCCCGGGGTCTGGACCCTGCAGAGCCCCGACAGCGGAGGAGGAGAGACCAGGGGTACACGTAGATGGGGATGCTTACGAGACCCGCAAGACCACATCAACAGCATTACTTGGATACAGGATCAAGACATCACAGCAATGCCAACGTAATCGTATTGCTGTTGATTAAACAGAGTTAAAAAAATAATAAGACGTCGAACTCCGCTAAATTACATCGCTTGCTGAAGCTTAAAGAAATGTTACTTAAAGCCTTTTCAGACAGATATGCGTTAAGACATTTTTTTTTAAACTGGACGCCGTGTCAGAGAATATTGCTGAGGGTTCTCACGAGTCCCTTCTGAAAGCTGGGAGCGTAATAGGAAAAGGTTTTGATCACCCCAAGGGCACATTTAGAATTGAGATTGCCTTCACATCCTGTGTGTTGCTAATGAAGTGAATGACGCGGGACAGAAACAGAGAGGAGTTTATGCCTTCCCCTGTTACGCTTTTCGTCCATATCGTCAACAAATGTTCACGCTCCGATGGCTCTTGATAAAATGACTCGCAGCTTATAAATCACAGCACGTCTTTATTTTTTCACAACAACTGAGAGCCACCACTGAACAGACTATTTAACTGCATTTGACATTGCGGAAGAGGCACCCCTCCTCGAGGATCGTAACCGTATCGTGGTGGTGGAGGTTTGCGCGCTCACAGCCATGAGCCAGTGGTAAAACATTCCTCATTCTTGTGACAGGGACAAGTCTATCCGCAGGATGATCACTGTTGGCTTCCCCACGGTTGTCACTTGAGTTGGCCACCACAGGGGGATGACGAGCAGAATGAACGCACAATCAGGATTTGAACTCTCGACCTTGCGATTGCGATCCGCTCACTCTACCCCTAAGCCACCACGTGGGCAGGTTACATTCTCAGTCAAGTCCGATAACGTTGCTGCAAAAATTAGTGATTCGACGGGAGTGGTAGCCCTTCCTTGTATACTGTACGTAGCGGGGGAAAGCTAGAATAGAATCTACGATATACAAGGGCAGATCATGTCCCGTTAGCACTTTCAAAAAAGTGTTAACCTATTTTAGCCAACAGCCTCCTGACCTTTTGTATTCCGCCCCCCGAGAGGTGGCCCTCGTCTCAGCCCAATTCTCTCAAATCCTCTCGTAGTCCTCTTGGTATTGAGACGACACATGGCCGCTCTTCACAATACGGGACAGGAAGAATAACAGACAGAGAGGATGCACTGATGCAGGAAATGGATACTCTGACTATGCATCTTACATTTTTTTTCACACTAATAAAATAGTACGTTCTAATTGTTCACGTGTTCTAAAATTTCCGACAAATCTTGCCGCATGACACTGTGGCAGATGGTTCGGCTGACGTACCGAAGGCTGCAATTTTCTGAACCAGTCCTAGGCCTCCCCTAGGTTAACTCAGCCTCAAATTAGTACCTAGCGCAGTATGTAAACATCGCCACTAGGTAGACAAAGGCAGCCGGGCGTGGTACTGGTCACCCACCCCCACCATGTGCCATGTCGACCTTCCTAGGTGCTCGCTAAGGGCACTTGACCCTGCAGTCTGTTAAGGCTACATGGGGGATCTTTGTCTTTATAGTACAAACAGTACTCGCAGAAGCAGTTTGGTTATTTCATTCATTTCCACAATGTGGGTTAGAGAAGAGAGAGAACGTATCCCCCTGGCAAGTGGAATGTGATTATGCTGATGAAGCGAAGCGAGGCAAGCATCACCCCAGGCAGCGCACTGCCTGCTGATTAATGGCATTACAATTTTGGTAATTTTTTGATTGAGTGAAAAACGCATTCTGGTGTAGATATATTTATATATAATTTATTACGAGAATGCCCCAAATTAAAATAACTGATTGTGCGCGCGGTGTTCTCGCGCCACCCGAGGCACGACGCTCCGCACGCGCCGCATCGCAATTCATCAGCACACCTCCGACTGCTGGCTGCTTATTAAGGCCCTACCTGAGCATCATCACCGTGGGTAATTGAATCAGCTGCCTGCTCACACCGCGGTCGACGTCGATACCCAAATAACTCGAGCGCTCTGCCTCGTGTCGCTGCAGCCCTAATTCCTCATGTGATACAACGTGTTGTTGGCTTCCTCTTCCAATCCCGTTACTTTGTCGCGCTAGTTTGTTTATTTGTTTTTGCGATGTTACTGATGGAGGGTTTCACGGCTCGATTCATGATGGTTGCTCTTCGGAGCTGGTCTTTCGGGATAGCCGTGTCGAGCGATCACCATCTCTCCCTCGCGGCGTTTTGCCTCCCACGTTGATGATGCCTCCAACGTGGAAGGTGAAAGGTCGCGAGGGAGAGATGGAGATCGCTCAACACGGCTATCCCGAAAGAACAGCTCTGAAGAGCAACAGTCACATTGTTACTATTGTCACTTTGGTGATGCGGGTCTCGCTTGCAAATGAGACCCATCCTTGTCCCTGGAGTGGTCACGTGCTTAAACGAAGTAAACTTGCACACGTGGTTATTCTGCATTTGATTCTTAATAGTGCGACATGTACCGTGCCATTGAGTCTATGCATGGCGTTTTCTTGCAAGAGTTTGTAAGCGTGGGTCACCTCCACGCTGTTGTCTGCAGAGGTGAGACCGCGTTTCAACGGACGTCTGAAATCGCTGTGCATCAATCCGAGATCACACACTATTACACGGTCCACACTGTATTCCGCGGAGCACCCGTATTATATTCCCCCAGTACGAAAATGACTGTGCTCAAGAATGAGAAAGAAGCACCATAAAAGACCCTCAACATAACGGCAGGTAATTGTGGGAAAAGGACATAACTGCAGGAGCAGGACACTTGACCAAATTGGGAACGCGGATTACACACGTAAACTCCGTTTCACCCTCACAGAACGACGGCAGCGATGAGAGCATCGGGAAGCGGAGTAACGCGTGTACGATGACAGTCACGATAAATCGCACCGCCAGAAAAGTGCCACCTCGTAACAAAAGGTAGGCACAAAATATGGCGGCCGGCGTGCGACCACAACACTCAAGAATCCCATCGGCCACGTGGTGCGCGTACACACCGCCACGTTGGACACCGCCAGGCGCTGTGACCACACACACAATTACCTTACAGCGCTGGCAGCATCCAGGCACATAAATGCTCGGACTAACACCACACACGCAACATACCGGCTGCTAACCGTAAGTGCGGAGGGGGACTCGCCGGTGTGCCTACCACTCTCCGCGCACGGAGCAATAGCGAGAGCAGCGCGCGACGCGGCGGCAAGCCAGGCACCGCAGTTGACCGTGTTCTGCCAGAACCGATTAGCGTAGGTGTGTGTGGAAGCGCACTTTGAAATGTTAAATGAGAGGCACTTCAAATGGGAACTATTAGCGCGGATACAATGCAAAGCGCAGTTATTAGACCACCGACGTTCTCGCATTATTGCGATGCACATAACGACCGCAATTTAAAGCCAACCCACATCTGTGATGGGCCCTGCAGCGATCTGCACCATTGAAGTTCCGTCGCAAAGACGGCAGCTGGCGCCTGACCGGGTTCGTAAACCTCCACCGCAAAAACACCAGCCGTTGGTTGCTGGCGGAAAAAAAATTGACCACACCTAACAGAGGCACAATCCCTAATCGCTTTCCATTTATTTTAAATCAATATGCGGTATATACGAGCATGTCAGAGCTGGCCACCAGAATCGTAATTCAGTATATATAATATATAAAAAAACACACACTCAACATCAGTAAACAAGTGAGGGCCTGTCGCTGCCTTGGTGACATTTCCCCATCTTTAATCCCAGTCACACACGGCAATTTTTATAAAAGCCACACGCAGGGTGATTCCCATTCTAATGGATATCTATTTGAACCAATAATTCCCTGCTGTGAAGCAGAAGTGCATCGGTGAGCCATTGAGAGGCAGCAAGCCGCGGACGGAATGATTAAACTACACCTCCTGATGTCACTTCCTAATGCGACGAGCCATTTGTGGGCTATCGGGCAAGGCAAGTTCAGGTCGCAAGTAACTCAAAGAGCCCAGGAAAGTCGCATTTGCAAGAGTGACCTGCATCACCAATGTGGCAAGATATCGGTCTGATGAGGCCTCCAACGTGGGAGGTGAATCGTCGCGAAGGAGAGAGGAGGAACGCTCGACACGGCCATCCCGAAGGAACAGCTCTCGAGGGCAATTCTCGAGGCATCAGTCACCGCTAATTCATCAGTCATCAAGAAGCTCATGTCTTGATTGGACTTGAAATTGGAGTGCACAATGGCGTACCGTGTGAGGACAGCGACCCTTTAGGTGACCGTCGCTCTCTTGCTTCGGTTTATGAAGCATCATCGTTCACGATAATCAGGTCAAGTCAAGTGTATTGATCACATTCACATGAAATAATAATAATAATAATAGCATTTTATATAGCGCCTTTCACCCGAGGGTCACAAAGCGCTGCACAAGGGCCGCGAAGAGAACGGCATGAGGAGGGGGCACGAGAAGAGGTGGGAAATGCTTTTCATTTGTGTTTTATGCGCTTTCGCAAACGTGCACTGGATGGTCAGTCAGTCCGTTTTATTTATTTATTTAAGCTGTGGGAGGAAACGGGAGTACCCCGTGAAAACCCACGCGGACACGGGGAGGACATGCAAACCCCGTGCAAAGCAACGTGCAAAACAATAATGTGCAATAACATATGCGCTTACAATCGGCGAGGAATCACAGAAAAGTGGGAAAGGTAACCAGGTGGGTGAGCCGGCGTGAACAATTTCTGAAACTCAAGAGCTCCCGAAGGAACCCCACGTG
The DNA here is from genome assembly GCA_036362915.1 of Geotria australis. Classification (NCBI taxonomy): domain Eukaryota; kingdom Metazoa; phylum Chordata; class Hyperoartia; order Petromyzontiformes; family Geotriidae; genus Geotria; species Geotria australis. Next base: position 8,044,373 of record JAZEWU010000005.1, read on the forward strand.
TATAAGGGAGCATTACTTCCTTGCCTAATGCCCCGGGCAGTGCCTGGCAGGTTGCTTTGAAGCCGCTGCAAATTTCTAACAGTGGCTGTAGTAAACATTGGGCAGATGTGCCCACTAAGGTCCTCAGATGGTGACTACGTGAGTATATTGTGCCCATTATGTAAAAAGGCGTGATGCGCAATCTGTTGTGATAGAGGATGGGAAGACAGGAACATCTCACCACCCGATTCACCCAGATGGATAAGTAAGAACAAACACTCAATACTGCCTTCTGCCAAAGTGTACAAATTATACCAAACAGGATCAAATTCCAAGCAGCACGTGAAAACAGCATATTCATCTGCACAAACATTTTCAGAAATCCAATTTTGTTCATTGGGCCACTGCAACACTGCCAGATCACGCACACCATCAAACTATGCAACATTATTAATTCCCTATCATTGTTACATACATTTTACTGATGCAGGGTTTCATTTTTTACTTATGTAGGTTTCATGATTTCAGGAAATAAGCCTTCTTAGATCGTGGAGCTAGGACACGATTGTAGATGCCACCACCAAGCTTGCTTATCTTGGATTGGGCACGCGTCGCGCATGCATCGCCTTCAAAGTAGGCCGGCAGTAATCCAGACTGCAGCACTAACCACTCACAACCGTAGTCTACGTCTATACATCTACCTAGTCCTTCCAGAGTTTCCCCATCAAGTAACACGAAAACAATCTCGCTAAGCACGTATTTATTCGGTTCTAGCACACCGAATCTGTGATTGCACATGCCCATTCTCACAGAGCAACGCTGGCCATAAGCCAACACAGATATGCCTCCACACAACCAAGTCTGACAGCATGAAATTAACAATCTTTCATGCAGAAATGGCCACTCACTGCGAATTGGGACGCTTCTCCCCACGTGCGTGCCAGGCCTATGCCCACGCGGCGTTGTGCATCCCAGCGACGCGCTCGCTCAGACCTCGAGCAAACCCACGTCGAGGTCCCTCCAGCCACAGCACCGAAACGACCTGACACAACCGCTGCATAAGCCACTTTAATTAACAATGACGGTGTGTGCTCTTTCAAGATACGAAGTCAATTTATGCTTAAAATAATAACCTTTGGGCGGACACGTTGCTATTGGCGATTGGGAATAATCCGCGGTCTCGGAACATTCCCTGCTATTTTAACAGATACGTGGGTTGTAAATGCAATGCACTGAAAACACTGGCTTGTCACACATACACCCAATCCTCACACAGAGCACAATGCCACCAGATTGCAGTTCTAAGCTCGGAGGGAGCTATTCTAATTTATTTTATCATTACACTTGCTTACCCGGTGCAGCCTCACTGAATCTCAACTCTATTTGAGGAGGGTCGAGAAATGGATTCGTAGCAAGTGACGATGTTGCTGTGTGTCATCCAAATTGAGAAATTTGTGGGGGATTTTTTTTAAACATTGGGATGTTTGTCCAAAAGAAGTTGCATTATTTTATTATTACCACGGCAAGAAACCACAGAACACGGAATAAACTCGTGCAGAGCAGGGAGAGGAACTTCCAAGCTTCACGCACGGAGGCGCCCGCGTCAGAAATCGAACCCGGGCGTCGCTTGCTGTTAGGCACACGTGTTCGCACCGCGCCACCCTGCCGCCCATAGCAGATAACCAAGCGTACCTCGCAACGTTCTATGCACAGGCAAGACGTTGCTCGTGTCGCCACATGCCAAACGGGCTCTCCAGGGGATCAACCTCGGACCCTCACGCGTTTTCAACGGCATGAGCAGACACTGGACAGACCGCATTGAAAACACAGCCCACATACACGCGCACGTGGGAGCGCCGTGCGGCAAAAGGAACACTGGCATCAGACAAAGCCAAGCGGGCATCGCGCTGAACCACGATGACAAGACCATGAGTGCAACTCGAATTAGAATTGGACCAACTTATTTCATAATTTTAAGGTTTTTAAGGAACTGTACGTTGCTAAGTAAAATTGAAATTGCAAATGTACTTGTATTGGCTCATTGACCAGAAGCCGAATGTGAATGTCAACAGGGCTCGGGAATTGCAAACCAAGCACGCCTTCCTCGCTCCACTCCAGTTCCGAGGCTTCTGCTCGCGAGTTGTTTTGTTCGGCACTGGCTTTATCCATAATTATTCATCCCCGGTTAAATCATGGCCTTACTCAAAAGGCAATTGCTATATCAAGACAGCCACTTAGCAGGGCCAGCGTTGTCTACAAATTCCAGTTCTGGCAAAACCATGGAAAAGGTTGCGAGGCTTACATTTGCACATATGCGGCATGCCTAAGATTCATAGAAAATAATAAAGAACTGGTTTCCGTGCGAGTGTTATTATTGCGTGAGTAACTCAAACCAGTTTTGTAGTATCACCGCGGTGTTGAGAATTAAATACACCGCTGTATGCAAGTTCAGTATATGGATTTTTATCTACTGATTATATCATGCATTTCAAAGGTGTTTAATAAGCGCGTGACATATTTGGCGTTTGAGGATACCCCACACACACACGGGCAGATACGCATACAGGGAAGACCATAATGCAATTTCTAAGTGGTGATAGAATTGCGGCTCGATAGTTCACTCAATATAAAGTAGTTAGAACTCACAAACTTAGCACAATTATTTGACCACAAACAGCTTTGGCAGAGAAGATGGGAAATAAGCCATGCCAAATTTCCAAAAATAGGTCCACATAAAAATAAAACAAATCCATAGCGTCTTCTCATTCAATATTGACTTGTCTCACCCCATGGCTCTGTGCCTCCAAGTCATGCTGTTGGTTTTGCGGTTCCCAGTCAATAGTAATCAATGGGTGTTCATGACGGAGCTGTTAAAAGTTCGAACTCAATCAGATTAAACAGCACACTATTGACTGGGGGCCACGACCTGGTTCATTGTATCTTCCCTCGTTGCCAGCCTCCTCCACATTTCATGCCCGCAGGGGGGCAGTGCTGGTGGTTGATGGGCGGGGTGGATGGACATCTCATGGCAGGGACAGCGCCGCGGTGAGTGAGCCCCGGGGCCAGCTTGCCTGGCTTGTCTCGTCAGGCTGCTCCCTCCATTCTGGGATTTGCCAAGAAGTTTATTTACTCGTTAGGACAGCCGCTCAAGATGACTGCTGGCAAGATGCGACACGGCGCTCAAAGAGTCAACACAATCAAAATGCTGGCATTGTGATGCCGTAAATACTTACCTTAATTTGCCTACATTAATGACCGAGAGGATTTTACTTGTGTGCAATACGTCTTAAGATGCAGATACAAAGCGGAGTTCTGCTGTAGCGTACACGTGTGTGCGCTGATTACACTGACATGCGTGCAGTGATGTTGGGCATTCGTACGGTGGGAACATAGAGGTACGGTCCAGCGTACGGCTGATGCAGTATTCTGACAAAAGCGTTTTTACACCACCTAATGTCTATCAATGTAAATGCTCTCACAGTGTCAATAATTGTTTTTACTTTTATCAAACATCTACGAGACAGATGTAAGCATTAGACAGACAGACAATTACCAACCTAATCAGACATAGACGTATATCGGCTGCTTGTGACGGCCGCGGTAAACACCAGGCATTGCGAGGGAATTTATTATGCTCATTACGATTATTGGCAACATCTTTTCTCACATATTTCGTGCACTGATCTAATGAAGCTCATAGTGTTTTCATAATTAACATCTAACAAACGAATGCAATGCACCATTCGTACACTAGATCCATAACAACACACGCGCACACGCAAACGATCGCTGCGATGTATTTATTTTTGAGCACACGTTCAGCAGCCCGTGGGCCACGACACCGGCTCAGATAACGAATCGCGACCCACTGCAGCCCACATCAAACGGCGGACACCGTGAAGTCATCAGCTCAGAAGGTCAAGTGTGAGACGAGTGTGTGTGTGTGTACCATTGACGACTGAAGGGTATTTGGAGAAGCCATCTAAATTCCCCACTCAACCCAGGCCCATACTAATGATGGCATGCATATACACCAGGGTCTTGCCCAGAGCTTGCCTCTACTGTTTGTGTGGCAGTAGAAGCTCCGTTTCTAAACACACTTGTGTTTAGATAGCAGACTCATTATAATTGTGGCCATGGGTGTGTGCGTATCTTTGCGCATGCGTCTGTAAAGAATACTAATTTTTCAGGGAAACAGACGCTGCGAGTTATAATTGGTGTGGGTGTAGATCCTGTGGGTGTCTAATGTCAATTAGAGCCGTGCTCCCCTCCACCACCCGACACAGACAATCGGATGAAGTTGACACGTGGGCCAATGTGCCAATTAAGTCGATTTTTCCAAACTTGTTACGTTGAAGAGTGAGCACAATTTGACAATTTCGTATGATGGGAAAGGCGTGTCGAGTGTTCCTTCGATCTCCTTCACGACGTTTCGCCTCCCACGCTGGAGAAAACGCCTGATGGATGATGCCTCCAGCGTGGGAGGCGAATCGCTGCAAAGGAGAGAGGCAACGCTCAACACGGCTATGCCGAAAGAACAGCTATGGAAAGCAGTTCTCATACACCGGGCCGTGAAAACCTGCTACTCGCGACGCCCAGTCGCTCTTGACACGGGCTTTGGGTTTTCAAGGCATCGCTACTTGTTTTCCCCGTAAGACTTGGCAACCCTGGGCTAAAGCCGCGAGGCTTTGAGTGAGAGCATGAGTGGGTTAGTGGTGGGGGTTGTGGAAGGGGTGCCGACTTCACGATTCCCTCCCGAAAGCGGCGATATCATGTAGCTACTGGTTGCAGAGAAATTTAGAAATTTCCACGGTTTCAAAGGAGTGCAATATGATTTGCTTAGTTAGATTAAATGACAAATGGCTGATAAGAAGGCCTCCTGTGGACGGAGGCACTGATGTGGAAAACTGACGAATGGCCGACGTGGTTAACAAATAATGGCACATCGGGCATTTGTAAAAGGCGTTGTGAAGGAGCGGAAAAGCCGTGTAAACAAACCAATCACATCACATGCGTTCACACCGTGTGGCCACACCTGGCGAGTGGCTGTTTAAAGAGCTCGAAAGGCTGGCTTTACAAACCCATTTGGAGCCCTACAAGGAAAAACACACGGACGCAAGTAAATACGGTGCCAATACAACATCTCTCCCAGTCCGACATGGGAAAAAATTTGCTTCGTGCCCATCCATCCATCGATTGTCCGGAACCGCGTAGTCGTGTACAGGCTCGCGGTGAGTCGCAGCCTATCCCAGCAGACACGGCGCAAGGCAGGGTTTTCCCCAGAATGGGACGCCAGTCCATCTCCGAATTCTTGTTTCCGTGATTGCATTGAAAAGGGCGATGAAGAAGAGCCCTAAATACTGATGGACGTGTGGAGTAACCTCTAAGTAAGCGGGGCATCTTGACAGCAGCAGCAGCAGCACGTTAACCACCGTGGCGCTAATTGAGCATTCTCGCTGCAGGGGTGCAGGGAGCGGACACCGCGCCTCGGAGCTGTGAACACGCGTGCGCGCCACAAACAGGCCTCGTCCGCTCAACTAGAGACATCAATCCATTTTCGGAAACCGCTTAATCCTGTACAGGGTTGCGGTGAGCCGGAGCCTATCCCGGCAGACACTAGAGACAATCAACCATAAACAATCAACCACACACAATCCGCCAACAAAGCATTGCATAAGCATTCATCCATTCACTCTCAGTCGCCGCTTAATGTGCTCGGGTCACGGTGAGCCGCAGCCTATCCCGCTACACAATAGCGCGAGGCAGGGCTCGCTCGACCCACGTTGGAAGCGGAGGCAATTTAGTTAGCAGGAGGTCAATTAACCTTAGCAGCAGCATTTCCTTGGACTGTGGGAGGAAACTGGAGTGCAGTACCGCAGCAGGCCAAAATCTACACGGACACAGGGGGAGCGTGCAAACGCCACAGAGAAATGCACCCATCCTTTCAGCTATTGTCAGCAACCGCTTAATCCTGTGCAGGGTCGCGGTGAGCCGGAGCCTATCCCGGCAGACACAGGGCCTAAAGCGAGGCTATACCCAGGACAGGACGCCAGTCCATCATAGGGCACCGGGGCAATGTAGTCCGCAGGTGAATTTACTTGAAACGGGAATTGAACCAAGGACCTTCTTGCTGTGAGGCATTAGCGCTACTCACGGCGCCACCCGTTTTATAACCACATTCTTAAAACATTATAAAATGCAACAATGGGACCGGTTGTGTTCAGGTACCGACATGGTTTGACTGTTTAGTGCCTGATGACATTCCAAACAAATGGCTCTGCAAAAAATCTGAAGGTGGAACGCCACAGTATGAACACAAAGCGAAATAAATAATACGACAAAATATCTATATTGAATGAGAAAGAGAATCATCAGTGAAAGTGACGAGATGGCAAAGATTCCAGGGCTGACAGACGGAATGGATGAGGAATATAGGGGGATTGGAAAGGAAAGGAATTCTGCACCACAGCAAAATCAATGGGACAATTGCCTCCTCGGTGAGTACACAGGCCTGGTGGCGCGTGCCTGTATCCGGCGCTTTGCAGGCGAGGGTTGGTGGATCTAAAACATGTGAAAACGCGTTCGTGAACCCATCAGTTGGCGCTTTTTAGTGTAACCCGCCCGCTCAATAGTTGGATTCTTGTTTCTGGGCTCTCCAGCATCCTCCCACTCGCTCAGAGTCACAGCGATTTTCTGCCCAAACGAACAATGGAGGCGTTGCGCATCTGATCGTTACTGCCCAGAGACAACGGTGGACATTCCTCATTCCTACGGCGGGGCCAAGTCTGTCCATAGAACAATTTCTGCTGCCTTCTCCGAAGATGGCTACTCTGTTAGTTGACCCTGGATCGATGATCGGCTGAGTCAATCCCCAATCCAGGATTTGAACTTGCGACCTTCCAATTGCCGCGGAGCCACCTTGCTCATAAAGAATTGAATTGGATAAACATCCCGATGCAGCTTCTGCCTAAAGAAGGGTTTAGAGATTGACTGAGGCTTTTACTGACCAAAAAAACCCACGTGTAAATGAGAGAAAATATTTGCATCTCACCTCTGGGATAATGGGTGCACTAATGGGTGTAATCTATCTGAATATAATTGAGCACTTGTTTGCGTGTACACATGTCCGCACTTCGGGAACCTGGGTTCAAATCCTTCAGAAGCACACATTGCACAGCACCAAGGTCTTTATTTCCCACTAAGTGGTCACTTCAGAAGCGTGTACATTTGTTATAGCGCAGGAATCCCGCTTCCAGAGCTTGCAAGCTCACAGGGTATTTTTGTTGTTGTAATAATAAACATCTATCTAGAAATCTTTAAGCTTTCTATCCCCCGGTTTGTCGCACGTTTGTATTTGTTTCTAATTTTGCAAGGGACACATTGCTCGAGATGGACCTAAGCGACCACCCTCAGTAGATAATGACACAAATGATGACATTCTCAACCTTGCTGAACTCTCAATGGTCCAATTGCACCCCTCAGCAACCTTCCCACGCCAAGCCTGCCGACGACAGTGATCGGTCAGACAGCAACCAAGTCATTTCTTTAACCCAACACCAATTCAGTCAGAAAATAGAAGCAAGCAAAACATAGCTTATTTCCCCAGCGCCATTACCGGCTGTAATTTCATATTTTTGAATGATGTTCATAATTTCAATAAAGCACAATATTCCACCAGATCACAGACTACGTGAGTGGAGACATAATAATAATAATAATAATGACTTATGTCAGGTGTTTAGAGCCTAAAATCAGAAGCGATGCTCATTTATCAAAACTTATACAGTTTATATATCTGATGGCCACAGCCCCCCACCCACCCCTCCAGCGACTATAAACACTCCGTTGCCCTCTTTAACGTTTAAGGTCACATAACGCCAATGAGTTCCGTACAAATCCAAACGCCACAATGGATCGCTACCGCGCCAGTGTTCGTGGCCAGTGCAATCCACACACGAGCAGAGGTGAAATATCCATCAGACTGCGCTGCAGAGACTAATCGCTTGGCTTTCACGTTAGAGAGTATTGTAATGGCCCTGGCATGAAATGAGACCATCGGTGCGTGGTGGATAATGATAATTAGAACTGTGCAGCCTAATTGGATGCAGTGCTAAAGGGCTGCCCCTTCCAGACCTGTCCCTTAATCCTTGTCGACATTTTTACACGGGCTATGCAAATCTATCGGTGTATTTAAAGCACATTACTGAAGCGCAAAAAGTATGTTTGCATAAATCTCTGTCAGTTTTTAAGCACTCCCAAAAATATTAATCTTTGTAAAACGAGTTTCAGATATACACCGCAGTTAATAGGTATGCACCGTTTGGCATTGTTTTGATTTGTGCACATATTGCACTGAGAAGGGTTTTTTTACGGAAATGTATATATTAATATATATTTTTTAAACGACAAAATCTCAGTTTGAAAGTCTCACTGCTATTTGAAAGTGTAATGCACACCGAACATTTTATCCATAATGACAGATCTGGAAAAATTTCACCAACTATATCCATTTAAATTGCTGAATTTGCATCATCGGGAGAAATTCCAAATTTATTTTTAATCCACCACATGGATTTAGCTTTGCATTTAATTACAACAAAAAATCCATACATTAACATTGTCAGTCACCGCGCTATTTGCAAAGAACTGTGTAAAGAAATGGGAAACTGTCATATAACCATTATGCTTCGAAGAATCTAAAAGAAGAAGAAGACCGCGCTATTGGAATTACAGTGATGCCACGATGGTCGAGTGCTGCTGCTTCACATTCTCTGCTCACGACTTGGCATTACTCATTTGCTAATGCCACATTTATCTCAAGACAAAACTGCGTATATACGTATCACCAATGATAACCTGGTAATGGCCACGATGCCAACGAGCATTGCCCTATTTTTCTTACCATTCCTATAAAGGGTATGTGGTATTAAAACGCACACCTATTACAGAAAGCAATTTACTTGCACTAGCCTTTAGAAAGCCATTTTCTGTATCAGGCGATAAAAATAACGAGGAACATTCCACCAAGAACGTGTGCCTGCTTGCCACCATATTCAGGGTACATATTTGGAGTGGCAATGATAACAGCAACCAGAATGAGAGCCTTACCAACACAAACCGACAGCTATTACCTCGGGGATGTTAGGTTGGAGGAAAACTGTTTCTCCTGAAGCCCTCTGCATTTGCTTCATTTGGCTTTTAATTGGACAAATGAAAAGTTAATCAGCTGCTCCAGATGCCCGTATCTAATCGTTTATTCTCTCAGCCTCAGCTTCCTAGATAATGAGCTGTCTCTCACAGTCTCAATATGCACTACCTGTCCTGGCTCTCAGCCTCACCACACCTCACCTGTGCCGGCTCACAGCCTCAATATACACTCCCTGTGGCGGCTCCCAGGTTCACCACATGTCATCTGTGTTGGCTCAGAGCCTCACCAAACATCACCTGTGCCGGCTCAAAATCCTTACCACTCATGAACCGTGATGGCTCCCAGCCTCACTATAGATTACCTGGGCCATCAGGCTCACAACCTGATGGCAGGTGATCTGCTCCGTACACTCGGGGTACGGCTGCTGCTGCATTTTAACCAAAAAATGTTTTCATTTGTTATTTTTATATTTGTATTTATTTTAGTCAAGTTGCGTGTTTGTACTGTCGCAGGAATCCCGTAAAGAGCTTGCAGGCTCACTGGGTTTTTATCTGCTGTAATAATAAGCATCTATCTATCGATCAGGACTCATCAAGCTACGCGTTTTACAACGCAGGCCTTCTCCTGAATTTTGGTCATCATGAAATCTCACGACTTTTCCGTCACCTTTAAAAATCGGAAAAGCATCGTCAGCACCTCGCTGAGTCTCAAGATGCAACATGGCTGCCCGGTAGACGTTTCGCGTCCGTGTGGCCTGCATGGCTAAGCCTGCTCCGGGCAGCACAGGGCCATACGCTTCGCTCCGGGCCACCGCGACAACCGTTACAGCAAATTGCGTATGCAGATGCTCACATTCTCCCCCGCCTCCCCTCCCCACCTGCATAACACACGGAGAGGCTCGCGAGACGCGAAATCCAATCAAGGCACATTTGGCTAACAAAGCGTTGTTTATGGCTGCAAATGATAACGTATCTGTGACATCAGCCGTCGTTTGTTTAACATGTGAAGCAAACGTTATCAAAATATTCCACGTGTATACCAGTCACGATTGTGCCTCGTTTCATGTGATTACAAGTACGCCTGTATTTAAGAGCCA
>JAZEWU010000005.1:8062660-8076140 GCA_036362915.1 Geotria australis
CCAAGGTCACTGCTAAATGTATACATATCTATTGTTCAAATTGCCAGACAACTACAGTGGCACATCATATTTACGCACAACAGTATTTTAACGTTCATCATTTAATTCTGCAAAAAATGCTTCCTTTATAATGAAAAGCGTCTGTGCATACAATTCTTCAACACTTTAAATTATAAGCCATTCAAATGCGATGATGGAGAAGTCTTGCATCGCCTGTCCGTTAATTGTAACGGGAAAACGTTTTTGGAGTTCTTGTTGCTGTTCAAACTTAACGAGGGAAATGACGAACAAGATTTACGCGGGATGATCTTGCTGGTGAGGTATCTCGGCACGGAGGGGGATCGTGGTGGGTGGGTGGTGGGGGGCAGGTTTTTCAGTCAACAAGCCAGGAGTTGACACCTCGCCTCATACAATTTCTATGATGTTTTCCAAGTGGCTTTAGAGTAAAGCCACAGAGGTCAGACCAAGTCACAACACGAAAGTAGATGAAAGCACACGAAAACACTCGATCTGTCATGTGCGAAAACATGTACACAAGCTGGGGGGGGGGGTTATTGGTTATTTACTTTTTTTTGCACCAATGTTCCCGATCAAGGTGCTTTTCCGCAAATCAGCAGGTGGTGCCACATGGTTTTACACTGAGCCGGGCAGAGTACATCAGAACAATTGGCCCATTTTTGAAGCACCACTGGTAATAGATCGTTCATCCAGGTGACATGTGAGCATCAACTGGACCGTCACTCCAATACCCGTGTCCATTTACAAACATCCGCGTCCGATTTAATGTAATTTTGCCCCAACCTTCCCCCCCTAGCTTGCCAACAACTTTTTTTCCTTCATTGCGATGAGCCCTGCAAAGGTCAAGGAACAAGATAAATGGGATGCTGGTCTATTTACATGACATCGATCTGGAGAGTGTGAAAATTCACATAAATCAAAGGCGGGAAAGCAAGGGATTGTTATTGCAGTGTCACCACAAACAACGCGACTTACAGTTCCATTTCGCAAAACCTGCATCTGATATCTGCAGCTGTGACCCAATAAAAAAAACGTTTAATCTGCCGACAACGGGAAAAAATATAGCATATGATAGGGACATACGCGCAATATTATTTTGAGCAGAATTTCTCTTTTAATCATTTAGCGAGTTATAAGCCACGGCAAAATCAGTTCACCACGGCGGTGAGCATGTCTGGGAGCAGGATGAGCAGCTGTGCCCGTTGTACATCTCTCATCACCGTCACTGGCCGCGCCCTGCGCATCTGCAGTGTTCCGTTAAATTAGTTTTTTTGCATTCTTGTTGATGCCCCCAGAGAGAAACCCATCAAAATCTGAATTAAATTGAAAACTCCAACTGCAGACATTAATTATAAGCCCATTAAATTAGGCGGTGAGTACACCTTGCTGACATCTGCCGCAGCCACAGAGGACCGACAGGGATTGAGACGAAGGCTTGGCTCAAATGCGGCGGCATCGCGAGCCAAGCAGGGGCCATTATCCTGTCACCTGTCTCTCAGAGTCGCGCGTTCCCCCCGCTGACAAGCGCAGCCCTCGTAATTACAGCGTGATTTACCGCGCTGACCCAGATGAGGCCTTTTGTTTTATTTATCAAGTTCCCACTTAGAATTTTGTTCGTTCATTTCAGAGTGATGCAAAATAGCATGTTTTGTCAAATAAACGCAAATTATATCAAACAAAAAAGGCTAGCATCAAGTGACATTGGACAGGCGACTACTGCCAATATTTGGCTTAAAAACACAGATAGTCATTACTTTGTGGAAAATCAGTACAAAACTGTACCTACTCATACATTAGCAGGTCCAATCTCCGGAAGATAGAATGTATCTTTCATAGTTTGCTGCATGCTCTGAATAACATTTAATGTCCAATAAATAAAGGTCATTAAATCTATTGAAGGAGACTCCAATTAATTATGTTTTCCAACTGCAAATATTGCAAAGATTATTGTAATGTAATTGGAATAAAGAGGAGCGCTGTTGCCATGGGTTCAAAATGGCTTTTAAGAAAGTTGCTTATGAATTTACAACACAGTGGAATGTATGAATTTATATTCTATCAACGCTTTACAAAAATGTCCTACGTCAGGAGTCGTTTGGCACGCTGCGAACGCACTTTGAAGCACACGCCCCCGTGTGTTAGAAAACGTAACACTTGTGCGAGCCACGATTAATACCGTTCATCGGAAGAAGCAGTGGCACAGATTGTCTACGACGCGTGGTCCCGGAAAGACCTGCGATTATCCCAGCGACCGGTTCGCGACCGCGCCCGGCGGCGAGGAGGGCTGTCGCCACGTCCGTCCCGCGAGCGGGGGATTCCTCGCACCGACTCTCAAACAACAATCATTCACATAGTAAAGCTCTGTTTATGGGTTTAGGTCATGTGAAAAGGTAAACCCTCATGACGTTGGGTGTAAGTTCCAACGAAACGTCGGAAACATCTTTGGAGGTAAGTGTTGTGTGTGCTCGCTTGATTCTCCAACATATCGACGGGTGCACAACACTTACATACCTTCTCACATATTTACAGCGCCTCGCACTCAATGGTTGCAAAGAGTGGTGCAGTGGTAACATCTGCGCCTCACAGAAGTAATGATCTTGCCCGAGGCGGTTCGATTCCCGCCTTGGGCGCCTTTCTGTGTGGAGCACACAGCCCCAGCGCCGGTTCGGGCAAGCGCGCCGTGGCACTGCACCGACAGCCGTCGAGAAACACTATTGAAAAAGAGACATCTTAAGTATAGGATCATCAGCTGAGTCTCTTCATGCTCTCATTTGCCCACAGGATACAGCCATTTGGATGTCTCTTCATACAGGCTTGGAGAGTCGGTGCTCTAGTTGCAAGGAAGGAAGCAATAATAATAATTGACCATTCACTACCAATAATATAATTCAACTAGGATAATAACCATCATTGGTGGCAGAGTAGTAACACTTGTGCCTCGCGACGAGAAGCACCTGGGTTCAGTCCCCGACTGTGTGTGTGGAGTTTGTATGGTCTTCCCCTGTTCTGTATGGGTTTCCTCTGGGTTCTCCAGTTTTCTCCAAAAGCTAAAAACGTACAATTGTCATTGGTGCTGGAAAATTTCCCAAAGCAGAAACCTCCACAAAAAAGAGTCTTCACAGTCTGCGTGGCTTTGCCAGGTGAATGAATTATAATTCAGCACAAAGCGCTCGTCCTCTCCGTGCCTGTGCCAGGCCAGGTACATCACGAGCCTCACTCATGGCAGATTACAGGAAGTATCCAGGAAATGTGGCTTTTATAGGTTTGCAGATGCACACGCTGGCCCGTGTGAACAAACATTGCTTCAAAAATGTGAAAAATTGCACAGTAGTCAACGAACGTGCAGGTGTGTCGAGGTAAATACGCGAGTAATTTCAATCATTTGAGCGATTTCTTTTCGTACAGATCAAACACCACAAGAACCACTGCAACATTGGCTCGGGTGACCTGCCCAGGATTCCCACAAGAAATACATTGTGTTGTTTACAAATCCGTTAACATTCCTCCATCGAGGCTGATGTGACTGAATGGACACTGTATAGTACAATGCTGTATTGTGCTAAAACATTAAAAGCTTCTTAAATCGTGACACTGTAACCAACCCCACAACCACTCTTCTTCTTCTTCTTTGCGATTCTTCGAAGCGCGATGGCTAGCTTCTGGACATCGTTGTCTTTCAGCTCGGCCTCGAAGTGTTTGGTAGGATTCGCAGGCAATACCAAGTATTACCTGACAGGGATCGCGACGTGAACGCTCCTACCTTGACCCCCCCTCAACCACTGAAAAGAGTTAAAAATTAACCCGAATGTAGACAAGAGGCAGAATCTACTTGCGATCAGATAGCAATTGTTGCATGAAGTTGGAATGCTTTGCAAAACGTGCGATCTGCTCTGATCCAGCAACCCAACATCATCCCCCCCTAGATCTACTGCTGAAAATAATTCATTATTCATGATCACACATAGCATAACTATTGCATATAAATCACGGACGGCTATTCGCCGTGACATTCCAATTCCCAAGGTGGCTTCGTTACTGACAGCATCGCTGTAAAGTTACTGAATAACCGGATTAAAGTTATTTTCATTTCCAAGCCTGGCTGTCTTTCCATATTAATCAGCCTGGGTGACACTTCGCCTTCACGGTTCTCATGAACGGCAAACAAATAACTGGTGCATTGAAAACACGACAGAGCCTTTGATTCAATTAACATTATTTGACAGTCACTGTAATTTTCCAAAAGTTGTAAAAAGATGTCAAGCGTTTAGGCAACCAAATAGTCCCGTGGGTAGACATGACTGAACGAGGCGTGGGGAATTCAGCCAGCCTCAGGGTTGACTTTTATTTCCCTGCAGAGGAATTGTAACCGGGACGTTGAGTTTAATATTCCTATTCGTTCCTGCAGAGCAGGACACGGGGTTTTGTACCGGCACGGTTCACAGGACACCGCTTTTCCACACCGCGTCGAGTCCGGCAGAACATTGATTACGCACAGCTGCGACGATAACGGACACGCTGCCCCGTCAGTAAACAAGACAGCCGCCGCTCCCAGAAACACGCTGCACGCAAGGTGGTGCCCAGCGACAAAGACGGGCTGCAGCGTTCGAACCGCGGGGCTTCAAAGGCCACAACGTCCTTGTGCGGGCGACGCCTCGCGATGCCACGCACCTCGTCTGGATACAGAGCCAGAGGACAAAGTAAGCCGGTCCGGCGTACCGGTAATAAAGTGTCTTAAGCATTCCGTGTGGTGCACGTGGGAAGCGGGGAGTTGCAATCCGACCGTAGCGTTAAGAGATTTAAGTTCCGGTCACCCCGGCACCGAGTCAGCGTTCCTACTTCTCCTTTGTGGCGTCGCCGACTTGGGCGTCCAAGCGACACGTGGGTCGCGGAGATCGCGAAGGAGACCGGCTTCGTCGCCGCGTCTCGACCACGTGGACGCGCGGCTGGCACGCGCAGCCTGGCCAAGCACGTGAAGAAGATGATGATGATTATGGGGGGTCTGGGACGCAGCGCAACGTGGGAGTGGACATGTGCATCACTCCCCACTCAACGCCACGATTTCGAACATGTTGATAAACGCCATGCAGTCCTGCCGCAGCGATGGGGGGTGGGGGTGTTACGAGAATTGCGTCAGCGCATGTTTGTTGTGTGTGGACTAACCCCCGATAACTGTGGGGCATTTTCACGGTTGTTTTTTTTGGTCTTTATCAAGAGACTCGGACAAAAAAAATGGTTCTAAATATTGAACGATTTATGGCATTATCACGATTCTTGCGTGCGCAGTGGAATGCGCCTTCCTTGTAACGGCACGTCGCATACGGAGCGCTTTAAACGGTCTTTAATGTAAGCGGCATCACCGAATACCGACGAAGTGTTTCAATAAAGGCCACCGAGGGTGCTCCATCCACGCTGATAGTTTACAGAGTTCCCTGTCCTCGGGTTAGTCTTCGAGCGTCGAGTCGCGCGATTGACGGGCAGCTCGGGTCACGGCGACTCGGAGAGGGCCTGTCAGCCTCCGGTCACTTCGTTTCCCTGCAGAAAGCTCATTTACATCGCCGTTTAAACAGTGCAAATTGCACAAAATTAGCCTACTGGGCCTTTGTCGGTGATTAATGCCACAAGCCTACAAGCTCATTAAAAGTAAGGAGTGAGGCAGGCTGTGGCTGTAATTGCATCTGCAGTACAATCCAACTGCTCAGCACCTGAGTGTGCACTAATGGCCTGCGTGATTGCCACCGCCTTGATGTGTACGTTCCTGTTATTACGCTTAATTTGACGTAGTGTACTGCTGTACTCGCAATATTAGTTTTGAAGATTATGTTTGTCGGAGGTGCCTGTAAGTTCGTTACGTAATTGCGCGCACCCCCCCCCTACGCGTCACAGACAGCTGTTCCGGCAGTCTGTGCGAATTGTGTCGTAAGTCTTCAACGAGACAAAGAATGAGCCATTAACGGCCATTCATTAGCTACCGCTTAATGCCTTCATTTGCATTTGCCATTGCTAAACTGCCTATTAGTTATATATTTTTTTCGCTGTGACATTTCCTTGCGGGAATACTTTAACACCTATTCAGGGGATATGAATGATAATGATCCGACAGTGTGAGAATTTAGAAACCGACACTGGCCAGAGTCGATGCTTTTTAGGACATTAATTCCAGGCCCGCGTGACATCTCGGTAGATACGAGTACCCGATATTGATCTCGCGCCTTGCACGCGGCACGTGGTCCGCGCATCGTGCAAGGCTGCTAACGTCATAATATATTGGATGCAGTGTTTGGCAAATGTTGGCGCCGGCTAACCGCGTGGGTGCCTTCCCCCCTCCCCGCCTCTCTGCGGTCTGCTCGAGCCTCTGAATCGTTCCCTTTTCGAACGAATACCTTCGACATCGAACAGATATGCACGGCGCATTATGCATTGTAATTATTATAATTAATGTCAAACACCAGAACATCCATAATTTAAAACCAGTGTGATCTAAGCTTTGCAAAGGAATGGACGCACATAGGCGAGGGGGCATTTGGCACATTTGACATTACGTCGTGGTTTGGTAAAGAGACGGCAGGCACTCTTTTACTGGGGCACTGCAGTCGCATCACCAGAGGCCGCCCCAACAGTGGTGGCGACACTGCCGCGTTGTGATACGCGTGCCAGTCGTTCACTGATTATCAGTACCCGCCGAGAGTGTTGCGGTGAGCCGGAGCCTATCCCGGCCGACACAGGGCGCAAGGCAGGGCTATACCGTGGCCATCGCAATGCACCGGGGGCTATTTAGTCAGCAGGTTGTAGTCAACTGCTTGCAGACCAATGCCGCAATCATCGCAAGGCGCTTGGAAGATGACGAGTGAATGTTACTTCCACCGGTTGTACCCGTTTCTCGAGACATCCCGTGCATAAGATTGTGTGGCAGCGTTGGTGCAGCGTGCAGGCACCGCGTCTCGCCACCGGATTGCCCACGCGCACACCGCTGACAGTAAATGCATTCTTCAGACACATTAGCAAACATTTTTTGGCTGCATCCCATATCCCTTCGCCTCCGCCGTGGGGATTTAAAAACATGTTTTTTTTTCTGGCAATGTGCTCAAATTCCATCAACAATGCCACTAGGTAGCAATTTATTATTTGACACCGGTTGAAGAAAACGCACGTGCGGTTATATGTGCGACATGCCTCGTGGGTGTAGAAATATATATGCGCACGCACACACACGCCTATCATTTATAAATTAGCGTGCACCTGTCACGATGCTGTGTCCAGCCGTGGAAGCTTGAGCTTTGCATTACCTTTGGTAAATATTGCTACAATCGTAGAATAAGCACTCCATGTTATTATTATTATTACAATTAGAACACTAATAATTTACAGCACGTTGTTATTCCACTGGAGTGTAGTCTGACCATACTTCACCACGCCAGTCAGTGCAGGCTGCTGACGCAGGAGGCTCCCTCGGACCGAATAACGTATCGCTCCCCACTGGTGTTAGCCACTAGCCGAGAGTCGAACTCGGGTGGCCAGGTTTGTAGTAGTCCAGTGCGCTATCCATTGCCCCAGTGCTTCACATCGATTGCATGAAATTGTTTCTTAAAATGAATTCCTGTTCAGACAAAACTACGCTGTTCAATGACGACAGTAATTTAGCAGTTTCATGTCTTTAGCCGTAAAACAATGGTGCTCACGTGAGGTCCAGGACAGTGGTAAGTTTGATGACGATGCCCTTTCGGAAGATTGTTGCAAGTGGCTTCATTATGCCCCTGCCATTTAAACTGGCCCTCGCCTGCCTCACAAGCGATTTTATTTCATAGCAAACACACAATACATTGCTTAATTTACGCAAATTAAACACCATTAAAACGAACACTTACGTGCAGTGTGAATTGCTATTCCGTTAACAGTGGGGCATTAAATATAAGCCTTGTCACCGTTGGAAATCATAAATATTAAAAAAAATCCATACAGGAGCTACACGGACCAAAATTAAATCACCGCAAACTGTAGATCATACCTTCCTGTGCTCCAAAATCCATTTCTTCATTTGAAATTATTTGGCATCCTCAAAGACACGTTCATGCAGGCGCACAACTAACGTGCTCACACAAGCACAACATTCCAGCGAAACCTACTCGGTGTTTAACCACGCAACTACCGACAACGCAATTTCCAGGTCCCATTTTACACCATTATCACTCTCACTGGGCACGCAGACGACGCGTGAATCGAGGGGCGCTTGTCCTCACCAAGCAAAAGCGCAAGCAATCACCCTCGTTCCAGCAAAGACGCCAGAGTCTGCCAACTTTCACACACTACCTACCCATCCCTGTCTTGCATACAGAATCACTGAAAGCATTACCGTGGTAACAGAAATGCTTTACCCTTTACACTACAGCATTATCACTCCCAAGCGCGCACACAAACAACGCATGAATCGACTGGCTCCTTTACTCACCACACCAAAAGCACAACCAATGCCCCCCCCCCTCTCCCGCGGCACCGACATTCCCATGTCAGTAAATAACCCAGCGTCTGCCAAGTTGCACACACTACCTACCATCACTGTCTACCACACAGAGGCACTAAAACAATCTGCGAGCGGCGAAATGCTTTACAAACGTCGGCATTTGCATCGGATTGGCGCGGATCCCCCGGCGCTGGATGGCTGGGAGGTGAGCGATCCATCACGCAGACACGGGGGCCGACGCCGCCGCTTTGTCAGTGGCCGGTGCTCGTCCAGCGCGGGGTTCCCTCTCCGCGCTGCGCCTCCGAGGAGCCATCAAGGACACTAAGGGACGCGACAGTGGCTATTTAATTTTAATAAAACGTCGGCTGCGAATTATGTGCCGGCCCTCCGATGTGTTGTGTTTTAGTATAATTAAAAGGGCGAGGAAACCGGGCATTGAAATATTTGGAGAGCAGAAATGCTGACCAAGTCGAGGTGCTGTGAATCATGGTGAGATGCCAAGCTAAACAAAGCGAGGCTCTGCCCCCTGTCAAGACCTGATAAGTGTGCTCTAATGATTCGGCCCAACGGTGTGGCCACCAACACCTGCCCTCAATGCGCCGGGAGCCAGCGTGCGGTCTCAATGCACCGTCCAATAACGGTGCCTTCAATTGCCGTCTCGTCAGATGTGCTTGTATTTACCATAATGCTATCCAGCTAGCTTCCTCTAAGAACGTTAACCGCCGTCAGCAGTACAATGTCTCGGGCTTTAAAACCAAAGAAATTACTCATAATAATCAAAACCAACTTTGTAAAATGTACTTTTATCCGCGCTACTTTATTTTCAATTTCTGCCACATCCTCTAAACCACAATGACCTGTAATCAAAGCAACAGCAGTAGCAGCAAGACGACGAACGGAAATCGGCCGACAGAAAATATGAATCCTTTGGCGCGCACATCAGAAGACGACTTGCCGCAGAGGGCGAGCGAGCACACGCCGACACGGGGCGCGTGTAAACACTTGTCTGGCACAACTCCCAAGCACGCGACCCTCACCAGGACAAGCGGTTTAGAAAATGGATGGATGGATGGAACTCCCAAGCAGCACAACTCGCAAGCAGCTCAACTCGCAAGCAGTTCAACTCGCAAGCAGTTCAACTCGCAAGCAGTTCAACTCCGAGTCCCTCGACACTGGGTCACGCACCCGCAGCCACGGATCAGCCAAACCTCGAGCCACTCAGAGAGGAATCAGCACGGAGAACGTACGTGTCTGATCCAGCTGCGTATTAAGTGTGGGGGCCGCTGCAATTACAGCGTGAAAACAGCGGCAACATCGGGTGGCCATGAGCAAGTTCCTAGCCGAAGCGGTTTTTTTTAATTTGTACAGGATGTTTGAAAAAGTGCACAAAGTGAAAAAAATATGTCAAGTTCAAAGCACGGTCTTGTACAAGCTTCGCAAACGACGATGTGATTGCGTACATAGGTGTCGACGGAAAGCCCGAGATGATTACAGTGTTCGTGTTCTCCAGCGTGGTTTCTTCGCCAACTTCAACCCCTATACGTCTATTTTAACCGCCGTGCGGATGGTCCGCATGGGCTCAATAAGTCAGGGTTGAAATCGATAGCTTAACCTGTGCTGCCCAAAAATAAAAACCCGCACGCGAGATTTCTCTCCGAGCTGTAACAGCTATAAAGGAGACGCTCTGTATTTTAGTCCTGAATGTCAAACTTGCGTCTCAGCGACAACCTCCATTTACTCGCACACCGCTGTCGCAGGAAACTACAGATTTCACATCTAACAGCAGAACATCTTCGTCTACTGCCAATGGGTTAATGTTCATTGAACGGCGGGCTCAGTGGATAATATGCATTGACCCTGGGCGCCACATGTGTTAGGAACGGGCTTACGACACACTTATTGGACGAGCGGGGAGCCACGGAGCAGGCGGAGGGGGGTGGATGCATGCGGAGCACGCGTTACACACCTTGTCGAGATGTTGCAGCCCTGCTTGCGAGATGCAGAACTCCGCAGAACACTAAGAGAGCTGGGAAGGAGAGGCCAGCCATGGCAAGGCAGAGACAGGGAGCTGCCACTGCTTCTCCTCCGCCTCTTCTTTTCTCAGCCACTGCTCAGCCCGCAGCGCTCGGCTCTCGTGTTCCGTACAGCGAGCAAGCGAGCGCGGCGTGCAGCCCCACGCGGCGGCACCCCCTGCACTCACTCCCCGCTCTGCGCCCGACCCACGACTGACTGCTGCTGGATCGTGAGACGCGCGCGCGCGCACACACACACAGCAGCAAGAGAGCGCTGCCTCTCATAGAGGAGCGTGCTCCTGATTGGTTGCCGCTTGGGCAGAGGGTGTGGTGCTCCGGGTTGCTTTGAAGGGAGGGGATGGAGGAGGGCACTTTTCGAGCATCAATCAAAGGGGCCTGAATTTTAACACCCCTACCCCCCCCCCCCAAGTGACAGAGGCGTTTACAAAGCAGCCCAGACCCTACCACTTATGAGTTCTCCAAGGGGAGCCCCGACTTGCGTAATTCTGAAATAAAATATGTTTGTTTTTTAACTAGAGGCTTCCTGAAGCCCGCAACTAACGTCAAAACAATTTGACCGCAGTTCATGATGCAGCTTCAAAATCCCGACCACCTCCGCCGGATAATGAAAACTCTATTCCGAGCAAATCCAATTGCACCGCTCCAATGAGGGAAATTCAGTGGGCCGAGGGAGTTACCATCTGCTCCCAGGCTCTAATGTACCTTTCATTGCCCCGTCAGGCTCCGATTTGATTGTCTCTATGAACTGCAACAAGCAGGGTCTCGTTCGTGCCAGCGGACGAGGGGCCGGCGGTGCGAACGTGTCCCGTCCCCTCACAGCTGCTTTGCTCACGTCAGACACCGCATATCCGAGCTCGCTATTGCAACAGCCCAGGGGTGCAGTCTCGACATAATTGTATTTACTTATTAATAATAATAATAGCATTTATAGAGCGCTTTTCACCCGAGGGTCACAAAGCGCCGCACAGGGCTGCGGAGAGAACGACATGTCAACAACGACAGAGAACGGAAAATCAGCTTGCACGCGTACACGTGAAAGCTCGTTTGGGGTAGGAGCACATTCGCGCGAAACTTCACGCCGCCAATAAAGTATTCAAAGTTCTATGTGAAATGCGTGGCTTCTCTGCTCGTTGACAAGGTGCCTGCAGAGATGCGCCACTCAGCTTGGTGGCATCAACAGCTCAATTGTCAGCAACAGGATGCTAATTGAAACGACTATGAAAACACCGTGCGCAGTACTCCCTGAGGGTTTGAACGAAGGAGATAACGCAAAGCGCCGAGTATCAATATTATTATTGTCCGTTTATCGTGTTCTTAGTCTTTGCAGTTTGTTCGCTGCCCTAGTGGTGTCGAGTGGCCTCACCGGCTAGATGCACACTCTCCTTCCTCGCATCCTCTCGGAAGATCCCGGCGCTGGCAAACACGTATTGTATTTGTTTACACTTTCTCATGGCCGTATGTCACAGAATCAGGCGACCCCACCCACACTGTGCCATCTGCACGCGGCCTCCCTCCGAATATTGGCTGTTCTCTTAATGTTCTCCAATCTGTGGATCACCGGGAAACGCTGCGAACGCTCAGTACAACCCCTTCCCCTGGACAAGTGGTTCGTAATCTTCCCTGCAGCCTAAACCGCTTTGGTTCTCAAAACATGTCATCGCACTCCTTATTAATACATATATATAATGCAATACATGTATAATATAATAAATCCATCCATCCATTTTCAGAAACCGCTTAATCCTATACAGGGTCGCGGTGAGCCGGAGCCTATCCCGGCAGACACAGGGCGCAAGGCAGGGGAACACCAAGGATGGGACGCCAGTCCATCGCAGGGCGCTAATATAATAAATAATAATATTAAAAACTGGCATGTCTTGCAATCCCAGCAAGGGCATCTCGCACACCCAGGTGGTGCGTGCACCCCAGGTTAAGAACCACAGCTGCAGACTATTCATTTAATTATGATCATGAACATTTGAATGCACAGGGTGGTCCAGAGGTCTCGTGACCCCTATTTAATTGACCCCTAATTATCTCACTATAGGGATTTATCAAAGAATGTGTCTCAACAGAAATATACGGGACAACAGGAGGATTGAGAGAGGCTGTGAGAAAATGCCTTGGCTCAAGTGGAGCTGGCAATGTTGTGTAAAATGTTCTAATTGGACCAACTGGACCCATAGCAACGATATTAAGTCTTATACAATTAAACGGGGTCCACAAGATATCTGGATCACTCGTTGTCCACCCACTGTTGGATGAAACCCTCCCCGTACCGTGGTGGTGGTGGTGGTGAGGGTTGACTGACCGTATGTCACCGTGTTGAGCAGCGTGGGCTGCTCAACACCAATTCTAAGTTGTCACGGAAATTAGTATCGACTGGAAAGTTCTGAAATAATCAGCACGAATGGTGGAGGCCGCGAGCTTTTCTCACCGCATATTCAACACGAGTCACTGGGTTGAGACGGTGATGCCGCAACCACTGTGCAGCCACGTCTCTCAGCCATGCCACATGAGATGAAAAACGTAACTTTGGATGGTTGCTCTTCGAAGCTGTTCTTTCGGGATAGCCGTATCGAGCGCTTTGAAAACAGCTTTGAAAAGCAGCTGACATGCATCGAGCCGTGAAAACCTACTTTTCTCCAACATCCAGTGGCAGCATCATCATGCCAGGACAACCAGGGGAGTAGTATTCATTCAGTTCATGGCCCTGAGCCAGTGGTGGAAATTCCATATTTGTGTGGCAGGAGCCAGGAATTGCATTAGCCAATTAATGATAACGCATTTCAAACTGATGTGCTGTTAAGAAAACCCACTGACAATGACGCGACCTCCCAACCTTCCTCTTGTGAGTCAAGCAACGACCACGGTGATAACTCAACTGGATACATTCTGAAAACGTTCCGTCTAAGAAGGGGGTTCTTTTCAGTCAACGTTTCACAATCCTGACTTTTTAACCTCTGTGTCATTA
>JAZEWU010000005.1:8076240-8093519 GCA_036362915.1 Geotria australis
CAACATTAGCATAACATCTGCATACATTGTAAATAACTGATTGATACGCACACGAGTTTCTGCCTGTTGTGTGACGAATGGGATTGAAGACGCGACGTACGGATCATTAGACGCCTGAGACGTATTGCTCCAAGCGGCGCTGTGCTTCGAGCTCGACTCACAACCGGAAGGAGACAAGTTCACATTCTCATCACGTGCTGACTCAACCCATCGCTCGGGGACCAGTGAGACAGAGTATCACTCTCTGGGAAGCCAACAGTCATTTTACCTGTTGGTGAAACTGGCCCCGGCCATGGCAATGTAGGATTTCAACCACTAGTTTCAAGTTGCAAGTTTATTTTGTTCTGCCAGATGAGAACACGGGAACCCACGATGGTCTCATTTGCAAGAGTGACCACAAACCTGGGTCACCAACATGGAGACGGCGAGAACATGAACGCAAAGTGCAACTGTGAGGCGAACAGAAATGAGGGCAACGCACAAGGAGACACGTTGACTTGTGACGAGGATGGGGCCATGTACCGTGACCT
Organism: Geotria australis; assembly: GCA_036362915.1. Taxonomy (NCBI): domain Eukaryota; kingdom Metazoa; phylum Chordata; class Hyperoartia; order Petromyzontiformes; family Geotriidae; genus Geotria; species Geotria australis. The sequence continues at coordinate 8,076,771 of JAZEWU010000005.1, forward strand.
CGCACATTCGAATGGAAAAACATTGACGGACGTCACGGCGTGACCCCTGAGAATCAGGAACATTGAGAGTGCGAAGTCCTGATCCGACGCCGACTGAGACGCCAGGTAAAGATCATCCACTGGGCTGAGGTTACATTCCCGGCGTGGATGCATTACTCTGTGTTTTATTAGCTAGCACCCGTTCAATGTCAAGCATGGATCTTCATTTAGACAAATAACTATGATGGCCCCAGAAGGCATAAATTCATAATACTAAATATGGCAGGAGTTTATTAATGTAAGTGAATGAAATGCCACCTTCTGACAGTCGGCCAACAAATGACGTTCTTGACAGATATTTGCATGACTGATGTCGTGTTTGTTTCTTCTGCATATAAATTAATCCCCCCTCCCTCTCCCCCATTCCGATGATTGCTTGCCATTATTTAGTGAATGCAGCTCGGTGTGTGGAGAGGTCCTAAATCAGCTAAATATAAACAAGTTCATCCTCTGACAATACCCATGATGTTTCCGAGCGAGACAGCTATCTGTTTGCATTGGACTGTCACTAATACATGTTTGCTCAAAATGGTCATTAATTTATCTTCAAAACCATCTGTAAGCGCCCGATCTTAGATATTTAAATCACTTATTATCCATTACTTACCAGTAACCAAAACAACCCTACAAGATTAATTGCGCGAAATAAGGCAGCTGATATACTAAAAGCGATGGAATTGTGCGCAAAAAATCCGTCTCCGAAAATGTAAAATATTTAATCTTAAACTAAAAACGCGTTGCCTTCATGACCTCGAGCCATGCGAATTATAAATGCGTTTAGCAGTGACAAAAACACCGACATTCAATTTTCCAAAATTGCACGGTGCGGACGTGGCGCCGCAGCAGCGATGTAAGTGGTGGATTCCCATTAATGTAAACTCTAAATTAGCGCTCGTACGACTCGTGTGATCCCTCCACTCGTGCGCCGTTATTACGCTGATTAATAGACGCGACCAGAGCGAGCTTCAGCTACCGCACCCCACAGCCGACTCGCGCAAGATGTATTACTCAGGAATTAAGACTAATGATTTTTGCTTTAGCTGGGGGATAAATCCCACTGCTAACACAAGCCCAGAGTAATGAGTGTCCAGAATAGAAGAGCCGGGTATTATAACACAATACACAATGACTCCCTCTTAGAAATGTTTTGTAAATGAGTGTTTGAGCGGCAAAAGAAAGAAAGAAAAATAGCTGTACGGTAAGTTATTGCTTAATGGTGCTATTTCTTATACAATAAAATATTGCTCCAGGTAACAACCGATTGTTATTGTAGTTAAACAAGCTATTCAACACCCACATCGCATGCCGACGCGGTAGCAGGTAATAGGCCGTCGTTATGGATCAGATGCTGTCTTCAGAATGTGTTCAATTTTTACAGTTTAGTTGCACACAATCCTCGCGCACCTATGACCGTGTGTGCGTTGTGCTGGGTGTGACTTACTGTTAATCAGAGTGTCCCCATTGTTTCTCCACCACAGTCACCTATTAAATGTCCCATTGTATATTTTTTATGATTATTATTAATCTCTACGCAATGTGAGCACTTTTACAAATACTAGCAGAGTACCCGCCCTGAGGACGATCCAGTTCTAAGCATGTAACACGTTTTCTGCTGCAATAACTGCTTTGACCTAAATTCCTTCTTGGATAAAGGCGGAAGAGTGACTAAGAGGGTCGACGGTACTGCTGAAAGAGTGGGAATTTAAATCTTAAATAGTGTTAAAGTTTCAAAGGAGCAATCAATACGTGTGAAGAAAGCCTGACATAAGGCATAACACGCTTGGTGCCGTACAGATAAAATGTGTGAAGGATTCGAACCCGGTACCCTCAGTGCAGACAGGCATACATGCACAAAACACTTCATTCATTATATAAAGATTACAGATTATAGGTTTAAAGCTCTCTGCTGATACGGGGATGTTATTTTCCATTAAAAACATTCATGTAGAATTCCGCTGTGGCTGATTTTCCTATAAATGGATTTTATCAAACTTGCCAAAGCCACCAAAGTCTCACCAAGGACATGAAAACACGTTGCAGGAGACAATGAGCAATGCAGCGCATTCACACGGGAGGCTTTTGAAGATTCCACCTTTGACTAGCAACCGCAATTACTGAATAGCATCTTTCGTATACACGTCCGCGTCGAGGCATTCCACGGAGTAATAATAGAGCAGAGTATTTGCGAGAAAGCAACTCACGCAGCTTCACACACGCAGCAGAGGCGGCTCAGTGCCAAACCCCAGACCGCACAGCGAGCTATTATTATCTGACGTGCCAATTAATGGTCTTACTGTTGCGCTGTAAACTGATGGTTGCTCTTCAGAGATGCTCTTTCGGGATAGCCGTGTCACCGAGCGCTCTCTGTCTCTCTCTGCCTCGCGACGTGTCGCCTCCCACGTTGTACGCATCCTCAGGCGTTAGCATGTGTGTAAATTGACAGGAGATAATATTTGCTGTATATGTGTGTGCCCTCTGTCCACGTGGCACCACCTATACAATTATGACCTTCAGTCATAATTGTATAGGTGGTGATAGAAGGGTCTGTGTCATTTAACCCAAGTAAACGTTTACAGTATCCCGTTTGTTCGGAAGTGCTGACGTATGACATGAGCGCAGCCTCTTCAGTGTTTGCTGATGTGCATTTTTTTTTATTCCTGCGCATCTGGGTGGTGACCAAGTATTAAAACTGTGCATCACATACCGCGCAAAATGTGCAATAAAGAGCACTCAGGCTGAACATAGTGCAGTCTATCAGAAAGCACTATATATTCCCGCCAAATAGCAATTTACTTTGCAGCGTGCATTACCATGCGAGCAACAGCCAAATCAGTCAATCTTCTTAATGGCATTAGGTAGCAGGTTGCAAGGACATTATGTAAATATATACAAGCTCCTTGAATCAAAACCCTGCCACCCCAGACATTACAAAGTTATCTTGAGAGCTCGAACATTTCAGCACCGTGATCGGGGATGCGAGCCTTGTGCGTGTGCACGTGCCGTGTGTGCGTTCGTGGTCAAATGCATTGCTGTGCTGGCCAAATGCATTTGCACCGAGAGTCTCGGCAAGCCCAACCCGAGGATACATTAGATCACGGGGTGGTTGTACGTGTGCGTGTGTGTGGTTTTGAACTACCTTCTGCCAAGGAAATATAGAAGCAATTGTATTGCCCGACACTAGAGAGAGACAGGGCTGTGGGGGAATGACCTTAGTGGATGCATGCCATCGCAGAGTCTGGCTCGATCATACAACGCAACTTCAGCACTGCTGTGATGTTCTAGGAAGCTACACTAATACACACATACCTCGCTAATACGGCGGGTTGGGTTCCAGACCACCGCCGTGAAGCGAATATCGCCTTAAAGCGAATCACAGCCTTTTTTTCACTTGTCAGTGCATATAAAAGCCTAAAAAATATGTTTGCACTATCATTTATTAAGTAAGCAATAGCGCTAGGCCGTGTCACCGCGATGCCATACCTAATGCCACAACAATGGTAAGAATGTCCATCCATTGTCATAAACCGCTTAATCCTGTACACTGTACAGGGTCGCGGTGAGCCGGAGCCTATCCCGGCAGACACAGGGCGCAAGGCATGGCCATACCCAGGATGGGACGCCAGTCCATCACAGGGCACGGGCTGCAATTTAGTCCGCAGGCAAATTAACCTATGCGGCAGCATGTTAGAGCAGGATTGAAGAAGCATAAGTGGTTATGGATATGTGTCCGGCATGCTTAATGCCACTGCCTAATCGCCTATTACGGTTTTGTTGCCAGTGTGATTGTGCTATTTAATGTCTGACACCATAACTAAACATTTTTAATTGGATTTCTACAATTCAAAATAACACAATGTAATTTTAAAGCGTCGAAATAATATGGTATCTGCACAGAATGTGGTCCCACACGCTTGTTTTGCTGGCACGGGGTGTGTTTGGGTAATTGAAGATGCGAGATATAAAGTGGAACATGACCTGTTGTCAAACGGCAGCTGTCTCTGATTACGCCTGGCCATTTAGTGCTTCGCCAGCTCATACCACTTACTGAGCTGAATTTACTGTGCCTCGGTTAATGAGCTATTGTTTAACGAGTTTCTACAAAGCACATGGAAGAAGGAGAAGTGGTATTTGTGTGTGTGTGGTCGTGAACGTTCAAATCCCGCTCACGGCCAAAACCGGTGACGATTTTCTGAACCGGTCCTGGGCCGCCTCTAGGGCGACTCAGCCTCAAATAAGTCCCTGGTGCGGTGTGTTGAATGTCACCACTAGGTAGTTAAAAGCGGCCAGGCGTGATTCTGGCCACCCACCCGCTTGTGCCCTGTGCCAGCCTTTATAGGTGCTCGCTAACAGCACTTGACCCTACAGACTATTACGGCTACACGGGGGATCTTTATCTCTTTGTCTTTGTGTGAATGTGCCAGTGTGTGAACAAGGGGATTAGTGCTGTGCTTCCCTGCTACGTACTGCAGTGAGATGTATTGTTTGGACCTTTCCCTGGAGCTCAGGTTACTAATTGCTTCATTCTTCTACTTGTTTGCATGTTCTTGCTTTTGTCGTGTTCGGTCGCCCGGGTCACTCTCGTCAATGAGACTCTTCTGGTCTTCTCATCGCTTTCAAGCAACAAGGCTCAAACTCTGCCTTGTTAACGGGCAGAACGTCAACGACGACCGAGACGCAAAGGTGCGTCATGCTGACCAGACGAACCGCTCCGTGCGCCGCGGCAGCCCGAATATTAACGGCGCGGAGATGTTTGGTTCTTCGTTTATTGACGACGCGACGCTGCACTTGCTGATGCTGACTCAGCAGGTGCAGGATTAGTTTCTCGAATACAAGTAAAACGCCGGACGAGGCAAGGCGGAGAGCGCGCGGTGACAACGAGGCGATTCGACAAAGTAATATATTGCGACAAGAACTTACGACAGTTGAGTTCATCCGAGCCATCGCCACAGTCGTTTTCTCCGTCGCACACCCAGCCGTCCAGGATGCACTTGCCACTCCTGCACTGAAAGTGATTGTGCACGCAGGTCTGCGCCTCTCCGTCTTGTGCTGAGAGAGAGAGAGAAAACACGAGGCCGTTCTTATCAGGCTCCCCCCAGCTGCCACCATCATCACCGGTCCCTTCGCCTGCAGACCGCTGTTGCTGGGTCAGCAGCTCTCCGGCTAATCTTTATGCAAGTGTCCTTTGGAAGCCGTGCTCACGGTGCACGAGCCAGAGTCATTCTGGGGCCTTTGGAAGTCAAAGAAAAATCACAGAAAGATCCACGGTGCGGCCGCGCGCACGTGCCTGTGTGCTGAAAGGGGACCTGGTGCTACAGAGTTAATTTTACGAGCACAGTTATCAATAATTATAATAATACAATTTAGAACGCGCGGAAATGTCATGCCTGGTCAGGGACGAGACGCAAATGCTCAGGAAAGGTTCTGTTTTTCGTATAGTCAAAGGTTGAGAATTCAGAGGGATTCTTCATTTAAAACAAATACTCACCTCCAGTATATGGGAGGTTTGTCGAAGTGCAAATATTGATTTCATGAGCGTCGCAAATAACAAGTAACGGCGATACAATTTGGCCCAATTGCGAACGATTTGCTCTGAACACAAATGTATCCGTGTGTATCTGTTAACGGTTCTCTAATACATGGTTTGGGCAGTATTTCACTGCTACACTGTTGTGGAAACGGGTCAGAAACACAATTTGATCACTTGTGTCACGTTGCCGCTAACTGGCATTTGTAGTTGAGACGGCGTGAGCACAGCACCGTGCCTGCGCTCCTCTAATTCGCACAGTTAACGCTTTGCAAATGCACACGCGTGATGCACTTAGCAGAGAAACACATTGTGTATTTTTTATTAAATTCATTTAATTAGTTGTTTGGTTTCCTGGTGCGAAACCTCACAGAATTTACTTGCAATTAATAGCCGTTGCTCATAAACACATTTACATTTCAAAAAAACGTATCATTATCGAACGAAGCTGGCTCAAAATGAATGTTTCATCAAAGTGACTGGATAACTTATGGACGAATGTTTTCAGTGGTTTTTTTTTTTACACGTCTCTCTATAACCCAGGGCTACGAGCACTGTGCCAGCATCGGCTGGGATCGCGTGTTCAAATTCAGGCAGTCATCCATGATGAAACCCGGGCTCTCAAGGGGCGTCAGTTGATTGTCTCAGGCCAGTCACCAGTGGCTGCACACGTAAAACCCATCGTATGAAGTTTGGGCTTCACTTAATTTGGATTTATTCAGCTCTGCAACTGAACTAAACTGCGGGTGGTGTGCCGCATGCTGCAGCAGCGTTGAATTGACGTTTCTCCGTCACGTGGCATGATGTGAAATGTGATTGACATGGAAAAAGAGTATGAACGTCACCAATCAAGATAAGACATTAGGCCTCTAGCGCGGGCCTATATTAAATGTTAAACTATAATTTGATATAATGCAAGCTATTTTTTTCACTTGCCAAAACGAAAGCCAATTTCAAGACTTGTTCCTTAAAAGTAAAATAATGCCCATCTACTTTGACTAAAATAATCACTCGGCTACAATTTGTGAATTCCGAGCGCAGAGCGGGTGAGTGTGTTTCATTTTAAAGTCCATTTCGTACAACAACTGCTAACGGCAACCAGTTAACAAGGGCAAACCTCCCGGATAACTAACACATTAACTACGCGCTAACTCAACACGGAGTCAGCTCATGGGCCCGACCTGCGTGGATTGTCCCTTCGCAGGATCGCGAGAGGTGGCGACAGCTTGGCATGTGGCATTCATCCAGCAGGGGAATGAGCATGGCTAAAGATTACGATGAACTGAAACGGTCGGCATATTCAGTCATCTTAAAATGTTGGCATATTCACAGCCAATGCAATCATCACAAATATAAACTGTTTGGAGGCCTCTCATTGTTTCGACCTGGTCTCGTAGAATTCACGTGGTGTACGTAAATAAGCTGCTCGCCCATGAATCAATCCACGGTGAATAAAACATCTCAAATGTGTCGGAGAGCGTGGCAGCAGGGCACCGTGCGCTTTAATCCCGTCTGAGTCAGCACGTGCTGGTGCCTGCTGCCGCGTCTCCTCGTGAATTATGTGTGGGGCACACCGCAAACCAGATCTAGATACATTTATGAACTTGCGGCTCATCCATTTCAATTAATATCCCCCGTACATGCGGAATGAAGTAACGTTATTTTTGGGGCAGAAAGAACATTCTGACGTTTCTATTAATTCAGTTCATGTTAACACGTGCGATACATTTAAATGAAATCGCTTCCGTAACAACAATCACCAATCCATCATTGCAATTCATCATCATCGTTGTCCGAAACCGCTTACTCCTCTAGCGGGGGTGCGGTGAGCCGGATCCTATCCCGGGAGACACAGGGCACAAGGCAGGGCTATACCGATGCTGGGACGCCAGTCCATCACAGGGCACCGGGGGCAATGTAGTGAAAATCATTGCAATTATTTTCACTATTATGTTACGAAAGCGGGCGGCACGGTGGCGTAGTGGGTAGCGCTGCCGCCTCACAAAAAGAAGGTCCCGGGTTCGAATCCCCGGCTCGGGGGCCTTTCTGTGTGGCGTTTGCATTTTCACCCCGTGTCCGCGTGGGTTTTCGCCGGGCACTCCGGTTTCCTCCCACCGTCCAAAGACATGCTGCCAGGTTCATTGGCCTACTGAGTAAATTTCCCCAGGTACCCTGAGATGGACTGGCGTCCCATCCTGGGTATAGCCCTGTCTTGCGCCCTGTGTCTGCGGGGATAGGCTCCGGCTCACGGCGACCCTGTACGTGATTAAGCGGTTTCAGAAAATTGATGGCTAGATGGACGTCACGAAAGGAGCGCGGCGATTATAGATGGGTGCAAACAAATGGCAGCCACGCATCGCGTGGCGGTGCGACGGACGACAAGCGGACAGTCACAAAGACCAAAACGATGGCACTGGCTCGGTGGATGCCAGCAGAAGGGCCCCAGCCAGACGAGCGTGCCCTGTTCTTTTTTTCACAGAGCTGCTCCACGAAAACACGGGCATTTTGTGGCACGAGTGTCCCATAGTGATTTGCAGTTATGCTAATGGAGATTTGATGTTCTCCCCCACAGGGCTCGGCGCGGCTCCGGCTTCGATGCCCTGCAGCAACACACGCTTCACCCTGCTCATCCAGGCAGGGAGCTCGTCTGGCGCAGCGCCACGCACATTAGCGCCGAGAAAGTTTAGCGCTTCGTTATTTATGCTTGTTTATAATTTAACCGAGTGGCACTGAAGCGGGCCGTGCGACTCGCGGTTTGGAAAGCTGTGAGTTTAAAATTCAACCTCTGCCCACTTGTCCTCCCCTGAGGTTAGTAAAAAAATATGAATTTCCTTGATGCTGTGAGTGTGATAGAAACGGCTCGGACCGATACGGAGCGCGATGCGAAATCTCTGCTTCCTGAATCTCGTACTAATCTGCCATACGTTAATAACGTGATGTTTTTCTCAACTCAATTTGTTTAAAGATAGCAATGGCACGTGATTGAATAATTTGTATTTAAACGAGCGTTTTCCTCTCGCTCTCTCTCCCTCTCTCATTGGCTTCAAACTGACCTAAATTCAACTCAATCAAATTAAGATTGTGCGATTAATTTGTTCCTAAATAAATAGCTCCCATTGACCGACACAGTTAAAACATTGCTCTCAAGGTCTTGTACAATGAAACCCTCCTTTTCTTGCTGCATTAATCTGGCTTAAAGTGGCCCTGCGAGATTAACACATGAGATTAGCTTGGCAAGTCTTGTCCTCAAGCCAAGGATATCATAGAGCGCACAACAAAGCCACGATAAAATGTTAATGAAGCGTTAAAACGCCTGTTAAATAATTAATGTATGTAAATCGATGGTATGCTAATTTTATGAATATCGAACATGAATGCGTGTGTTACAATGAGAATACCACGTTTTATCCGGATAGCATTTATGACTCGTTCAGTACAATGGACCATTCCCATGAAAGAGTCATCAAAGCTCACAGCAGGAAACATTTTAAATTCATTTACGGTGCCACGAGTGTGCATGTCTTGGCTGAAAGTAGGCCGTTCATGTAAATTAACAATACCTCTGCCAATGTTTTTTCGGTTGTAAAATGCACCCATTTTTAAAAAAGAGCTCCATTAAACGACTCACACGTAACTGCGCAATTGCGACGTTTACGAAACTGTTAGTTGTACGCACTAGCCAACGCTGCTAATGGCGTGACACATCACGGTAATGCATTAAGCATGTTGTGACAAATGTGATTGTCCACACGCAAGACGATTGTCAGTAAGGAAGGGGTGTTCGTGCCGGTGAATAAATCACAAATCACCGTCCACACCGGCCTTATAAACGCACCGAGTGTGTTTAGTCGAATGCCTTTGTGTCACAGTGACCGCATCCAGTCGGTGACTGGGCGTCATTCACAAGTGCACTTGCTTATTAACATAGAAGCGCATGCAGTTTTTACAGCTCGGCGCACGATAGTTGCTTTTCAAAGCTGTTCTGTCGGGTGCTCCCGCGATCTCCTGATGATGTCTCTAACGTGGGAGGCGAAACGTCGCGACGGAGAGAGAGAGAACGCTCGACACGGCTATCCCGAAAAGCAACTATCAAGGAAAAAATCCCCATTCGGCGTGATAAGGTGATACAAAGACAAAGTTCCTCCATACAGCTTCTATACTAGACTGTTCGGCCGAGTTCTGTTAGTGAGCAACAGCTAAGGCCGGGACGACACACGATGGGGTGGTGTCGACAGCCCCATGCCCAGCCGCGTTTGTTTCCCCAGTGGTGGATACAGTATTTACACAGCGCGGCGCCAGGTACCCATTTAAAGCCGAGTCGGCCTAGAGTGGAGGCGCATGCCATAACACATGTTCGCCAGTGATGTTGGCGGTGAGCGGGAGTCGAACTCGGCTGGCCCGGTTCGCAGCACAGTTGGCTCCGCTCGAGCGCTGAACGATCGGCACAACCATCGAGCAGCACCTCCGAGCGCCGTCAGCTCTCATGCTGCGTTGCTGGCTTCACTGACAGAGAGCCCGGTAATCACTAACCGGCCCTGCATTAATCAGCTGCTTGTGCCCACAGTGTTATCCGCATTACATCTTGACCAACAAACAGCCAGTTAGTCGCCGTGTCTTTTAAGCCGATTGTTTGCTTTACGGTACATGTATGAATCGCTGCATGTTCTCCCCGTGTCCGTGTGGGTTTTCACCGGGCACTCCGGTTTCCTCCCACAGTCAAAATATATGTTTCTGCACGGGTTAATTGACCTGCTGACTCAATTGCACCCGGTGCCCTGTGATGGACTGGCGTCCCATCAAGGGTATAACCCTGCCTTGCGCCCTGTGGCTGCCGGGAGAGGCTCCGCGTCACCGCAGCCTGTATAGGATTAAGCGGTTTCTGACAATTGATGAATAAAATGCTTAAACATGTTAAATTCACGTGTAGCGTGTTGATCTTCTTCTTTGCGATTCTTCGAAGCACGATGGTCAGCCTCTGGACATCGTTGTCTTTCAGCTCGGCCTCCAAGTGTTTGGTAGAATTCGCAGGCAATACCAAGTATTACCTGACAGGGATCGCGACGTGAACGCTTCTGTTGATGTGAGGTCACCGCGTCGCGATCAATAGAAATGCGCGCGATTATTTCCACAAACCACGTCAGTTCTTTAAAATGTTTTCTTATCCGTCAAATTATTGTAATGAATTTCTCCCTGATGAGTTATGTTCCCACGTAGGGCATGCGATGGGTTGTCACATCCGAATTCCAGCCTAGATATTAATCTACAAACTGCTGAAATGAGAAAGTGAGTTGCTTTAATAAATGGGGGGAGGGTTTTTTTTCTCTCACATCAAGTGTATGTCATATATTCTGTTGCTGTTATTAAACACCGGGAATATTTTAGCATTTTGGTGGAGCAGCGAAATCTCCCGAGAAAATTATATTGTCACATTCAGAAAATATCGAGTGTTTCTCTATGAATAATGTAACCCCGGCTTATTTATTAACGTCACGCGCAATTATACTTGAAGCGTGGCCCGCGCTCCCGCGAGAGTTTGTCGAATGGCGGCGGCTGAGAGGCGAGCCGCTCCGTGGGCCCGCAGCCTCCCTCCACCCTCACCACTCACCTGGAAAATGTTCATTCTATGCGCCGTGTACACTCCAAATGGTTTTTTTTAGTGGCCGCTTTTCAAAAATTGACATTGCATTTTAGACTTGTCATTTGAGTAGTAAAGACATTGACATTACCGAAGCAACGGTCCTCTGGATTGTGTTTTTTTGCTTCAATAGGGCCCTCACCTCATTTTCTTTTGCTGTAGTTACTGAATGAGATGTGATTCATTACACACTGCCGCCGCCGCCGCGGTCATGCCGTATTTAGTTGATTCTCTACGCTTGAAAGACGCTGCACATTTGTACATTTGACATCGATTATACGAAGCCGTTTTTTTTAAATGAAAATATGACGCAGTAGTCCTTATTGAGAGCAAAGCTGGCTTATTTTATTTCTTTACGTTATCATTTTAAGTCTGTTTTATACACGTGGTTTTGTTCAACTGCACCGACAATTTGACATAGAGCGAGCTGCTCACAATCTCGGGAGGTTGCGATTGCAAATCCTAGGGTTGACAAAATGAGTATCACTTTGTGGGGACGTCAATGTGATTGTCCGATAGAGAGACTTGCCCCCACCATAGGAATGGGGAATTTCCACCACTGGCACCACCTCAATGATGAGCACCACCTCAATGATGAGCACCACCTCAATGCCCATTCGAGCATTCAGTCAGTGTTTAATGAAGCTGGAAAGAACCGTTGAGTTATGTAGCTATTTTTTACAATTGTCTAGCAGGGAGGGGTAAGCAAGTTACAACATCTCACGGTACCGGTGGCAATTTAGTCAGGGCAATCAACCTTGGCAGCATGTCTTTGGACTGAGAGAGGAACCGGAGAAAACACACGCGGACACGGGGAGAACCTGTAGCCTACACACACAAAAGGCACTCGAGCCGGGAAACGAATTCAGCGACTTCTTGCTGTGAGGCATCAGCGCGACTCACTGTGCCAACGTGAGCAAGAACTCACTTTAACTTTTTTTTTTATCATACCGAAAAGCACAATGTATTGTCACCTCTAAAAAAAAACAGATTACATCCAAAGACCAATATCCCGTGTTTAGGCACAAGCACAAAGCAGAATGCATCACTCCCCTGGCGTGTGTGTAATCTGGGCAGACACGCGGCACCGTGGCCGGGCAGCACGACGCGTCCCGCCACGCGCGCCGCCTCGCCACTCATCCCCGCCACGGAACACGCTCCCGCGGTGATCACTAGCGTGCGTTGACTTCCCGAGCGAAGTAGAACTTCATTCAGTGTCAGAAACCGCTTGATCCTGTGTACGGGGTTGCGGTGAGCCGGAGCCTATCCCGGCAGACACAGGGCGCAAGGCATGGCTAGACCCAGGATGAGACGCCGGTCCATCACAGGGCACCGGGGGCAATTTATTCAGCAGGTCAAGAAACCAATGCAGCAGCATGTCTTTGGACTGAGGGAGGAAACCGGAGTGCCCGGCGAAAACCCACGCGGACACGGGGAGAACGTGCAAACTTCACACAGATAGGCCCCCGAGCCGGGATTCGAACCCGGGGACCTTCTTGCCGTGAGGCGGCAGCGCTACTCACCGCTACGCCACCGTGCCGCCCGACTGGGGTGGCGCATTACGGCCCACCGCACACCGCCCCGGATTGGCTCTCCGTGCAACCGCCTGTCCACGCGAGCCAAGCGGCGGGAGCCAGGTGCGGGCGCTCACCTGGCAGGTGAACCGTGTTGACTCCTCGTTGCTGGTCGTCGCCGCACGTCAGGCAGCACGAGGCGGCCAGCAGAGCGGCGAGCGCCAGCCAGCTCATGTCCGGCTCGCGCGGTCTCTCACCGCCACGGCGGGATCAGCGCGCTCGGATTGCGGCGTTCCTCCCCGAGAGCAAGGTTGTTAATAATTTGTCGTAGCGCAGAGAGAGAGAGAATGGGTGAATGACCCTGTCGCCACGCGCATCTCGCATGTGGCGCGCTCACTGGCGGCCGGGACGCGGACCCCGGGCGAGACGCCTCCGGGGAAGGGTTGGCGAGACGCCACGGGGACCCCGGCCCCTCTGTGAGTCACTCCACACATAACCTTGCGGAAAATATTAACTCTGCCTTTGCTTTAAGGAATTCGTGCCAGAAATGTGTGTTTTTTCTCGCTTGAACTATTTCTTAAAATACCCACGGAGGTGGAGGTGGAGACTCGTGCCCCCACCAGCACCACCTCGTTGCCGAGGCGCGGGCCGCATGCTGGAAGAACACGCGGTGTTCGTCGAGAGAAAACGCACGCCGGCCACGATTAGCATGCACGTTGACCTCGTCGCCCCGCACGCAATCCCGCTCTCATCGAGACGCTCGTTCGTCGGGAGAGACAAGTGCGTGATGATGAACGTTTGAGGAGTGCGATGCAACACGGTCGAAAACGTGCTGCAACTAAACGGTTAGAATAAATGAACAGAGAACCGATTTAGGTTTTCACGGCTCGATTCATTGATGGTTTCTCTTCAGAGCTGTTCTTTCGGGATAGCCGTGTCGAGCGATCTCCATCTCTCCCTCGCTGGAATAACGAATGAACATGGAATGCGAGTGAGATGTGGCAAAGTGCACACAACACAAAGGTGCCGCCGGATTCATTGTTCCTGCGGCAAAGGCTATGTTTGTCAGACTTTATTAAATATTCACAAACACAACTGGCGACAATTGAAGACCATGCCCACCAGCATGGGCATTCAATTGACTTGGATAGCTTCGATATCTTGTTTAAAACTAATTATTATCGGCCAAGTCTTATTAGAGAGTCTTTTTTTTAATTGAGAGGATAAAAAAAAATATCTCAACTTCCCTGACAGCTCTGGGCTAAGTGCGTCTTGGAAACGTATAATTATATAATAACTGCAATTGAATAATTAAGTGTTCTTAGTCGGAAATAACGTAGCTGTATTAAAACACCACCAACCATTTTAAGAATAATGATTGTTTAATGTAACTGACAATCTCAGCATGTTGCTTGAACGTGACTCACCTAACTTGTTAGGCATATATACGTGAAAATTAACAGAATCTATTCGAATTTATGTTGATAGATATATTAACCCTGCTGAGTCATTCTCAGCATTAGGGACACGGCGATGACATTGACAGAAGACATCTGATGAGGCTGGTTGCAATTATCGGCAAAGCGTCGCCCGTGTTGTGGGTTTGCTCTCCAACACGCCGGTGAGCTGTTCTCTAACCGACGAGCTGCGCAGAAGATCGAAGACAGGGATCTTCTGCGTCGTCAGGTCTGTGACGAGGAGAAGTGTGTGACTTCCTGTCAAGTCCACTCGACTTTCCAAGCAGCATCCGGGTTGATTGACACACGTGGCAGTACGTAATGACACATAAAAACAAAATGGTACATAACGACGTGTATGCTCGTTTGCCCATCGGCGTCAGCCGTGGTCAATCGACTGCTGGATGACGGCCACCCCACCCAGAGGCGTCTTCATCCGGTCTCGCACGATCGCGAGATGCATCAATCCACCCGGCGCCTGCACACGAGATCATGTAATCGCTCCATCTCCTGTGTGAACGTCCTCTCAGGCGTGTTCTGTTCTCTGTCGGCGGCAGAGTGGCGCAGTGGTAACATCTCAGCGGTTTCCTGCAGTGCCGGGGGAATTCTGCGTAAAAGGCGCTATCCAAATGTAATACGCTATTATTGTTATCTCCTTTAAAACGATCAAATGATTATCAAATAATTTCTTATTTTGCAGACTGCATTAAAGATAATAGCTACCCAACCATATTTGTAATTCGAGTAGAATTACAAATATGGTTGCAATAAGGATGCAATAAGATTGGTTTAGGGTAGACGTGGTAATTTATATGCACGTTCACATGCAAATCAGGGGGAATAGATATGATTAAAAACAGTGTAACCGTGGATGAAAACCTACACCAACAGAGGCACATTTCAAAAATCATACGAAGGCATCGTCATGGGAACACGAATACCACTGCACTTAATATTGCATTTAATATAAAATGACATTTCATTTAACCATAGCACAGAAATACTGTGCACAATAGATTGTAAAAAAAATAAATCCGTGTGAGTTTGTTAAACATAATACGTACAGTGAAGCCGCACATATTTCACGAGTGTCTTTATCAGCATTCAGCGGAGCGCACGTCATTTGTAACTAATTCAGTGTCGAGTATCTTACGCTTTCATTAATGTTTAAATTCACAAGCACAATTTTCACGAGTGTTCAAAATGCAGAGAATAATGTGCCTACTGTACGAATGCTTTGTGTTTACTGGATCGTCCAACGGCACAATTCAAACGCACCGCTCTCCTTCAACGGTGGACGTTACATTCTGTTTCTAGTAATCGTTCTTGAGGTCTCAAATTAAACGAGCACATCTACAAGAGCTTCCGATCGCGAGAGCTTAGTCTGAATGTCCAGAGGCTCCGCAAACGACCAAGAACACACTCCAGTTGCCATGACGGCACAGTTGCGCGTGCAGACCGTGGCCGAGTGTCACTGGCAGGGGGCATCCGGACGAAGTGCATGGTAGAGGTGCCAGGGGCATCTGTGGGTGGCAGTGAACGCTTGAGATCTCTGTGTTCGAGGAGCTTACGGGCTATCTGTGATTAGCGGTGGCCATGTGCGAGTGGATAATTAGGAACACCGGGGCACGCTGCGGCCGCCTGTGATTATGCGTTGGCTGCCCCTGGATGTCTGCGGGTGTTAGCAGCAGGCACTGATGACGCCCGTACGTGGCACAGGAACACTCTGAGCCTCGAGACGGACTGCATGGGACAAGCGGTATCAATAATACATGGTGCACCACGAAGGTGGCCGCACCGGGGGCACTCAAAGGTTGCCTATTGATGACACCGAGGGTCTCTTGCGCCTCGCGAAGCCACCGCGTGAACATCATTAATAGAATCCCTACACGCCGGTGCTTTGACCAACATGTCTTAATACGGCTGTAATTACGTTGAACGTGCGAATTTGGGAATTAGCCAATCCATCACGAAACATGTACACGACAGTAAACAGCCAATTAGCAACTTATAGGATCATGCTGGAAAGAGCGTCAGGAACATTTCACAATGAGCTTTGTCTTCGCAGCTTCTCCCCTAGGGGAAATTACTAATTCCGGCAATCCGTGATATACGGTACATAATGGTACGGGTCTCTGTCTCCTGTAAAGCACCACCCCCCCCCCACCGTGTTCTCAAGCTGTCCTTTAGACACACAGATCCTGTTTTTACTTACAATTAATGATGATGATGATATATGGGAATTGCTCTGAAGAGCTGTTCTTTCGGGATAGCCGTATCAAGCATCACTCCCCTCTCCTTTGCGACGGTTCGCATCCCACATTGGAGGTATCATCAGGCTATCCTGAAATAACAGCTCTTGAGAGCAATTCTCATGCATCGAGCCGCGAAAATCTACATCGTGATGATGCTGGTATGTGTATAGTGATTACCTTTAGTGCATTAACAACAAAGGTTATAAAGTCCTGGTTATAAGTAGAGTCAATTAGTTTACAGCCCTGAGCCAGTGGTTGACATTCCTTGTTTCTATGGCCGGGCCGAGTCCAGCACTGGGACAACCATTGTTGACTTCCCCACAAC